>CM066605.1:995000-1376745 GCA_033816785.1 Picus viridis | reverse complement strand
GATCGGCGGCGCCGGGCCTGTCCGTCACGGCCCGGATTAGCCCGGCGGGTGGCTGCGCCCCGGCCCCGTGCCCAGACCGGGAGGGGGATCACCCGGCTGCCGCCCCCTCGCCCTCCCCCACTGCCCCACGCACACGCTTTGCCGGTACCGGCACCGGCAGCCCGGCACGGCCCGGGACAGCTCCTGGCGTAAGGAGGAGAAAATCCTGGAATAACCCGGGACGGCCTGGGACAGTTCCGGGCGTACGGCGGAGAGCGGGGGACGAGGATAGCCCGGGATCCCCCGGGACAGCCCGGGGCGCACGGGGGAGTGGAGTGACGGGATATCCTGGGGTAGCCCCGGACGCACGGGAGTGGCAGAGTCCCGGGACAGCCCGCCCGGGGAGGACACTCCCAGGACAGCCCGGGGATGCCGTCCCGGGACCCTCGGGTTCGGTTGTGGGGGTCACGGGAAGCGAAGCCCCCCAGGACGCGGGAGAGTCGGGGCTGTGCGTGGCACACGCCGGTGCCAGTCCAGAGTCCCCGGACTCCTTTCGTCCATGCCGCCGCCTGTACGCGTCCGTGCCCGGTGCCAGCCCGGGTGGCCGCGTCCTCTCGCGGGCCAGGACGGCTGAGGACAAGGCTCGACCACTGGCCCAGGACCCCGGGCCCCCCGCGAACGTGCCCATGGGTGCGAGCAACACGGTCCCGCACATCCTCCCTGCCCCTGGGCACCTGCTCAGGGCCGGTCCCGAGTGGCGGAGGGGCAGAGGACGTGGGGTGAGAGGGCAGGGGGTGCCCAAGGGTGAGGCGGGGCCGGTGCTGACCCACATCTCGGTGGGGACGAGGGTCTGTCGCTGCCGTCCCCCCACCCGGAGCGGGGGTGTGAAGTCCCTGGTGCGGGGCGAGCTGAGCCCCCCCCCCCGCACACGTTGTGGCGGGGTTCTGGGGGGGTGTAATCCCCCCGCCTCGGTTTCCCCGGACTAGTCATGCGGGGCCGGATTAGCCCCGCTCCCCGTCACGGCCCGGGGACGCCGCTCACGGTTTCAATTCAAGGACGGACAAAAGACCGGCGGCAGCGGCGGTCTGTGTGAGGGGTGTCTCGCACCGGCCCCTCGCCTGCCCCCGGCCCCCAAAATCCCCCGGCCAGAAGGTGCCCCGGGCCGCCCCGGAGACTGCTCCAGGACGACAGCTCCCGCCCCTCGCCCCTCCACGCCCCGGTTCTCGGCCGGGCCAGGCGGTGTCCGCGCCCTCGGGCCGCCGCCCCGCCGGGGCTCCCGGGGCTGAGGTCAGCGGCCGCGGGGAGGCCCCGGGGTGCGGCCGGGAGGGCCCTGCCCGGGGATATGCCACCAGCGGCGGAGCCCAAACGCGACCCCCTCCCGGTTCTCATTTCGGGACCCTCCCGGGTGTCCCCGTTCCCCCCGGACCCGCTGCCCGTTCCCCCACCCCTTCCGCTGCCTCGTAAGTCCCCCCCACCGCCCGGCGTCGCCGCTTCCCCCTATCCCCTCTGCTGCCCCGGGAAGAGGGAAAGGCGACGCTCGGGACCCTCCCCCGGTCCCGGGGTGTCCGCTGGAGCTCTGCGGCGTGGGGCGGCTGCCACAGCCGTCGGGGTGACCGGTGCTGCTGGTGCCCCCGGTGCTGCTGGTGCCTCCGGTGCTGCCGGTGCCTCCGGAGGTAGCCGCCCTTACCTGCCCGGGGCAGAGGGGGACGTCCCGTCCCGCCTCACCGAGCCGGGATGAACGGACGGAGACCGGGACAGCCGAGGGGGTCGGGGGTTCGGGAGCCTGGGTTGCCCCACGCCCCCTGACAGCCCCTGCCCGGCCCGTGAATACCGGGACAGGCTCGGTACCGCCGGTACCGTACTGGGCCAGGGCGGGGGCTCCAGCCCGGCGCCTCTGCGGGGAGGGTCATCCTTGGGACCCCTATGCGGTTATTGGGGTCCCCGCCCCACTGGGGAAGCACAAGTGGCACCACCCCAACTCCCCCGCCCGCCATAGACACCCCCAGACGGCGTTCTACCTGGTGAGGGGGTACCGGGACCCCCTTAACCTCCACCCCCTCCAGGCGCAGCCCCCCGGCACTGCTGCAGCCGCTGCCGTGGGTACGGCTCTCCACTCTCGCGAGCTCGGCGCCCCCAGTCCCCGCGAGCGCCCCCGGGCCCGGTGCGGGGTTTGCGGGGGGGGGCGGGAAACGGCGCGGGGGGGGGGGGAGGCGCGGAGCCGGCGGGGGGGGACACACACACACCGGGAGCTCTCGCGAGATCGGCGTGATCGGGGCCTCCGCTTCCGGCGGCGGGAGCGGTGCAGAGTCAGCTGCGGGCGGGGGCGCCACCGGCACCGGTACCAGGTGCGGGGGGGGTCCGCAGCGGGCGGGGGTGGGCATCGGGGCGCTGAGCATCGGCGTGGGGCGCTGCGGCTGGGGGCACCGCATCGGGGTGGGGAGGGGGTGTGCAGCGGGTTTGGGGGTGCCCGGTGGGTGCATCGGGGGTGCCGAGCATCGGCGAGGCGGGGGAAGCGTTGAACCTTGCGGGGGCATCGCAGCGGAGGGGAAGGGGACGATGAGGTGTAGCGGGAGGGGCCCGGGGGGGCGGGCAGCGCCCGTGGGGCGGTGCGGCGGGCGGGGGCGAGGGCCGATGCGGCGCGGGGGGGGTGGGGGGTGGCCGTGATTTGGGGGTGCGCTGCAGTGCCGGGGGAGGGGGCTCTGCGTTGGAAGGGCACGGTGAGAGCGGGGGGCGTCGGAGGGGGTAATGCTGCGGGCTGAGGGGGCAGGAAATTCGGGGGCGTCGGGCCGAGGGGCAGAGATGGGGGGGCCGGGGGCGGGCGGCAGCCCACGGGCGGGAGGGGCGAGCTGTGGTGCCGTGGGGAACGGCCGCCGGGGAGGCTGCAGGACCGAGGAGGGGGGCCACAAGCACAGGCTAGGGGGCGCAGGGAGGGATTGTCGAGGCCCTGAGTCCGGGGGTGGGGGGTAGGGGGCCGTGCACCCCCCGGGGGGCTGGGATCTGTGCTTCAGTTTCCCTCTGGCGCAGAGCCCGGGCTTGTAGGGTGCAAAGCGAGTGGGGGACGCCCCCCAGCACAGCCCCACTCCACGGGATGCACGGCCCCGTCCCTGGTGTCCCCCCCCCCTTATCCCCCCCCCAGGGTCCCCCCCGGAGGACATTGTGATCAGCCCCCCCCCCTCCGCCGGCTTGCAGGGAATCCCCGCGGCTCCCACCCCCGGTTCTCAGGGGCCCTTCCCCCGCCCAGCACCTGCCCCGTGCCCCCGCAGGATCCGGCCTCGCCTGCGGACGGAGCCAGCGCCGCCGTCACCATGGGCAACATCTTCGGGAACCTGCTGAAGAGCCTCATCGGGAAGAAGGAGATGAGGATCCTGATGGTCGGGCTGGATGCTGCCGGCAAGACCACCATCCTCTACAAGCTGAAGCTGGGGAGATCGTCACCACCATCCCCACCATAGGTGTGCAGGCGCCGGGAGGGGGCCACCCGCGGGCAGAGGAGGCCGGGTGGAGGGGGTGGGGGTGGGGATTGACCTTTTCCCACCAGGGCTCTTTGGGAAGGCACTCGTGGCCCCCACGTGCCTCAGTTTCCCCTCCCCACCGCTGTTCCTTCTCTGGAGGCTTTCAGGCCCCATCTGGATGTGCTCCTCTGGGAGCTGTGCTGGATTCTGTGGTCCTGCTCTGGCGGGGGGGGTGGGGAGGTGGGGGTGGGGGGTGGGGGGGTTGGTGTGGATGACCTTCAGAGGTCCCTTCCAAGCCCCTAACAGCCTCTGCTCCCTGCAGGGTTCAACGTGGAGACAGTGGAGTACAAGAACATCAGCTTCACCGTGTGGGACGTGGGTGGGCAGGACAAGATCAGACCCCTCTGGAGGCATTACTTCCAAAACACCCAGGGTAGGTGTCCCCCTCCCCCCGGCCCCTGGGGGCGTAGCAGGGGTGAAGTGGGCAGCAGGGCTGGGGGAGCCAGCGGTGCCCACTCACTGCCCTCTCGCTGTGCCCAGGGCTGATCTTCGTGGTGGACAGCAACGACCGGGAGCGGGTGAACGAGGCACGGGAGGAGCTGATGAGGATGCTGGCAGAGGATGAGCTGAGGGACGCCGTCCTCCTCGTCTTTGCCAACAAGCAGGTGGGTCAGGGGGCACCTGGGGCACCTGCCCAGGGCGCTGGGGTGGGTTTCTGGATGCCTGTGGTGGAGGATGCCCATCCCTGGGGTGGCAGGACTGTATCCATCCCCATGGTGTCAGGGCTGGTGTCCCTCATCCCCCTGGCAGCCCTCTGCTCCTCTGTGTGGTGCCAGGAGGGTGCCCATCCCCATGGTGTCAGGGCTGGTGTCCCTCATCCCCCTGGCAGGCCTCTGCTCCTCTCTGTGGTGCCAGGAGGGTGCCCATCCCCCATGGTGTCAGGGCTGCCATCAGCCTCCCGTTCCCCCTCGGCCCCGTTCGCCGCGGGCGGGGTGCCAGCCCTCTGTGGGTGCCAGGGCGGGTGGGGGCATGACCCCCTCTGCTCCGTGCCCCCGCCAGGACCTGCCCAACGCCATGAACGCCGCGGAGATCACAGACAAGCTGGGGCTGCACTCCCTGCGCCACCGCAACTGGTACATCCAGGCCACCTGTGCCACCAGCGGGGATGGGCTCTACGAGGGCCTCGACTGGCTTGCCAACCAGCTCAAGAACAAGAAGTGAGCTGGCACAGCCCTGGCCCTCCCCCCTGCCCCCCACCCCACCTTCCCTGTGCCCCCCAGACCCCCTCCCCGCCCCGGTTGGGGTCTGTTTTGCTTTCTTCTGGCACCGGTTGCTGTGGGGTTTCCTCTTCGCCTTTTCTCTTTGGGGGTCCCCCGGGTTCCCCCTCAGGGTCTCCTGTGTGCGTGCGTGGAAGTGTTGGCTCCAGCTGACCCACCCGGGGGGGGGGGGGGCAGAGCCCTGCCAGAGGAGGTGGCTGAGGGCTGGAGTGGGGGAGGGGGGTCTGGGGGGCAGGGGGAGGCCACCTCAGCGCTGCGCTGCCCTGGGGGGCGCCGTGCCAGGGCCCCCCAATCCCCCTGCATGTCCCTGCGCCCCCTCGACGCCTTCCTCTGGACCAAATGTGGGGGCAGCAGCGCCTCGGGGGGGGGCATTTGGGACCATACACCCTCCCTCCCAGCCCCAGTACCCTCCCCCCTTCCCAGCCCCGTGGGCCTCCCCTCTTCCCCCCAAGGGGCTCCACATGTCCCTGACCCTCGCCCCCCTAAAGTCACTTTGAGGCAGGTCTCCTCCCCGCAGCGCAACTCCTCTGGGGGAGGCACAGGGCTGCTGGGAGCCCCCCCCACGATCCCTGTCCGTCCCCACTCCCCCCACTCCCCCCACCTCCTCTCCCTCCCCCCAAGCTGTGCCTCCTCCCAACCCTGGCTGCCTGCACCCTGACCCGATGCCAGCATAGTGATTGTATGTCCCTGCCCCTCACGGACGGACGGACAGATGGCCCTGTACTGTACCCCCCACATCTGCCCCCCACCCCCTCCCTCCCAGCCCCTTCCCCCCACCTTGGCACCGTATTTATACCCCCCCCCCGCCCCTCCCTTCCTGGTCTGTGCTTGGTGTGAAGTGTCGCTGCGGCTCTGCCCTGTCCGGGGACCTGTGTCCTCGCCCCCTCCCCTCTCCCCACGCCTCAGAAGGTGGGTGACCCCCCCTCCCCTCCAGCCCCCCCCTTGGATATTAAACTTGTTTTATGTAGCACTGCCCCCACAGCTTTTCTTCTGCAGCCTCACCCCCCCCAGCCTAGCGTGGGGTCCTGCGGGTGGGACGGTGATGGACAGCCCTGGGCTGGGTTTAATTAGAAAGAGCTTAGTGAGGGTGAGGAGGGGAGAGGAGGGGGAGTTGGTGGGTGGGTGAGGGGGGGGCACGGGCACACACACACACACACAACCCCCTCCCCCCAACTTCCCAGGCTCATCTTCAGGGGAATATTGGATGAAATGGTAAATCCCATTAGTGCTAATCCCAGCTGGGCTGTGGGGACGGTGCCAGGGCTGGGATGGGCACAAGTGGGGCTCAGTTTCCACGCCCCCCACCCCCTGGTGTCAACCTCCCTCCCTTCCAGGGGTCCAGCCCCGTCCCTGTGTCCCACTCTGGGTTGGATGGGGGGGGCGTTTGCCTCCATGAGCCCCCTCCTGTCACAGTGACACCGAGCCTGGGGTGCAGCTGGGTGGTTGTTGCGCGCCCCCCAGGCCGCTGCCCTGCGCTGGTGATGCTGAGCCCTGATGCGGTGCTGGATGGGTGCTGAGTTCCTCCTGGCGGGGCGGGGACACCGGGTTGGGGGTGACCAGGGCTCCCCAGTGGGCTGAGGGCTGGTCCCAGGATGTTCCCAGCAGCCAGGCCGGAGGCTTTGTCTGGCAGGGGCCAGCCCGGCGCTGACCTGCTGGCCCTAATCCCATTAGCGCCCCCCGGCCGCCAGCCCGGCACCGGCATCCCCACCCCTCGGCAACCGGGGCTGGTATGTGGGTGCGCCGGTGGGGCCGGCGTGCCGATGCCGTCGCCCAGGAGCCGCACCGGGGCCTGTGCTGGCACTGTCGCCGACGGGGCCACCGCCGCCGCCAACGGGGCCGCCGCCAACGGGGCCACCACCACCACGGGCGCTAACGCCGTTGCCCCCGTGGCCCCCTCCTCCCTCCCGAGCTGGGGCTGCTCCCCGACCCCGGGCTCCTCCTTCTGCCATGGGGCCTCCGGTGCCCCCCCAGGAACAGGGACGTGGGGGGCTCTGGGGTGGAGCTGCAGCCCAGCCCCGGGTACCCTCTGCCCCCAGCTGGGGAGGGTCTGGGTTGCCCTCGTCCTGCGCGGCTGGGGGGCAGGGGGGATGGGATCCGTGCTGGGGTGCCCGGGGAAGGGATGCTCTGCACCCGTTGGGTGCTGGGGAGGGGTCCGGGGTGCCGCTGGGTGCCGTTTGCTCCAGGATTTGCTGCCTCCTGCTGGCACCGGATCCTGCCGGTGCCGGTATAAGAGGTGCTGCACCCAGCTGGGACGCTGGGACAAGCTCTCGTCGCGACCCTTCCCGCCCTAGCTCTATCCGAACCCCCCGTTCGGGGTGGGCAGGGGCGGCCGTCTCAGTCTGAGACCACTGGGACGGACGGACGGACGGACGGAGGCTCCGGCCGCCCCGACGGCGTGCGATGTCTCGGGGACCCGTCCCAGTGCTGGCAGGGGCGGGGCCGGAGGGGCGGGGCCCGGGGGCCGGGCTGGGGCGGGCGGGGCGGTCCCGGTACCTCCGCCGCCGCCGTCGCCAGCCCGGCCATGCCGTCCCCCGTCGCGCTGCTCTTCCTGGCGCTGCTGCTGCCGCCGCCGCCCGCCGCCGCCGAGAGCGAAACCGAAAGCGGAGCCCGGGCCCTGCGGCTGGAGACGCTCGTGAGCCCCGTGGGGAACGGGGGGAACCGGGACCGCGCGGGGAGCACCGCGCACCGGGGGCCTCCGTTGGCCCCCTTGGGCGGGGGCTGGGGCCGAAGGGAGGGACACCGGCGAGGCGGCGGGGGAGCAGAGCACCGGCGGGACGTTGTTGTCCGGGTGGTGCGGGAGGGCACCGGGAAGCGCAGCCTAGGGAGAGGGGGTCCCGGGGCACCGGGAGGACCGGGCTGCAGAGGCGGAGTACGGGGAGGACCGGACGGCGGAGAGGGAGCACCGGGAGGGCCGGGACGCGGAGGGAGGTACCGGGAGGAGCCTGGGGGGTCCGGAGCTCACGCAGCGCTCGTGGGAGCTGCGAGCGCGGAGGTGTGCAGGGCCCCTGAGGCTGGGGGCGGCGGGGGGGGTCCTGTCCCGGTCTCCCGGTGACCTCCCGTTGCAGGTGGCTGCCCCCGAGGGCTGCACGGAGCTGTCGGCGCCGGGGGACACGGTGCACATCCACTACACGGTGCGGGGGGGCGGCGGCAGGAACACGTCAGCACTGAGCTCCCAACCGCGGCCCGGGCGCGGCGGGCGGGGGCAGCTCGGGCACGGCCGGGGAGGGCCGGGGCTGGCACCGGGGTGGGTATAGGGGTGGTACTAGGGTGGCACTGGGCTGGCCCTCGGCCGGCATCGGGGTGGGCGTGGAGGTGGCACCAGACCGGCGTTGGGATGGCGCTGGGACAGGCACTGGGACTGGCACAGGGACAGCCCTGGAGTGGGCATAGGGATGGCAGTGGGACAGGCATGGTGGCACCTCCAGGAAAGGCCCTGGGTGGCACCTGGATTGTCACAGGGATGGCATGAAGGCTGGCATGGAAGCAGCCCCAGCATAGACATGGGTTGGCACTGGGACCAGCATGGAGAGTGCCCTAGGATGACCCTGGCACCGCAAGTGGGGGTGCCCTCAGCATGGCACTAGGAGCCTGGGAGTAGGGGTGCCCTCAGGGTGGCACTAGGAGCCTGGCACCGGGAGTGGGGGTGCCCTCAGGGTGGCACTAGGAGCCTGGCACCGGGAGTGGGGGTGCCCTCAGGGTGGCACTAGGTTTAGCAGCGGGGTGGCCCTGGCACCGGGATCAGCAGCAGGGTGGCAGTGGGGCCAGGGTGGCGCCAGCCCTGGGGCAGAAGTGGGGCCATGGCCGTGGGTGAGCATTGCCTGTGCCCCCCAGGGCAGCCTGGAGGATGGCAGAGTCATCGACAGCTCTCTGAGCCGGGACCCCCTCCAGGTGGAGCTGGGCAAGCGCCAGGTCATCCCTGGTGAGTGAGGGGCTGGGGGGCACAGGGGGGTGCCACCAGGGTCTGGCCAGGCCTTACCCCTTCCCCTCCTCCTCTCCTTGCAGGCCTGGAGCAGAGTCTGCTGGACATGTGTGTGGGGTAAGGCTGGCAGCGGGGGCGGGAGTGGGTTGGGGAGTCCGGCCCCGCTTGGCACCGGTGCCAAGGTGCCAAGAGGCTCTGACTGCTGCAGGGAGAAGCGGAGAGCCATCATCCCCCACACCTGGCCTATGGCAAGAGGGGCTCCCCCCCCACCATCCCCGGTGAGTGCAGCCCCGGGGGGCCTCATGGAGGGCCTCTGGGGACCCCCACTCACGGCTGTGCCCCCCCGCAGGCGACGCAGTGCTGCGCTTCGAGGTGGAGCTGGTAGGGCTGTCCCGGGCCAGCTACTGGCAGAAGGTGGTGAACGAGGTTGTGCCCCTGCTGTGCCTGGGGCTGGTGCCAGCCCTGCTGGGGCTCATTGGGTACCACCTCTACCGCAAGGCCAGCAGCCCCAAGCCCTCCAAGAAGAAGCTCAAGGAGGAGAAGAGGAACAAAGCCAAAAAGAAATAAAAGCTTCCCCTTGGCATCTTCGGCTGCTTCGTGCCCAGCCCTGGGCAGGGGGTGGGGGGCACAGAGCAGCAGGGGGAGCTGGGGGCACAGAGCAGCAGGGGGAGCTGGGGGCAGTGCCCAGCTCGTGTCAGAGCCACTGCTGCTTGCTGTGTCCCAGAAAGAAGACTCCAGAGCACATTTGGGGGGGACACAGTTTAGCTCTTCTCTGTCCCCTCTGAGCAGTCCCGGTGCCTGGGGTGTCCCCGGGTGCCACGCAGGGTGCCCAGGTCTGCAGGGGAGGATTCTCAGCCGGTGCCAGCAGAGCTGTGGCTGCAGTCCAGGCTTCTGTCCCCTCTCAAGAGGCTGTTGGGATGTGCATCGCCCTGGTGGCCTGGTGCAGAGTCCCCTCCAGCGTGGGGCAAGTCCCTGGGGATGTGCTGGGTGGTGAGGAGTGGGTTGGGCTCGCCTGGCCCCTCCTGGTTGCCCGAGATCCCTGCCAGGTACTGCCCAAGCAGCTCCCTCAGCTGCTGGTTCCTCTTCCTCAGGGCCTCCTGCTCCCGGCCCAGTGCCTGCTCCTCCAGCTTGGCCTTGTTGAAGCGCTGCCAGAAGGGCTCCAGCCCCACATAGTCCTGCAAGGCCTGGCAGAGAGGCAGGGAGAGAGGTTGGGGAGGGGTCCCCAGCCTGCCCCCCTGCCAGCTGGGTCAGATCTCCCCTCTGGCAGCGTTTGGAACCTGGCTGCTGCCACCTCACCTGGGCCAGGGGTTCTGTGGGTGTCTCCTCAAGGACTCGTTGGGCATCCTGCTGCTCCCCCTCTGCCAGTGAGGAGGAGTAGAAGGGCAAAACCTTCTCCTTCTCTGTCTCCAGCCTGCGGCACATCTCCGCCAGCCTCAGGACACGCTGGGCCTGGGGGCAGGGGGATGAGTGAGGGCAGGGTGGGAAGGGACAGTGGCAGCCCCCTGGCGCTCTCCCCTCACCTTCTCCACCACTTTTCTAAGCGTCTTCAGGGCAGTGTTGCTCTGCAGGACGAGCCTGGCCAGGTCCCCACGGGCCTTGGTCCTGGCCTGGTTCATTTTGCTCTGGAGCTTCAGGAGCTTCTTGAAGACTCTTTCCTTCTCCTCCTGCCCCTGCTGGCTCTGCTCCTCCCCCGCCAAGCGCTGAGCTGCAAGCTGGCCCTTCGTGGCTGTCACCGAGTCCTGGGGACAGGCAAAATGTGAGCAGATGGGGGTTGGGGGTGTGCTGCTTCCAGAGCCAGCCCTGTGCCCTGCCACCACCTGGAGCTTCTTCAGCTTCCTGGTCTGCATTGCGATGTCCCTGGAGGTCTTCTGGTCCTTCTGCTTCAGTGCCTTCAAAGCGACCTTCGGGTGCTCGCTGGCTTCTGCGTAGCTCTGTGCTGCCCCCTGGAACTTCTCCCAGAGGGCCTCCAGCTTGTTGGTCACCTGTGCGTGGCTGTGCTGCTTCTCCAACAGGCTCTGGGGACAGACACAGGGCTGGGTGACCAACCACCACCTCCTGACCCTCGCTGTGTGCTCTGCTCACAAGGCCTGAAAGGCTCCCGGCCGGTTCCTGCCCCTGTGCCCCTGCCCCTGCCCCTGCCCCTGCCCCTGCCCCTGCCCCTGCCCCTGCCCCTGCCCCTGCCCCTGCCTTGTTCTTCAGCTCAGCCTGGGCACTCTGGAAGTTCTGCTCAGCCTCGTGGTAGTTCCTGGTGTAATTCTGCTCCGTGGCCAGCACCATGTCCTGCAGGAAGCAGCTCTCTCTCTCGTGCTGCTCCAGGATGGTTTTCCTGGGGCAGACAGGAGGGAGCTGCAGCCAGAGGCAACCTGCTGTGGCCCTGGCCGGGCTGTGAGAGGGCTCAGCCCCAGGACAGGGCGGCCAGCAGGTGCCACTGCCCTCCCTCTTTCCCTCTCGAGGTCAAGCTCCTGTACCTCTCAGCCTCGAACTCCACCTTCAGGGCCTCCAGCTGGGCCTCATATCCCTCCTGCAGGCACCTCAGGCGGCAGCGCTGGAGCTGCAGCAGGCAGTCGATGTTGTGCAGGTGGCTGCGCAGTGCCTGAGCCTGCTGCTCCTCTGCCTCCTCCAGGTCTGTGACCAAGGACTGCAGAGGGTATTTTTGGGGTGGGGGTGTCAGAGGTGGGCCCTGGCACCATCCCCACCCCACCCATCCCCACGCTCACCTCAATGACGGTGTCCTTGCCGTCCATCACCCGTGCAAAGGTCTGGCTGAGGATCTCGATGTCCTGCTGCAGCTCCCTGTGCTTGGCCTCCCGCAGCGCCGCTCGCCACTGCACCTTCAGCTTGTGGAGGTTCAGGGCGCTGCTGTGCTTCTCCTTGGCCAGCTTGTCCTGCGGGGGGCACGAGTGATGGGAGGGGGACAGGGAGCATGTGGAGAAACCCACTGCCAACCGCCCCCCTCCGCCTCGCACCTTCAGGAACCGGCTGAGCAGCTCCCTCTTAGTCTTGGCCGCTTGCTCCTCGGCCAGCGCCTGTTTCTCCAGCAGCAGGAGCTCGTCCTCGGCTGCCATGGGGGCTGCTGCCTCCGGGCGCTTCTTCGGCGGCATGGCGGCTGGGCCCGGGCACACGGTGTGAGAAGGAGAGGGAGATACCCGAGGTCCCAGCCGCGGCCTTGCCCTTCCCCCCTGCCCACCCCTGCCTCCTTTTCCTGAGGTGCTCCCAAGACCCCACTGCTTTGCGGTACCCCCAGGTCCCGTTGCCCCCGCACCCTTCTAGTTGTTCCTCCCCCACCTCAAGTTTGGCCTCCCGCTCCCCTCATCCCGGTACCGATCGTGGCCCTCCCCCAGTACCCTCAAACTCAGCGGCCGGCGTCGGTGGGACCGGTGGGGTCCCTAGCAACCGCTACTTCCGGTCTGGGGCGGGAGCAAGGCTCTACTTCCGTCCGCTCGCAGACACGCGCCCCCTCGCGTGGAGGAGCAGCCTTGCACCCAAGGGAACGGCGCCTGGCGGTCCCCGCTTCTCTGCCATTGGCCGGCGCGCTGGCAGCTGCGGCGGCCGATTGGCCGGGCCCGGCGCCGGCAGGGTACATAAGGGCGCTGCGGCGGCGGGGCGCAGGGCTGGAGGGCGGGCGGCAGGCTGTGTGGCCTGCGCTCGGCGCTGCCGCTGCCATGCGGGAACGGAGGTCGGTACCGGCCGCCCCGGCCCGCTGTAAGCTGGTGCTGGTGGGCGACGTGCAGTGCGGCAAGACGGCCATGCTGCAGGTGCTGGCTAAGGATTGCTACCCCGAGGTGAGGCCGGGGTCGGGATCGAGCAAAGGGGTACCGGTAACAGGACAGAGGCGGTACCGGGGACCGGCAGCGGGACCAGGCGCTGACGCTCTCGGTGCCGTTGCAGACGTACGTGCCCACCGTGTTTGAGAACTACACGGCGTGTCTGGCCAGCGAGGAGCAGCGGGTGGAGCTGAGCCTCTGGGATACCTCCGGTACCGGGGGCGGTGGGGGGTGTGTGTGGGTCCCCTGCGGTACCGGGGAAGGGAGAAGCCCTAGCCCCGGTGGGGAGCGACGGGGGCGCTTGCTGGGGGAAGGTGGCCTGAGGTCTTGGGGGGAAGGGGAGACAACAGGACAGGCCTGGCATTTGGGGGGTGGGAGGGTGCTGCGGGGGGGGCTGCAGCGGAGGCGGTGGGGTCCTTACAGCGGAGGTGGGGGGCAGTTGGTGGCCTCAGTGCGGGGGCATCTGGGGGGGTGGGTCAGGATCGAGGGGGCTGGCCCCTGGGGCCGGGGGACATGGTGGGGGTGTGGGAGTGTGGGGTCTGCCTGCCAGCTAGGGAATCCCTGGAGACTGGCTCTGTGGAAAGCGCCCGGGCACAAAGCGGGGGGGACACGGGGCTGACCCCTTCTTAGAGGGGTTCCCCACGCTAGTATGAGCACCCCTTAGTAGGGTACGGGATACTGACCCCCGTACCCCCTTGTCGGGGTTGCCTTAAAATGATGCGGCGGGGGGGTGGGGAAATGACATCCTGGTATTGCTCTTCCCTGGGCACCCCTGAAGGGGTTGGGGTAGAGGAGAGCGGGGCCGGGGGGCCGGGGCAGCCCTGCCTTGGTGCTGCAGTGTCCCCCTCCGTCAGAGGGGGGTCCCCGCCGCCCGCGGTCCTCGCGTTGCTATGGCGATGCGCTGGCGCAGCCTCTTTGCTATTCCGTGCACGGAGCGTCTGGGCTGCAAAACCCCTCCGAGGCCTTTCGGGGTCGGGGCGGCGAGGGAGGGGGCCACGCCAGCCACCCCCGCACCCGTAGGGGCACCCCCTGCCCCCTATGCACCGCCTCTCTCCCCCCCGCCCTGCTCTCCCCAGGGCGGTGCTGGTGGCCGCAGCTCCCCAGGGACCCCCTGGGGGTGGCAACGCCCCCTCTCTGTGTACCAGCTGCCCCCCTCCCCCCCCGACACACCCCCTCCTGCTGGGGGGTTGGGGTTCCCCAGGATGGGGGGGGGTGGCTGTTACATAAACACCGCGGGATCTATTTCCTGCTGCCTGGCTGGGCTATGGCGACGTCAGCGCCTTGCTGGCAGCAAAGGTGGCGTTTTGCGGGGGGCTCTAGAGCTTTATGCCCCCCACCCCAGGTAGAAAAGGGGTTGGATCTCTCTGCAAACAGCACCTGCCCGGGGGCTGTGTCTCGTGAAGAGGGGGTGCCCCGCAGTGACACCCCCCACCCCCCCCTTTCCTCCCAGGCTCCCCCTACTATGACAACGTTCGTCCCCTCTGCTACAGCGACTCGGACGCTGTCCTGCTCTGCTTCGACATCAGCCGACCCGAGACCCTCGACAGCGCCTCCAAGAAGGTGAAGGCTGGTGGGGGAAGGAACCCTTCTGGGTGAGGAGAGGACAGTTTCGGGGTTCCCCCTTGCACTGATGGCGTCTCCATTTCCCTCCCCCAACCCCGCAGTGGAAGACGGAGATCCAGGACTACTGCCCCAACACGAGGGTGCTGCTCATCGGCTGCAAGACGGATCTCCGGACGGACCTGAGCACCCTCATGGAGCTGTCCCACCAGAAGCAGGCCCCCATCTCCTACGAGCAGGTCGGGGTGGGGGGAGGGTGGCGGGAGGGTCCCCTCCCCTTGGGGGGTGGGTTTGGGGTGTGGCGCTGTCCTGACCCGGGTCGGGTTGCAGGGCTGCGCGGCTGCCCGGCAGCTGGGAGCGGAGAGCTACTTGGAGTGTTCTGCCTTCACCTCGGAGAAGAGCGTCCACAGCATCTTCCGGACCGTGTCCGGCATCTGCCTCAGCAGAGCCCCCTGCAGCCCCCCAAGAGCCCCCACGCAGCCTTTCCAAGAGACTCCTGCACCTTCCCAGCCGCTCTGAGCTCATCTCCTCTGCCTTCAAGAAGGAAAAGGCAAAAAGCTGCTCTGTCATGTGAAGGGGGACGCACGAACGCCTCCCCCTCCCACACACACGAAGCCCCCAGCCCCCCTCTGAGGCCCCAGCGTGGGGTTGGGGAGTTGGATAGGGCCCTGCAGCCCCCTTTCCAAGGAGGATGGGGAGGTGCCTGCTGCCCTCCCATCACATACTTGACCCCTGCCAGCCCCCATCCTGGGGAGTAACCCCCATGGAGCTGCTATGGGTGGGGGTCTGGGGGAGGACCACGGCAGGGGGCTCGACAGCTGCTCCCCAACCCTGGGTGGGGCTCATCTATGGACTCATCTTGTCCCTCCGCCTCATCCCTCATCTGCTGCTTGACCCTGGTGGGGAGGGGGAGGTGTTTTATGGACTGGCTGGGGGGGTGTTGGGGGTGTCTGTTCCATGGTCAGTGTTATTAAAAAGCTTATTTATTATCAGAAATATAACACCCACCCACGTGCAGCGGGTGCCTGGGCCTCTCTTTGGGGGGGGGGGGGGTGTCCTGTGTTTTGGGGAGGTTGTTGGGATCCACCCCAGGGTGGGGTGCCTCCTGTGTCACCGGTGCCAGCAGTGGCACTGACGTGTGACTGTGCTGTCATCTGTGGGTGGCAATGCAGAGGGCAAAGTCCGGGGGGTGGGGGGGCCTGGCGCCGTGCTCCCTCCCTTTCCACCCCCCCGGGGGGGGCTCCTCCTCCATGGCTCTGCCTCGACCCCTCCGGCTGGTGCATGGGAGGGGTGCAAGGGGCTTGGTGGGGAGGGGGAGCGGGAAGGGCCTCGAGCGGCGCTGGGGGGTGCTCGGAGCCGTGGGGACAGCGACCCGCGGGGGCTTTCGGGGCGCGCGGGGCCGGGGCGCCGCGCGGCGGAGGGATCGGCAGGGCGCGGCGGTACTGCGGCGGCGCGGGGCGCGCGCGGGGCTGCCGGGAGTTGAGGTCCAGGCGCGGAGGGAGAGGTTCCCGGCGTGCCCCGCGCGGACATGGCGGCGGCCGGACGCTGAGGCCTGCCCCGAGCGGCGGCGGTGAGCGCGGCGTGGGGAGCACCGGGGGGAGGCCGGGGGCACCGGGAGGCTGCCGCCGCTGGGCTCGCCCGCAGGAAGGCCCCGGAGAGCTCCCTAGGCCCCGGGGGTGGAGGAGCTCATGGTCGCGTCACCGGTACCCGGCGCAGGGCCTGTCTCCCTGGGTCTCTCAGGCCTCCCCCTCCCTCCCGAGGTCCCCCTGTCGCAGCCCCCCTGAGCCGTCCCAGTCCTCCCGCACCCTTTACAGGTGCTCTGTCTCCTCTGGGCTCCCCAGAGGAGCCCTGCTCACTCTCTGGTTCTCCACAGTGCCCCGGCGCTTCCCGGGGTCCCCCTGCGCCCTCCCCACATCCCTCCCTAGGTCTCCATAACGCTCCGGTACGCTCCCCGGACACTCCGGTGTTGCCCGTGGGTCCTTCAGCCCTCCCTGCTCCCTCCCTCCCTCCCTGCAACCCCCAGGTCCTCCTCTGCTCCGTCTGATCCTCTGCCCCGCAGATGGCCGGGGAACTGACGGAGAAGAAGGACCGGGACGCGTCCCCTGTCAAGGAGGAGAGGAAACGCTCACGCTCCCCAGACAGGGATCGGGACCGGGACCGGGACCGGGATCGAGACCGAGATCGGGACCGCAAGAGCTCCCCCTCCAAGGACAGAAAGCGGCACCGGTCCCGGGACAGGAGACGAGGCAGCAGGTCCCGCTCCCGCTCCCGCTCTAAGTCAGCAGAGAGGTGAGGGGCGCTAGGGGGCTCCACAGCTCTCCTGTATCCACAGCGGCCCCACGGAGGGACAGGTGGAGGGGGCTGGGGCCGTGCCTTGACTGCCCTGCTCCGCAGGGATCGGCGGCACAAGGAGCGTGACCGGGAGCGGAGCAAGAAGGACCGGGAGCGGGAGAAGGATGGGCACCGGCGGGACAAGGACAGGAAGCGGTCGAGGTGAGCCCTAGCTGCTTTTGGGGTGCCCCTGTCCCCTGTGGGAGGTGTTGCCCTGGGGGTCAGGGTGGCCCTGGGCTGTGCTTGGTTCCTGACTCCACTGCCTCCGTTGGGAAGTTTGTCCCCGGGCAGGGGGAAGGATTCCAAGTCCCGGAAGGAGAGGGACTCACGGAAGGCAGAGGAGGAAGAGGAGAATGCCCTGAAGAAGGAGAAGGTGAGGAGGGAGCAGGGTGGGGACTTGGCTGGGGGTGATTTGAGGCTGAGAGGATCACTGGTGAGGCTCAAGGTCCCCAGTGGGGGCTGCTGACAGCTTGGCCTCACGTTCGCAGGCCCAGCCGCTGTCCCTGGAGGAGCTGCTGGCGAAGAAGAAGGCTGAAGAGGAGGCAGAAGCCAAGGTAGGAGCAGGGTCCCTCCTGTGCCCTATCTGCAGCTTGGAGTGGATGCTTGGGAGGGGCAGTCTTGCCCTGGCAGTGAGGGGGTTGTATCCAGGCCCAATTTGAGCCTTTTCCTCTCTTGTCCCAGCCCAAGTTCCTGTCCAAGGCCGAGCGGGAAGCTGAGGCTCTGCGGCGGCGGCAGCAGGAGGTGGAGGAGCGGCAGCGGCTGCTGGAGGAAGAGAGGAAGAAGAGGAAGCAGTTCCAGGAAATGGGGAGGAAGATGCTGGGTAAGGTGGCATTCCCTGCTGCAGGCTGTGAGGGGCTGAGGCAGGACCCCCCCGGAGCCTCCCAGCTCTGAGCCCCTTCCCCTGCTCCCCAGAAGACCCCCAGGAGCGGGAGCGCCGGGAGCGCCGGGAGCGCATGGAGCGGGAGACCAACGGCACGGAGGATGAGGAGGGCAGGCAGAAGATCCGGGAGGAGAAGGACAAAAGCAAAGAGCTCCATGCCATCAAGGTAGCTCTGAGGGCCAAGCTGGGGAGGGGGAGTTGGGAGGAGGGGTCCAGGTTTGCTGCCCACTGCTGCTGTCCCACCCCAGGAGCGGTACCTGGGAGGGGTGAAGAAGCGGCGCCGCACTCGGCACCTCAACGACCGCAAGTTCGTCTTCGAGTGGGACGCCTCAGAGGACACTTCCATCGACTACAACCCCCTGTGAGTGGGGAGTGCCCCTCGGGGGGTGCTCCTGGTGGGGTGTAGGGCAGCTCCGGCCCTGCCCCTGACCCTCCCACCCCGCTCTAGGTACAAGGAGCGGCACCAAGTGCAGCTGCTGGGCCGCGGCTTCATCGCGGGCATCGACCTGAAGCAGCAGAAGAGGGAGCAGTCACGGTTCTACGGGGACCTGATGGAGAAGAGGAGGACCCTGGAGGAGAAGGAGCAGGAGGAGTGAGTGCTGAGGGCTGGCTGGGTGCCAGCTGGCTGTCTCTCCTTGCAGCTTCGGGGTGGCTCTGGGCTGCAGCACGTTCTGGGGTGGCTGGTTCTGAGCTGCAGCATGTTCTGGGGTGGCTGGTTCTGAGCTGCAGAGTGTTCTGGGGTGGCTGGCTTTGGGCTGCTGTGTCAGGGATGATTCCAGCAGCTTCCTTAGAGGCACAAGGTGAGGCCTGTCCCCTTCCTTCTCCTCATTCTCGCCCCCCACCCCAGGGCCAGGCTGCGGAAGCTGCGGAAGAAGGAGGCCAAGCAGCGCTGGGACGATCGGCACTGGTCCCAGAAGAAGCTGGACGAGATGACAGACAGGGACTGGAGGATCTTCCGTGAGGACTACAGCATCACCACCAAGGGGGCAAGATCCCCAACCCCATCCGCTCCTGGAAGGACTCCTCCCTGCCCCCCCACATCCTGGAGGTCATCGACAAGTGTGGCTACAAGGTGGGTGCGGGGAAGGGGAGCAGCAGCCAGCGGGAGATGAGCCCAAGCCGTGTGCCCAGCTGGGCAAGAAGGCCACCAGCAGCCTGGCCTGGGTCAGCGGGACCAGGGCAGGGATTGTGCCCCTGGAGTGGGCACTGGGAGGCCTCGCCTTGAATCCCGGAGTCAGGTTTGGGTCTCTCAACCCAAGTTGATATTGAGGGGTTGGAGCAGGGCCAGAGAAGGGCAAAGAAGCTGGGGAAGGGTCTGGAGAGCAGGGCTGGGGAGGAGCAGCTGAGGGGCTTGAGGCTGTTTAGTCTGGAAAAGAGGAGGCTGAGAGGAGACCTCATTGCCCTCTGCGACTCCCTTAGAGGAGGCTGGAGCCAGGTGAGGTTGGCTTCTGCCATGGAGCAGGGGACAGGATGAGAGCAAATGGCCTGAAGTTGTGCCAGGGGAGGTTCAGGTTGGTCATGAGGAATAATTTCTGTTCTCCAAGAGTGGTCAGACACTGGCCCAGCCTGCCCAGGGAGGTGGTGGAGTCCCCATCCCTAGAGGTCTCCCGAACCCTGTGGCCATGGCACCTGGGGCCAGGGTTTGGTGCCCGTGGTGGGGTTGGGTTGATGTTGAACTCGATGCTCTTGGGAGCTCTCTTCCCACTCAACCAATCCTCTGGCTCTGTGATTTGAGGCAGGGGGGAGGGAGGGGTTGGAGGGTCGGGGAGGGAGTTCTGCTGCTCAACCTGCTGCTGCCCTCTGCAGGAGCCAACCCCCATCCAGCGCCAGGCCATCCCCATTGGCCTGCAGAACAGAGACATCATCGGCGTGGCCGAGACCGGCAGCGGCAAGACCGCAGCCTTCCTGATCCCCCTGCTGGTCTGGATCACCACCCTGCCCAAGATCGACCGGTAGGAGGCGCGGCCGCGGGGGGCACCACCGGGCAGGGGGCAAGCCTGGCACTGTGGGTGACACAGAGGTGGAAGTCTGGCACCATGAGTGACAGAGGTGGCACCGTGGGCGGTGCAGAGGGCAGGCAGCCTGGCACCGTGGGTGACCCAGAGATGGAAGCTTAGCACTGTGGGTGACGTGGAGAACTGGAAGTGTGGCACCATGGGTGACACAGCAGGGAGCCTGGCACTGTGGGTGATACAGCAGGGAGCCTGGCACTGAGGGTGACACAGAGGGCAGGGAGCCTGGCACCGTGGGTGATGTGGCAGGGAGCCTGGCACCGTGGGAGATGTGGCAGGGAGCCTGGCACCGTGGGTGCGTGGCAGGGGGCCTGGCACCGTGGGTGACGTGGGCACGTTCTGCCACGCTGCAGGATTGAGGAGTCAGACCAGGGGCCCTATGCCATCATCCTGGCCCCCACCCGGGAGCTGGCGCAGCAGATCGAGGAGGAGACCATCAAGTTCGGGAAGCCGCTGGGCATCCGCACGGTGGCCGTGATCGGAGGCATCTCCCGCGAGGACCAAGGCTTCCGCCTGCGCATGGGCTGCGAGGTGAGCCCGCCCCTCCCAGCCCCTGCTGGGGGCGCCGGCCTGGAGAGAGCCCTCCAACCCGTCCCACCCACCCCCTGCCCCTGCAGGCAGCGGGGATGCCCCCAGCTCGGTGGCCACACCGGGGGTGGCCTTCGACACCTCCGGGGCTGGGAGGCTGAAGCTTGCCCCTGGGCGAGCTGGGCGGCGTCCGAGGCTCGCTGTGCCCTCCCCAGATTGTCATTGCCACCCCGGGGCGGCTGATCGACGTGCTGGAGAACCGGTACCTGGTGCTGAGCCGCTGCACCTACGTGGTGCTGGACGAGGCCGACCGCATGATCGACATGGGCTTCGAGCCTGACGTGCAGAAGATCCTGGAGCACATGCCTGTGACCAACCAGAAGCCGGACACCGACGAGGCAGAGGACCCCGAGAAGATGTTGGCCAACTTCGAGTCAGGGAAGCACAAGTACAGACAGGTGGGTGCAGCTGGAGAGCCCTGGGGGAGGCTGCTGCGGCAGCTGCGGCGCAGCCCCGGCCCTGGCGCTGGACTCGAGGCTCTCCAGAGGTCCCTTCCAACCCCTAACATCTTCTGATCCTCTGATCCCCTGATCCTGTGCTCCCCTGACCCTGTGCTCCTCTGATCTCTGATCCCCTGACCCTGTGCTCCTCTGATCCTGTGCTCCTCTGATCCCCTGATCCTGTGCTCCCCTGACCCTGTGCTCCTCTGATCTCTGATCCCCTGACCCTGTGCTCCTCTGATCCTGTGCTCCTCTGATCCCCTGATCCTGTGCTCCCCTGACCCTGTGCTCCTCTGATCTCTGATCCCCTGACCCTGTGCTCCTCTGATCCTGTGCTCCTCTGATCCCCTGATCCTGTGCTCCCTGACCCTGTGCTCCTCTGATCTCTGATCCCCTGACCCTGTGCTCCTCTGATCCTGTGCTCCTCTGATCCCCTGATCCTGTGCTCCCCTGACCCTGTGCTCCTCTGATCTCTGATCCCCTGACCCTGTGCTCCTCTGATCCCCTGATCCTGTGTTCCCCTGACCCTGTGCTCCTCTGGTCTCTGATCCCCTGATCCTGTGCTCCCCTGATCCTCTGATCCCCTGATCCTGTGCTCCTCTGATCTCTGATCCCCTGATCCTGTGCTCCTCTGATCCTCTGACCCTGTGCTCCTCTGATCTCTGATCCTGTGCTCTTCTGATCCCCTGATCCTCTGATCCCCTGATCCTGTGCTCCTCTGATCCTGTGACAGAGTGAACCCCCAAGCAGTTTGCTTAGTGTCCTGGGCAAGCTGCTGCCGATGCCCTGCTGGGGCAGGGTGGGGTTGGCACTGGGCGGGGAGGAGCTCCAGAGGCCCCTTCCCACTTCCGTGGCATTGCTGCTCCCTCGGGGGCGGGGTGAGAGGTGGAAGATGGGGGCAGAGAGCAGGGCACAGAGGTGGCAGCCTGGCTGCTTGTCTGCAGGTGCCAGCACTCCTCGTGCCCTTCCCTTGCAGACTGTGATGTTCACGGCCACCATGCCCCCGGCCGTGGAGCGCCTGGCACGCAGCTACCTGCGGCGCCCAGCCGTGGTCTACATCGGCTCCGCTGGCAAGCCCCACGAGAGGGTGGAGCAGAAGGTGTTCCTCATGTCTGAGTCGGAGAAGAGGTACTGAGAGGCCTGCAGGGGGCAGGATGGGTCCTGGGGGCTGGGCTGGGGGAGGGAACGCTGCGAGAGGCTTCGCTGAGGTTCCTCAGCCTCCTTCTCGCCCAGGATGAGATGGGAACGGATTGAAGCTGGGAGAGGGGAGGTTGAGAGTGGAGATGAGGAGGAAATCCTTGGGAGTGAGGGTGGGGAGGCACTGGAAGAGGTTGCCCAGGGAGGCAGTGGAAGAAAGGTTGCCCAGGGAGGCAGTGGAAGAAAGGTTGCCCAGGGAGGCAGTGGAAGAAAGGTTGCCCAGGGAGGCAGTGGAAGAAAGGTTGCCCAGGGAGGCAGTGGAAGAAAGGTTGCCCAGGGAGGCACTGGAAGAGGCTGCCCAGGGAGGCACTGGAAGAGGCTGCCCAGGGAGGCACTGGAAGAAGCTGCCCAGGGAGGCAGTGGAAGAAAGGTTGCCCAGGGAGGCACTGGAAGAGGCTGCCCAGGGAGGCACTGGAAGAAGCTGCCCAGGGAGGCACTGGAAGAAGCTGCCCAGGGAGGCACTGGAAGAGGCTGCCCAGGGAGGCACTGGAAGAGGCTGCCCAGGGAGGCACTGGAAGAAAGGTTGCCCAGGGAGGCACTGGAAGAGGCTGCCCAGGGAGGCACTGGAAGAGGCTGCCCAGGGAGGCACTGGAACAGGCTGCCCAGGGAGGCTGCGGCTGCTCCTTCCCTGGAGGTTGGCTGAGGCCTGGAGCAGCCTGGGCCAGCGGGAGGTTTCCCTGCCCATGGCAGGGGGGTTGGAACTGGGTGGTCTTGAAGGTCCCTTGGAACCCAACCCGTTCCATGCACCTCTCCTCCTCCCCAACAGGAAGAAGCTGTTGGCCATCCTGGAGCAGGGCTTCGACCCCCCCATCATCATCTTCGTCAACCAGAAGAAAGGCTGCGACGTGCTGGCCAAGTCCCTGGAGAAGATGGGGGTGAGGCTACAGCCCCTCCTGCGGGCAGGGCTCACAGGGAGCGTGGGGTGGTTCTGGCTCCCACTGGCCCCCAGCTAACCTCTCCCCCACCTTGTCCCACAGTACAATGCCTGCACCCTGCATGGTGGCAAGGGCCAGGAGCAGAGGGAGTTTGCCCTCTCCAACCTGAAGGCTGGAGCCAAGGACATCCTGGTGGCCACCGACGTGGCCGGACGCGGCATCGACATCCACGACGTCTCCATGGTGGTCAACTACGACATGGCCAAGAACATCGAGGGTGAGCTGGGGGTCTCCTTGGCTTTGGGGCAGGGTGGTGGGGAGCTGGAGAGGAGCGCCAAGGCCCTCCCTGCCCTGCTGACCCTCCCCACCCCTCTGTGTGTTTCCCCCCACAGATTACATCCACCGCATCGGGCGGACAGGCCGAGCGGGCAAGAGCGGTGTGGCCATCACCTTCCTCACCAAGGAGGACTCCACTGTCTTCTACGACCTGAAGCAGGCCATCCTGGAGAGCCCAGTGTCCTCCTGCCCACCCGAGCTGGCCAACCACCCCGATGCCCAGCACAAGCCTGGCACCATCCTCACCA
Source organism: Picus viridis (assembly GCA_033816785.1). Classification (NCBI taxonomy): domain Eukaryota; kingdom Metazoa; phylum Chordata; class Aves; order Piciformes; family Picidae; genus Picus; species Picus viridis. The sequence continues at coordinate 1,353,887 of CM066605.1, read as the reverse complement.
AGAAGCGGCGGGAGGAAACCATCTTCGCCTGAGCGCCCCAGGCTGGCGCCCCCAACTCCCTCACCCCCCTTGGGGGCAAGGGGACCGGCAGGGCTGGCAGGGGCTGGCAGGACTTTTCTGGCCACTCTCCAGGCAGCTTCCCCCAGCCCCCTGCCCAGCCAGGACTGCCAGCAGCAGAGACTGTGGGGCCACCGCTGGCCCAAACTGTGCCCTCTGTTCTCCCAGTGCCCCTTCACACCTTCCCCACAGGCTGGTGGAGCTGCAGGTGGCTGTTGGCAGGGGACAGGCTTGTCCCTGCCTGCCCGCTGCCAGGGCAGGGCTGCCACCGGGCTCCGTGTGCTGCGCTCTGGGAGCCCTCATCCCTTCCTCCTGTTTTTAGCTGCAATCCCCAGGCTGCAGGAATAAAACCCAGCGGCTGCCAGTGTGGCCTCCTCGCCTCTTTCCTTCCCCTGGTGCCCCTGGGGTGCCACCTCCTGGCGCCCAGCAGTGCCCCTGAGGCCGCTCGGCACCCACCTGGCACTGTCCCCCGGTGCCCAGCCCAGCCCAGTGTCCCCCAGCTGCAGACACACAGACAGCAGCAGCTCCGAGCACTCTGTGTGTTTCTGAAACCACTTACAGGGAAATTGGTGCTTTCTACAAAAGAAATAGTAACAAATCTGTGCCCCCCCCGCCCCCCACTGAAGGGCCACGGTGGGCAGGGGGCGGGGGGCAGCCCCCAGCCCGGGGCAGTGGGAGCCTATTTACAGGACCGGTGACGACGTGCGGCGACAGCTACGGGGGCAGGGGGAGTGATGGGGACACAAGGCAGCGAATGGAGGGGTGGAGCGGCCCCCCCTGCCCCATGCAGGATCCAGCCAGCCCCCCACTTTGTCCCCGGTACCCCCCTCGGGTTGGGGGGTGGGGCAGGAAGGGGTTTGCAGTGACCAAGGCAGGGAGAGGTCGGTGTGGAGCGAAGCGTCTGGTGCGGCCCCCTCCTCCCGGGGTCCATGCAGGGGCAGGGGTGGGGGCAGGCACCTTCCCCTTCTTCCTCAAGCCTCTGTGGGGTGTGGGGGGGCTGTAAAACTGTGCCCCCCTTCCGCAGCCCAGAGGTCTTTTTAAGTGTGTGGGGGGAGGGCACCTTCTGCTTGTGGCCACTGTCCCGCAGGGAATGAGGCAGCCTGGGATGCTGGGGGTGGGGGGCAAGAGTTGATGCCAAGCAGGGAAACTGAGGCAGGGAGAAGGCAGGTGGCTGTCCCCTGGTCCCCAAGAGCTTGTAGGAGGGGAGGGGTGTCCTAGGGCCTCCTGTCCACCTCCCCCTCTCCCCCCTGCCCCCACACTGTGCTTATGGCTGAAGAGGAGCCCGGGGCGTGGGCCTGAGGAAGCTGCCTGGAGGAGTTTCCCCGAGAGCAGGAGATTGTCTGAGCACCCCCAGCGCGGGGCTGGGGGAGGAGAGGAGCTCCCAGGGCAGGATTGGGGGGGGCCGGTTCCCAGCCGTGCCCCCTGCCCCTTCCCTTCCCCACTTCCCCCCTCTAGTAGCTGTCCTTGGCCCAGGGCCGGCTGCGCTGCCAGCTGCGGTCGTGGTTGCGCTCAGGTTGGCGCTCGGGGCCGCCGGACCCCTGCAGGCCGCTGTTGTGGTGCCGGTGGGGCTGGTAGATGTCGGGGTAGGGGTCCCCGTACTCCTCCTCTTCCTCTTCCATGTGCCGGGAGCTACGCTGGGATGCGGCCCCCCCCCAGGGCTGGGGGAGGTCTCCCCCAGCCTCGTCCGAGGGCATCAGGCTGTCGTGTTCCAGCGGCGAGTGCTCCCCGCGCTCCCCCAGCAGCTGCTGGCTCTGCGGGGACGGACGGGGCTGGGGGCAGCGCGGGGGGCAGCGGGCGGCGGCCGTGTCCCCGCAGGGGGCTGCCGTGTCCCCACCCACCACCACCCCACCTCCCGCCGGCGCTGGCTGCCTGTGGGGAGCAGGGAGGGGAGGGTCCGGGGGCGGTACCTGCAAGCCTGGGAGGCCGGTGGGCGAGGGCACGGCGTGGGGAGCGTGCGGGGGTGGTGTGTGGCTCGCCAGTAAACCTCCAGGTACTCAGCCAGGTGTTCGCAGGCGTCCTCCAGCTGGTTCTCGTCCAGGATGACATCGAAGAGCTCCTGGAGGGGCAAGGAGGGAGATCAGAGGTGGTTCAGGGACCCTCCTCCCGCCCGGGCAGCCCTGGGGCGGGGGTGGGGGGGCGGGGGGGGAGCTGTCGGCTCACCGGGGGGCACTGCACCAACTTGTCAGCTGCCATCATCTGCACGTTGAGATGCTTCACCTGGGACTTGCCGCGGGACTTGATGAGTCTCTGGAGGACCTGGAGAGGTGAGAGAAGAGTCAGTACTGGGGTGGGAAGGGGAGGGAGGGGGCAGCTGGGGTCCTCCCCGGGGCTGGGTGGGGGCCGGCCCTCACCTTGGGTGAGGACACCTTGACGTAGACAATGATGGGTGCCAGGGAGGTCTTGGCCAGCTGGGCAGGGTGGTTGATGGTGTCGGCGTCCAGCACCACCAGCTGCAGGGACTTGGCCAGCTCGAAGATTCGTTCGATCTCGCTCTGCACCTCGGCTGGGGGCGGGGGGCGGGGAGGGAACACGAGGCAGATGTGTCAGGCCCTGCGGGGATGATGCGGGGGCGAGGAGGGGAGCCCCCAGCACCCCAGTGGGGTGATCCCAGCCCCTCACCGATGCTGGAGCGGGTGGTGGAGCGCTCCAGGATCGCCTGCTTGCCCAGGTTGTTGAGGATGGAGCGTTTGGCCAGGGAGAGGTCAGCAGTGATGTGGGTGATGGAGATCCTGGGGGGCAGAAGGGACAGCGGTAGGGAGCTGGGGGGTCCCCCTGCAGGCCGTGGAAGGAGGGGGTCCCGGGCTAGGGACTGGGTCAGCCTCACCTGCCGTCGAATCTGTGCTTGAGGAAGTCGAAGAGGGCTTTCTGCATCATGTCGGTGACCTGCCGGCGGGGCCGGGGAGCCCGCGGTGAGCCGGCGGCAGATGGCACCGGCAGGGAGGTGGCAGCCGCCCGGCGCCCTGCCAGCAGCCCTTGGCACTGCCATCTGCCTGGCACCGGCACCAAGCAGGCAGGGGAGGGACGAAGGGCACAGACCACCAGCCTGTGGGGACACAGCGAGGCACATCCTCCCCTCCCCCTGCTGACCCCTGCCCAGCAGCCCCCTGTACCTCATATCCTTTCAGCGAGGGCCCCACCAGCACCACAGGACGCATGGAGGGGACCACATCATAGGGTGGGATGTGCTGTGTCTGCAAGGGGGGACACACACACAGGGACACCTCAGAGCCCTGCATTCCCACCCCAAGGTCAACAGCCCCTTCCAGAGACCCCTGGCAGCCTGGAGCCCCCCCCGGCCCTGAGACTGGGGGCAGAGGGGAGAGGTCTCTGCCCCCATACCAGAAGTGGCTCCACTTGGCCCTGCCCGCAACCCCCTCCCCATCTCCCCCTGCCCTGGGGACTCACCTGCTTCTGCTTCTGCTTGGCTTGGGGAGAGGAGAGAAGAGACAGAGGTTGGTGGCAGCTGGGGGAGGGGGGACTCTCCCAGGACCCCTAAGGACCCCCCCACCCCCGGGGCAGGACCTGCCCTTACCTAAGGAGGGGGAGGCGATCGCCGGTTCCCGCTGTCGCCAAGGCCCGAGATGTTGCCAGCTCTCCTGGGGGAGCAGGGAGCAAGTGAGTATTGGGGAGGGGGCTAAGAGAGGGGGATCGGGGTGGGGGGAGGGTCTGATCCCTACCTGGCTTTCTGCTCCTGTTTGAGCCTCATGGCTTCCAGGCGCTGGGGGCTGGGGATGAAGGCGATGTCCCCCCCTCCTTCACTAGGCGTCCAATCCACCAGTCATTGCTGTATTTCTGGGCAGGGGGGAGAGGGCAAGGCAGGGGATGAGGGCCAAAAGAATGGGGGAGGGGGTCTCTGGCCTTAATGTCCTCTCCCCCCCCGCCGCCCCCCTCCCCAGCTCACCTCTTTGATGTGCAGGAAATCTTTGGCTTCGAAGTTGATGGCGGCTCCCTGCACCGGGCACTCCTCGTCCAGCGCCCCGCAGTAGCTGACATTGGTGCGCACGGCAAAGGCGACCGGCTTGTGCTGGGGGGGGGTGCCGAGGTGGGGGTCAGCACATGCCCCCAGACCCTCCCAATCCCACCCCAGGGTCATGCCCTAGGTGCCCTCTCACCTTGGCCCTCTCGAGCTGCTGCTGGGCCTGGCTCTCCACCTCGCGTCGGGCACCCTCCCGATCCTCCTCCAGGGACACGTCGGAGTCCAGGGACGGGCGGCTGGTGTAGGAGTCCGCCGAGCCCTTGGGGGGAGGGGGATGAGTGCTGAGGGGCTGTGGGGACCCCCCCAAAAAAGGAGAGCCTTGCCCCAAGGTGGTGCCAACGCAGGGACACCCCCAGCCCACAGCCCTTTCCAGCTCTCGAGGGTCCGTGGTGGCATCGAGCTGGGTAAACAAGGCTGGCATCGCCCAGCGTGGAAGCCCTGGGGTGCAGCCCCCCCCCATGCCTTGGGGGACACCCCAAGCTGGGGGCAGGCGGTCTCTGGCCCTGCTGGGGATGTAGGTCTGCTGCAGCCGTCCCCCACCCTGGGGTGCTCGGTGCAGCCCCCCCCAACTCCCCCACACCCTGCCGGTAATTGCCGGCGCCAGCCGTGCCCGGAACCGACACCGGAGCTGCTCTGAAACATTTGTAAGTCCCTGGACGTGGCTGAACCCCCTCCGGGGTGCCCCCCAGCCCCCGGGCCCTACCGGCTGAGCTCAGCACCGATGCCCAGAACTGCTCTCCCCTCCCGCACACCAGGGCTCCCCCTCCACATCCAACCTCCCTCACACCGCAGGAGGCCTGAGCGCCCCCTCCAGCGCAGCCAATATGGTTTCCCAGCACGGCCCCCCCCAACATGGCCTCCCCAGCACCCCCCCGGCACCGACACGGCTCTCCCCCAGCCTCCAAGCATCTTCTCCCCCACCAGCATCCCCAGCACGGCTCCCCGGTACGGCTCCAGCGCCTCCCGCACCAGCCCGCACCTCCTCCGCCATGCAGTCCCCGGCCCGGTGCAGCGGCCCCCGCGGGGTCCCCGCCCATGGGAGTCGTGCCCCTCTCTCCCCCTCCCCCTCCCCGGTTCAGGTCCCGGGCCCGGGCCTCTGTGACACCTGCCTTTGGGCAGGAGTCGAGACCGGCGGCGGAGGCCAGGAACAAAGAGCCGGGGGGCAGCAGAGTCGTGTGCTCCCCCCCCCAGCTCCAGGCACGAAGACAGTCACAGGCAACGGCCGACACCCCCTCCCCGCCTTTCCCCGGGACAGCAACCGGTGCGCAATCACCGTCACCGGAGCGCAGCCCTCCCTCCCCAACCCCAGCCCCAGGCACGGCTACCCCCGGTACCGGGGCCGGTACCTCGTTGAGCAGGAAGGTAGCGCTGGAGTCAGAAAACGACATAGACGGGGCGAGCCGAGCCGAGCCGCCCGCGCCCCCCGCCCCGCCCGCCTCCGGTACCGGTACCGGCTCCGGTTCCGGCTACGGCTCGGGCTTCGGCTGGCCCTGCCCGCTCCGCCGCGTCGCCGTCGCCGTCGCCGCCGCCGCCCCTTCCCGCCCCCTCCCCGCCCCCGCCTCCCGCCGCCCCCAGGGCTCACGGAGCCGCCCCCGCCGGCTCAGCCTTGTTGGGGGGTGTTGGGGGGTTGGGGGTCGCGGTTCTCCCTTCCCGGGGCTGGCGGAGGGCTCCGGTGCCTATCCTGTGGGACCCCCAGGGGGATGCACTGGCAGCCGAGGTTCCCGAGTGGCTCCAGAGCGCTGAACCGGGCCGGGGCCCCGGGGCAGCTCCCGTGGGAGGTGAAGGATTAGTTTGCAAAGGGGCAGCTCCCGGGGGCGGGGGGTCCCGGTTAGCGGCGCAGGGGCTGCACTGTCCCCCGCAGCCCACAGCCGTGAGTCCCGGGGCGGCGGCAGGGGGTCTCCGTGGGTACCTCCATGCTCCGGTGCAGCGGCCCCTGTCCTGCCCCGAGCCGGTAGCAGCCCCGTCTGCAGGGCGAGCCCTGCGGCGGGGCCGGAGCCGCTCCCGCCCCCCGCCGCGCCCCCCGCCCCCGAGGAGGGGGCAGCGGCGGGCCCCGGGGACCGGCCCGGCCCGCCCCGTTACCGTTCAGCGGGACGGGCACCGACGGGATCGACCCGGGATGGCTCGGGGTCCGGATCGAGGTCCGCGGGGCAGCGCTCGTCGGGGCAGGGGCTGCGCCGGGACAGCGGCGGGACGGGCCGCGGGCACAGGCACCAGGCACGGAGCACCGGGCACCGGCTCCGGTACCGGACAACGCGGCAGGGTCGGGCCGGGCCCTCTCCGAGGTGCTGAAGGGGATGTGTCGGGTGCGGGGCCGGGGCAGGGGGTACCGGGGGAGCACCGGGAGGTACCGGGAGGCACCGGGAGGGGCTGGTAATACTCTGGGAGGTAAACGGGATGCTAGGGCGGCTCTGTGCACCCCGAGGCCGCCCCTACCGGAGCCCCCGCCCGCCCGGGGGCCGCCCCGCTAACCCACTCCCCGCGGTGGCCGGGGCGGGGGAGCTACTCGGGACGGGGTTAACCGGAGCAGGTGGAGAGGGGCTCCGTGTCCCCCCCTCCCCGATCAGCTTCGGGAAGCGGCCCGGTGCCGGCTGATGGACCGGGCAGTGCGGCACAGAAGACCACCCCACCGGCACCGTCCCCACCGGTTGCCTCAGTTTCCCCGGGGCCGTCCCCCACCCCCGCGCCGCAGTGCCGGTGCCCGGCGGCCGGCCCGGCCCTGACGCAGCATTCGCTATTTTTAGCCGCGGGGAGCGGCTGTTGCGATGCTACCGGCACCCGGTGCCGGCGCCCATCCTCGGTCCCGAGGGAACGACGGGGCGGGGGCGGCCTCCCGGTTCCCCCTCTCCCCGGTGCGGGGGTTGGGGCGGAGGAGCTCGGCCGCTCCCCGCCTCGGTTCGTGCCTTAATGCGGAGCCGCAGCGCTGCTGCTCCCGGGAACGAACCGCGGCGGGGGGGGGGGGGGGAGCAGGGATAGGCAGGGCTGCCCCGCCCCGGTGCCGGTGCCGGTGCCAGCCGCTCACCTGCCTGCGGAGGATGCTGGAGGTGGTGTCGGACGAGGTGCTGCCGTCCGAGCGCTTGAAGCGGCTCTTGCGCTTCGGGAGCCTCCGGGGGCTCTGCGGGGAAAAGCGCCGGCGGGTGGCCGGTGAAGACCGGGCGGCACCGGCGGGCGCGGCCCCGCCGCTGCGCTGCTCCCGGCAGTTGCCTGAGCTGCGGGTAGAACCGAGCCGGGCCGCACCGCGCCCGCGGAGGCCGAGAGGGCTTCGTTCCGCTCACCTGGAAGGAGCCGGGAGCGGCGGGCTGAGCCGGGGCGGACATTCCCGGCGGCACCCACCGGAGCCCCCGGGATCCCCGGTCCGCGCCGCTCCGCCGGGAAGGGCCGCGACGCCGCCGCCGCCACTGCCGCGCTCCGCATCACACGGGGCCGCCGGGGCGTCCCGGCCGTCCCCGCCCCCGCCTGCCCGCCCCCGCGCCCATCCCCGTGGCGTCCGGCCCGTGCCCCCCCAGCCGGGCAGCTACCCGGGGGGCACCGAGAACAGACCCTCGCCGCAACGCCCGGTGCTGTGGGGACCGTCCAGGAGGGCTCGGGAAAGAAGAATCCCGGGACCGTGGCCACGGCCGTGCCCACCCGTGTCTGGGGCTGCGGGAGCCCCGAGGCCCGCATCCCACCGGCACCGGTCCCGCAGCCGCCGTATCTGCCCCCCCGAGGGTAACTGCTCCCACGTACCCCCCCCGGGGGGGCTGGGGGAGCACTCTCCCCGCGCCTCATGTCCCTGCCGTGCCCACGCCGGTGTCCCCCGGTGCTGCAGCGCCCCCGGAGCGAGGGATGGGGATCGGCCAGGACCCCCAGGAGGGTCAGGATCCATCCCAGGGATCCCTAGTAAGATCAGGACCCACCCCAGTGATCCCCAGTCGGATCAGGATCCATCCCAGGGATCCCCAGCAGGGACAGGAGCTCTGCCAGAGGAGGCTACCAAAGTCAGGACCCATCCCAGTAGGATCAGGACCCTTCCCAGAGACCCCAGCAGGGCCCAGCTGCATTCTCTGGATCCCCAGTCAGATCAGGACCCTCCCCAGCAATCCCGGCAGGACCGGAACCCCTCCCGGTATCCCCAGCCAGGGCGGGATCCAACCGGGGGCAGGGCGAGTCGGGGGCAGCACCCCCGTACCCAGCCGGCCGGTGGGCGGCGGTGCCTGGTAAGGGTACGCTGGGACACCCCCGCCCACAGGTGCCCCCTGAGGTGCCCCCGGTCCATTCCCTCTCCCCGGGCTCCGGTGCCCCCCGCCCCGCGGAGGGACTTCCGCGTGAGGCCGCGGGGACACGGCCCCGGCGGCAGCGGCTAATTAATGATTAATCAGCGCTCCCCGGAGCCCAGCGTGCGCGGGGGGGGCCGCGGGGCCCGGCACCGCCGTTGCGGGGGTGCGTGGAACGGTCACGGGCGTGGGGGAGGGGGGCGGGCAGGGTCTGACCCACGCACAGATGTGGGGGACGGACGTGGGAGGGGGATTGGGACCCCAGTGGGGGAGGGGTCCTGCACCCACCTGCGCAATGCTGGGGGGGGCGTGGGTATGCAATGGGGGCTGGGGGTACTAAGGGGAGGGGTGTGTGCAAGAGACACCCTCGGGGGGTGGGGGGCGTGTGCAGACGGGAGGGCTCCCGGGGGGGGGTGTTGTATGTCCCTGCCGTCCCCGCCATGTCGGTGCAGCGCGGCCGTGCCTGTGTGCGCGCAGCCCCGGGGGTGCCGGTCTGCCCGTGCGCGTTCCCGCCACCCCCACGTACCGCCCGCGCCTCCCCCGCCGCACCGGGCCGCTCCGGAGGCCGTACCGGGCCGTACCGGGCCGCCGCCGCTGTGCCTTTAAGGCCGCCGGCCGGGAGCGCCCGGGAGCGGATCCGGGCGGGGGGAGGGGGGGCGGGCACCGGCCGGGGCGGGCCGGGGCTGCGGCCGGGACCGGTGACCGGGGCCGGGGCCGCCACCGGGGACCCGGCCTAAGCGCGCGATGGGGCGGCGGGAGTGCAGCGCGGCCCCCGTGTAGGAGCGGGAGGCGGCAGCGGGGCCGTACCGGGCGCGGGGCCCCGCGGGCGGCGGCGCCGGAGGCGGAGGTGAGCGGGGCCGATCCGGGCGCACCGGGCGCGGCGACGGCGGTGGCGGCAGAGGGGGAGGGGGAGGGGTGGCCGCGGCGGTGACGGAGACGGGGACCGGGACCGGGACCGCGACCGAGACCGGGACCGGGACCGCGGCGCTGAGTGGGGATCGGGGAGTCAGGGGAAGGGACACCGGGCTGGGCCGCGGGACGGCAGGAGCGGGACGGCCCCGGGAGGGGCTGCCCGGTGTCCGAGGTGGCAGGGCTGGCCGGGGCCGCGGCAGGAGGGCGCTGGTAGGTCCGGGGTGAACGGGCCCGGTTCAGCGGAGCTTCCCGCGAACCGTGACCGGAGCGGGCGGCGACCGCCATCGGGGCCGGCCCTTCCTCGGTGGCCGTTCGCTACCGCCGCTCGGCCGGGGCTGGAACCTGCTGCCACGTCCCGGCTGGTCCCCGGTACCCCGGGGCCGCCGTGCCCGGTGCAGCCCGTTGGCCGCCGTTCAAGACAAACAGGGCCGGGACGCCCGGGACAGTTCCAGCTTTGCCGCAAGTCGTTGTGCCAGGGAGGACGAGCTTGGAGAGGCCTTGGCAAGGCCAAGCACCGGGCACCGGGGCACTGGAACCGGGCACCCCAGCACCAGCCGTTCCTGCAGGGACCGTGGGGCGGGGGAGAGAGCTGGGGCTGAGGGGATGCGTCCCCTCGGGTGGCACATCAGGGCCTTTGTCTGCCCATCCCCATGGTTGGCACACGGACTGCCTGGCACCCCCGTGGGCACCGGGATCCTTCTTGGGGCGTTGCGGTGGGCGACCAAGTGCTGACCCCCTCCCGGTGGTGCCCGCAGCATGTCGTGGTTCAGCGGCATCCTGGTGCCCAAGGTGGACGAGCGGAAGACGGCATGGGGGGAGCGCAATGGCAAGAAGGGTGCCCGGCCCCGCGCTGCCCTCTGCGGCCCTCGCTACATGAGCTGCCTGCAGGACCCTGAGATGGAGAGGGGCTCGGGGCCCCCCGGGGGCTGCACTGCACCTGGCAGGAGGACCACTACGGCAAGAAAGGGCCCGCGGGCGACCTGGGCCTCAAGTCGGTGGATCTGGGCTTGGAGGACGGCGAAGCCAAAGCACCGAAGGGCAGTGGGGACCGCGGGGGCGGCGGCGGCGGCCGGCGGCCGGCGAGTGCTGGCGGCGCCTGCTGCAGGTGTTCCGCTCCAAACGCTTCCAGTCGGCCAAGCTGGAGAGGCTCTACCAGCGCTACTTCTTCCAGATGAACCAGAGCAGCCTGACGGTGCTGATGGGGGTGCTGGTGCTGGTTTGTGGAGTGATGCTCCTCTTCCACTGCCTGCCCGGCTCCCCTCATGTGCCGGCCGCTGCCGCCCTGGCCTGCGCCACTGCCCTCTTCCTGCTCCTGATGTTGCTGTGCAGCCGCAGCGCCTTCCCCCAGGACTACATGTGGGTGGTGAGCTACGTGGTGCTGGGGCTGCTGGCCGCGGTGCAGGCGCTGGGCACGGTGGCCGTGGCGCCCCGCAGCGCGGGCGAGGGCGTCTGGTGGAGCATCTTCTTCATCTACATCACCTACACCCTGCTGCCCGTGCGGATGAGGGCAGCCGTGCTGGCAGGGGTCCTCCTCTCCAGCCTGCACCTCGCCATCGCCTGGCACCGCAACGCCGGCGACCCCTTCCTCTGGAAGCAGGTAGGGAGAAAGGGGAGGGGGTGCGGGGGGCGCAGGCAGACACCCAGCCCGGGGTGGGCGCAGGCAGACACCCAGCCCGGGGTGGGCGCAGGCAGACACCCAGCCTGGGGTGGGCGCTCTGCTCGTCCTCGCTGGTGGCTCTCCCTGTGCCCAAGTTGGGCTTTTCCCTGCACTTGGTGTTTTCTGCACATGGAAAATTCTGGATGTGGGAGGAGCCCCCTCGATGCCCATGGGTGGAAGGGGGGGGGGGGGAGGGGGTCCCATGGGTGCTGCCTGTGGCGTGGCTTGGGGTTGCTCCACTGCCCCAGCTCTAAGAAGCGGGGGGTGGGGAGGAGGGTGTGGCGAGGGGGTCCCTGATCCCGATGGGGCTGAGCACAGACCTGCCATTGTGGGCTGCACTGGGGTCGGGGGGGCACCCACAAAGCCTCTGTTGTGGGACCGGCGGAAGCCCCTGAGGGGGAATGCAGGGCCAGGGCACTAGGGCAGGGGGGTGGCTGCCACCCAAAGGAGCTGGGACCGTGGCAGTGTCCTCTGTCCTCCCCACACCCTGAGGTGGCAGACACTCCCCGTGGGGTGCTGCGTGTGCAGGGGGCATGCAGGAGGGGTCCCCTTGCCCCCAGGGGCCTCATGTTTGCAGCCCCAGTTGGCACCTTGCTGTGCTCCCCCTCCTTGCTTAGGGTCACTGTCACCCTCGCCCTGCCTGGCACTGCCACAGCCACGTGCTGCCCCCACGGGGCACAGGGCGAGCAACACGATGCCAGGGGTGGGGGAGGCTCTGAGGCCAGCATGGCTCTGGGCGGGAGGGGATGCCACAGGAGGGGAAGCCTCCCCTCTTCCCCCCCCGAGTGGGGTTAATCCCTGCAGGGTGGGAGCGGCGGGGCCGGGGGGATGCGGTGGGGCAGGGGGTGGCCAGGAGGGCTCCGTTCCCAGCTCGCTGAGTGCTATAAATAGCCTTGGCCCCGGTCCCGGGGGACAGGGACACGGATGGGGGAAACCGCAGCACTCCCGCTGCATCCAGCGCCGCTTCCCGGCCCCTCCTCCACTTCCCGAGGGCCTGCGGGGCCTGGCATTGTGTGTGCGTGTCCCCCACCCCCAGGGCGCACGTCTCCCCCTGCCCCAGGTCCCTGCATCCTCCTATCCGCCCTGCCCTAGATCCTCAGGTGCCCCTCGTCCTGGTTCCCTACATCCCCAGGTCCCCCCTGCACTGGGTCCCCACATCCACCCTGCCCTGGTGCGGCGTCCCCAGGTCCCCTTTGCCCTCCCTACCCTGGCTCCTCAGGTCCCTGCAGCCCTTTGCTCTGGTTTCCTGCAGCTCCAAGTGCCCGATGTGCCCTCGTGGTGGTGCCCTGTGTGCCCAAGTCTCTGCATCCTCCCTGCCCAGTGTCCCTGCGTCCCCCTGCCTTGGCTGCCCATGCCCCACATCCCCTGCCATGGCTGCCCATGCCCCACATCCCCCTGCCTTGGCTTCCCATGCCCCACATCCCCCTGCCTTGGCTTCCCATGCCCCACATCCCCCTGCCTTGGCTGCCCATGCCCCACATCCCCCTGCCTTGGCTGCCCATGCCCCACATCTCCCTGCCTTGGCTTCCCATGCCCCACATCCCCTGCCTTGGCTGCCCATGCCCCACATCCCCCTGCCTTGGCTTCCCATGCCCCATATCCCCCTGCCATGGCTGCCCATGCCCCACATCCCCCTGCCTTGGCTTCCCATGCCCCCATGCCCCACGTCCCCCTGCCATGGCTGCCCACGCCCCTCCACATCCTCCCCTTGCTCCCTCCCACACCTCGGCCGGGGGCTTTTGGGGTGCAGGGCAAGGTGGCAGAGCTGGCCAGCTGGGTCTTGCTGAGGGGGGTGGGGGGACTCCCCTGGGTGGCCACGCTGAGCCCACCTTTTCCCTGGCAGCTCAGTGCCAATGCCCTGATCTTCCTCTGCACCAACGTGGTGGGGGTCTGCACCCACTACCCGGCCGAGGTGTCCCAGCGCCAGGCCTTCCAGGAGACCAGGGGCTACATCCAGGCTCGGCTGCACCTCCAGCGGGAGAACAGGCAGCAGGTGGGATGGGATCCTGGGGGTCCTGGAGGTTCTGGGGGTCTTATAGGACCTGGGAGTCCGGGAGGTTCTGTGGGTTCTGTGGCTCCTGGAGGTTCTGGGGGTCCCAGGATCAAGCTGTGCTGGTGCTGTTGGGGGTGGGGGTCCCTCATCACCCTGCCCCCCACTGAGGGTGAGTTCTGGGGGTCAGGAGCGGCTGCTGCTGTCGGTGCTGCCCCAGCACGTGGCCATGGAGATGAAGGAGGACATCAACACCAAGAAGGAGGATATGATGTTCCACAAGATCTACATCCAGAAGCACGACAACGTCAGGTAGGGGGGGGCTGGGGTCTGCATGTGGGGGGACGACGACTGTGGGCCCACCCCAGCCCTTCCCAGCCCTCTGTGGCCCTCTCCAGCCCTCCCCGGTGCTCCCCAGCCCACTCCGGTGCTCCCCAGCCCACTCCGGTGCTCCCCAGCCCACTCCAGTGTTCTGCAGCCCTCCGTGGCCCTCCCCAGCCCCCTGCAGCCCTCCCCAGGCCCCAGCAGCCCCCCGCAGCCCCCCGCAGCCCCCCGCAGCCCCCCGCAGCCCTCCCCAGCCCCTCGCAGCCCTCCCCAGCCCCTCGCAGCCCTCCCCAGCCCCTCGCAGCCCTCCCCAGCCCCTCGCAGCCCTCCCCAGCCCCTCGCAGCCCTCCCCAGCCCGCACTCTTCCTCCCGGCAGCATCCTCTTCGCCGACATCGAGGGCTTCACCAGCTTGGCCTCGCAGTGCACAGCCCAGGAGCTGGTGATGACTCTCAACGAGCTCTTTGCTCGCTTCGACAAGCTGGCAGCAGTGAGTGGGGGGCTGGGGGGAAGGTTCCTGGGGTCCCAGAACCCCTCCACCCCCACTCCCCCACACACCTTGACCTGGCTGCCGCCCCAGGAGAATCACTGCCTGCGGATCAAGATCCTGGGGGATTGCTACTACTGCGTCTCAGGGCTGCCCGAGGCGCGGGGACCACGCACACTGCTGCGTGGAGATGGGAGTGGACATGATCGAGGCCATCTCGTGAGTGGGCACGGCAAGGGGGCACGGCTGGGCACGGGGCGGGCACAGCACTGCTGCCACCACGCAACCCTGGGCGGCTGTGCCCATCCCCAGTGCTGGCACAGCCCTGATGCCACCACGCAGCCCTGGGTGGTTGTGCCCATCCCCAGTGCTGGCACAGCCCTGCCGCCACCACACAGCCCCGGGGGGTTGTGCCCATCCCTGGTGCTGGCACAGCCCTGCCGCCACCACACAGCCCTGGGTGGCTGTGCCTAGCCCTGCTGCCACCACGACCCTGGGTGTCTGTTCCCTTCTCTAGTACTGGCACAGCCCTGCTGCCACCACACAGCCCTGGGGGGTGGTGCCCACCCCTAGTGCCAGGACATCCCTCCGTGTCTATGCCCTGCCTGGTGCTGGCACAGCCCTGCTGCCACCACGCAGCCCTGAGTGGCTGTGCCCCTCGGTGCCACCTCTGCGTGTGGGTTGCAGGACGAGCAGGGTCTGAGGCGGTGCCCCCTGCAGGCTGGTGCGGGAGGTGACCGGGGTGAACGTCAACATGCGCGTGGGTGCCCGCACGATGGGCAGGGTCTGAGGTGGTGCCCCTGCAGGCTGGTGCGGGAGGTGACCGGGGTGAACGTCAACATGCGCGATGGGCAGGGCATCCACAGCGGCGGGGAGGTGACCGTGCACTGCGCGTGGGCTGCGGCGTCCTGGGGCTGCGCAAGTGGCAGTTCGACGTCTGGTCCAACGACGTCACCTTGGCCAACCACATGGAGGCAGGGGGCAAAGCTGGGTGAGGCTGGGCAAAGGGGGGCAGGGGGGGTGGTCAGGGGGTTGGCACAGGGTGCCCAGGGAGGTGGTGGAGTTACTGTGCCTGGAGGTGCCCCCAGAACCCTGTGGCCATGGCACTTGGAGGCAGGGCTCGGTGGGCATGGTGGTGCTGGGCTGGGGTTGGGCTGGATGCTCCTAGAGGTCTCTTCCAACCCAACCAGCTGGGGGGGACAAACCCTGAGCTGGAGAGCATCGGAAGGCACAAACTGGGCACAGGCTGCCCAGGGAGGCTCTGGCTGCCTCCTCCCTGGAGGTGCTCAGTGCCAGGCTGGATGAGGCCTTGAGCAACCTGTGTGTCCCTGCCCATGGCAGGGGGTTGGCACTGGGTGACCTTTGGGGTCCCTTCCAACCCAAACCCATCCTAGGCGTCTATGACCCAGGGTGGCTGGGGGAGGGGAGGGGGCAGGGGGTTGCTCAGTGCCCTTTGTGCCCCCACCCCAGGCGCATCCACATCACCTGGGCCACGCTGCAGTACCTGAATGGGGACTACGAGGTGGAGCCTGGGCACGGGGGCGAGCGCAATGCCTACCTCAAGGAGCACAACATTGAGACCTTCCTCATCGTGGGCTGCAGCCAGAAGCGAGTCAGTTGGGGGGGGGGGGCATTTGGCAGGGGCTAGGGGCCACTTGGCAGGGGGCGTGGGATGTTTGGCAGGGGGTGGGGGTTGAGGGGTACATGGCAGGGGGTGGAGGGAGCTGGCAATCCCAAGAGGGCACCCTGGTGACTCTGGTGGGCCCCTGCCCCTGCAGAAGGAGGAGAAAGCCATCCTAGCCAAGCTGCAGCGGGCTCGTGCCAACTCCACGGAGGGGCTGGTGCCACGCTGGGTGCCCGAGCGCTCCTTCTCCCGCACCAAGGACTCCAAGGCCTTCCGGCAGATGGTGAGTGTGGCCTCTGGGGGGGGGCCTCCTGGGGAGCCCCCCACCCCCGAGCTGCTAATCATCTGCTTCCTGCCTTCCCGTGCCTGGCATTCCCTGCCCGCAGCCGGCGCCTGCTTCCTGCCGCCCGCTGCAGCCTGCGCCCTGGGGGAGCTCCTGGGCATCCCCCTGCCATCAGCAGCCCTTGGGCATCCCCCTGTCCTCGTTCCCCTTGGGACTCTGTCCCCCATGCCTGGTCATGCTGGGGTTGCCCTGTTTCCTTGCCATCTCTGTGGGTGCCCCACTCCCCATCCCCCCCTCCCCATCCCCCCCATGCCACCGCCCCCTGAGGCTGCCATCTGCCTTCTGTCTCCTCAGGGCATCGATGACTCCAGCAAGGACAAGTAAGTGTCCCCACGCTGGGGCACCCTGGTGGGGGAGGTCCCTGGTCAGCGCCTTCCCCGGGGCAGTGCCAGGTGCTGGGGGGGGCTCTGACTCCCCCCTGCCCCCAGCCGTGGTGCCCAGGAGGCGCTGAACCCCGAGGACGAGGTGGACGAGTTCCTGAGCCGCGCCATCGACGCCCGCAGCATCGACCAGCTCCGCAAGGACCACGTCAAGAAGTTCCTCCTCACCTTCCAGACCCCTGAGCTGGAGAAGAAGGTGGCACAGCCCCTCTGGCCCAGCCCTCTGCCCCCCTCTGGCCTGACCCCAGCCATGTCTCTGACCCTTCTCATCTCACCCCCCAGCCCCTGGGGTCAGCTCTGTCCTGGGTTTGTGGTACCCTCCCCACCCTCTCTGGGCCAGCTTTGGGTCACTGCTGTGGGGTCCTCTCCATCCAGCTGGCTCCATGGTCCCCTCCACCCTTATCCCCTCCATCCCCATCCCTTCCTCCCTCATCCCCTCCATCCTTTCCATCTCCCTCCCGGGGTCCTCTCCACCAACCCCAGCTCACCTCCCTCCTCCTCCTCCTCCTCTTCCTCCCAGTACTCCAAGAAGGTGGACGACCGCTTTGGTGGCTACGTGGCCTGCACCCTCCTTGTCTTCTGCTTCATCTGCTGCCTCCAGATCGTGGTGTTCCCCCAGTGAGTGTCTCAGCACCCCCAGACCCCTGCCCCCCATGTCCCCCCCCGCCTGCTGCCCATGGCCACCTCTCTCCTCAGCTCCTCGCTGATGCTGGGTGTCTACATCAGCATCTTCCTCCTCCTCGCTGCCATCCTCTTCGTCTGTGCTGTCTACTCCTGCATCACTGTGAGTGCAGGGCTGAGGGGGTGGGGGTGTATCTGTGGGGGTCTCAGCTGTGCATGATGGGGTCCTCTTCCCTCTCCCCCCAGCTCTTCCCTGCTGCCCTGCAGCAGCTGTCCCGGAAGATCGTCCAGTCCCGAGCCCACAGCACCATCATCGGAGTCTTCTCCATCCTCCTCGTCTTCATCGCTGCCTTCATCAACATGGTAGGGATTAGGGGGGGGGGGGGGGCTGGGGGGAGCTGTGGAGCACCTGCTCAGCCCTCTCATGTCCTCTGTGTGTGTCCCCCCCCCGGCAGTTCTCCTGCAGCCGAGTGGCCCTGCGGGACTGCGCCGCCCGAGAGCTCAACATCACCCCCGAGGCCGTGGGGCCCTGCCAGCTGCAGGCACTCAACATCTCCCTGGGCACCCCCCTCGGGCTCCTGCCACGGTGCCAGCCTGGCCTGTGACTTCCCCGAGGTGAGTGGCCGTGGGGCAGCCACGGGAGTGAGGCTGCTGTGGCTGCCAGGGCAGCGGGGGGGACCCACGCGGGTGCCAGCATGGGAACCGGTGCAGGGTCCTCCTTGGCTGCTGGCACGGAGCCCCTGGGGATGCAGGATGCTGGCTGGGGGCTCCTGTGGGTGCAGTGCCCCTAGGGTGATGGAGCAGGGTGCCCACAGAGGTAGGGTGCTGGTAGAGGTCCCTGTGGGTGCAAATTCCTGCATGGGCACAGGGTCCCTACAGGCACAGTGACCCAGGGGTGCTGGCCAGGGGTCCCTGAGGGCACAGGGTCCCTACAGGCACAGTGACCCAGGGGTGCTGGCCAGGGGTCCCTGAGGGCACAGGGACACAGCCCCCCAAGAACTCAGGCTGCTGGCAGAGGTCCCTGTAGGGTGTGAGCTCCTCCACGGCTGCTGCCATAGAGCCCCTGAGGGTGCTGAGTGCCGGCAGAGGGCATCCCCAGGGGTGCCAGGCGCCCGTGGGTGCGGGGGTGCAGGGCAGGGGGTGCCCTCAGGCGCTGGAGCATGCCCGGGGGTGTGCCCTGCAGTACTTCAGCTACAGCGTGGTGCTGAGCCTGCTGGCCTGCTCGGTCTTCCTGCACATCAGCAGCATCGGCAAGCTGCTGCTCATGGTGGCCATCGAGGCCACCTACCTGCTGCTGGTGGAGGGGCCCCAGGCTGCCCTCTTCGACAACGCTGACCTGCTGGTGGTGGCCAATGCCCTGTGAGTGCCTGGTGACCCCTCCCCCGCGACCCTCCCCTTCCCCAGCCCCGGCCCTCCCCACCCTGCTAACCCCCAGCTCTGCTCTCCTCCCCTCCCAGGTCCTTCAATGCCACCCAGGGTGAATGGTGAGAGAGGAGCTGGGACCGGTGGGGAGTGGGGGTAGCAGGGGGGTCCAGGGTGTGGGTCTGGGGTCCGGGCGTGGGTCTGGGGTAAGGGTCTGGGGTCTGGGTGCAGGTCTGGGGTCTTAGTGCAGGTGTAGGGTCAGGTGGGGGTCTGGGATCAGGTGCGGGTCTGGGGTCAGGTGCGGGTCTGGGCTCAGGTGTGGGTCTGGGGTCAGGTGTGGGTCTGGGGTCAGGAGCGGGTCTGGGTCTGGGGTCTGGGGTCAGGAGCGGGTCTGGGGTCAGGAGCGGGTCTGGGGTCAGGTGTGGGTCTGGGGTCAGGAGCGGGTCTGGGGTCAGGTGTGGGTCTGGGGTCAGGAGTGGGTCTGGGGTCAGGAGTGGGTCTGGGGTCAGGTGCGGGTCTGGGCTCAGGTGTGGGTCTGGGGTCAGGAGTGGGTCTGGGGTCAGATGCGGGTCTGGTCTCAGGTGTGGGTATGGGCTCAGGTGTGGGTCTGGGGTCAGGAGTGGGTCTGGGGTCAGGAGTGGGTCTGGGGTCAGATGCGGGTCTGGTCTCAGGTGTGGGTATGGGCTCAGGTGTGGGTCTGGGGTCAGGAGTGGGTCTGGGGTCAGGAGTGGGTCTGGGGTCAGATGCGGGTCTGGTCTCAGGTGTGGGTATGGGCTCAGGTGTGGGTCTGGGGTCAGGAGCGGGTCTGGGGTCAGGAGCGGGTCTGGGGTCAGGTGTGGGTCTGGGGTCAGGAGTGGGTCTGGGGTCAGGTGCGGGTCTGGGGTCAGGTGTGGGTCTGGGGTCAGGTGCGGGTCTGGGCTCAGGTGTGGGTCTGGGGTCAGGGTCTGGGGTCGGGTCTGGGGTCAGGAGTGGGTCTGGGGTCAGGTGCTCAGGTGTGGGTCTGGGGTCAGGTGTGGGTCTGGGGTCAGGTGCGGGTCTGGGCTCAGGTGGGTCTGGGTATGGGCTCAGGTGTGGGTCTGGGGTCTGGGGTCAGGTGCGGGTCTGGGAGGTGTGGGTCTGGGGTCAGGGTGGGTCTGGGGTCAGGAGCGGGTCTGGGGTCAGGTGTGGGTCTGGGGTCAGGAGTGGGTCTGGGGTCAGGTCTGTCTGGGGTCTGGGGTCAGGTGCGGGTCTGGGCTCAGGTGTGGGTCTGGGGTCAGGAGTGGGTCTGGGGTCAGGAGTCTGGGTCTGGGGTCAGGGTGCGGGTCTGGGGTCCTCAGGTGTGGGTCTGGGGTCAGGAGTGGGTCAGGCAGGGGCTGAGCTGCCGCCAGGGGCGGTGCCCGCAGCAGCGGCGGAGGGCAAGGTGCCCCTGCGGGTGGTGACCCCGGTGGTGCTGGCAGTCTTCGCCCTGGCACTGTACCTCCACGCGCAGCAGGTGGAGTCCACTGCCCGCCTCGACTTCCTCTGGAAGCTGCAGGTACCCCCCGGGCTGGGCACTCGCTGGGCACCCTGGCACTGGGGGTGGGGGTCCCAGCCTGGCTCTCGGCATCAAGCCCTCGCTCCACAACCTGGCACCGGGTGGGGGTGTGGATGTGGAGTTGCCAGCCTGGCTCTTGAGCCATCATTGCCCCCTTGCTGTGCACCCTGGCACAGGGGATGGACCTAGGGGTGCCAGCCTGGCTCGTGAACCATCATTGCCCCCTCACTCTGAACCCTGGCACTGGGCATGGGTGTGGGGGTGCCAGCCTGATTCTTAGAGCCATCATTCCCCCCTTGCTCTGCACCCTGGCCCCGGGGGTGTCTGTCGGGGGGATGCCAGCCTGGCTGTCAGAGCTGCCCCTGCCGCCTGGCTCTGCACCCCGGCCCCGGGGGTGTCTGTCGGGGGGCTGCCAGCCTGGCTCTGCACCCCGGCCCCGGGGGAGTCTGTCGGGGGGCTGCCAGCCTGGCTCTGCACCCCGGCCCCGGGGGAGTCTGTCGGGGGGCTGCCAGCCTGGCTCTGCACCCCGGCCCCGGGGGAGTCTGTCGGGGGGCTGCCATCCCGGCTCTCGGAGCCGCCCCCGCCGCCGGGCTCTGGGCGCCGGGGAGCGGGGGGTGCCAGGCTGCCTGTCGGCACCGCAGGCGACGGGGGAGAAGGAGGAGATGGAGGAGCTGCAGGCCTACAACCGGCGGCTGCTGCACAACATCCTGCCCAAGGACGTGGCCGCGCACTTCCTGGCGCGGGAGCGCCGCAACGATGAGCTCTACTACCAGTCCTGCGAGTGCGTGGCCGTGATGTTCGCCTCCATCAGCAACTTCTCCGAGTTCTACGTCGAGCTGGAGGCCAACAACGAGGGCGTGGAGTGCCTCAGGCTGCTCAACGAGATCATCGCCGACTTCGACGAGGTGACCCTCCCCCCGGGGCGGCGCGGGGAGGGGGAAGAGGGGGATGGATGAGGGGGAGGGGGTAGGGAGTGAGGGGAGGGGGAGTGAAAGGGAGGGAGGGAGAAGGGAAAGGGGGCGGGGGGTGGATGAGGAGTGAGGGGATGGAGGGTGAGGAGATGGAAAGTGAGGGGGTAGGGGATGGCAGGGATGGGGGTGGGGGGTGAGGGGGTGGATGAGGGGTGAGAGGATAGGGGGTGAGGGGATGGGGGTTGAGGGGGTGGGGAATAAGGGGATGGCAGGGATGGGGATGGATGAGGGGGAGGGGATGGGGAGTAAGGGGATAGGGGTGAGCGGATGGCAGGGATAAGGGGTGGGGGGTGAAGGGACTGATGGTGGAAGAGGGGATGAGGCAGTGAGGGGATGAGGGGTGAGGGGATGAGGGGTGAGGGGATGAGGGGCGACGGCATGAGGGGTGAGGGGATTGGGTGCTTGTGGAACTCTGGGTGTGACAATGCTGTGGGCTGAGGTGCATGGGGGTGAGGTGCATGGGGGTGAGGTGCACAGGGTGCAGGGGGTGCTGGAGGGGCTGTGGTGCAGCAAGCCTGGAGCTGTGGGATGGGGATGCATGGAGGCAGGGTGCAGGAGGTGGGGTGCACAGGGAGGGATGGGGTGCAGGAGGTGGGGTGCACAGGGATGGGGTGCAGGAGGTGGGGCGCAGGATCCCCCGGCTAGCTGCAGGGCGCACAGGGATGAGGCGCGGCAGCCCTGCCGGGGCTGACGCTGCCTGCCCCGCCGGGGCCCCCCCGCAGATCATCAGCGAGCAGCGGTACCGGCAGCTGGAGAAGATTAAGACCATCGGCAGCACCTACATGGCGGCCTCGGGGCTCAACGCCTCCACCTACGACCGGGAGGGCCGGAGCCACATCGCGGCGCTGGCCGACTACGCCATGCAGCTGATGGAGCAGATGAAGTACATCAACGAACACTCCTTCAACAACTTCCAGATGAAGATCGGTGAGCAGCCCTGGCGGGGCCCCGCGCCCCCCCCCCCCCCCGCTCCTCCCTGCTTTGTGCCCCCACCCCCACGCTGTGCCCCTGTGCCTTCCGGCTTCACACTTCCCTTGTCCTTTCCCTTTTGCCTTTTTCCTCTCCCCTTCCTTCTCCCTCTCTCTTCCCTCTCCCCTTCCTTCTCCCTCTCTCTTCCCTCTCCCCTTCCTTCTCCCTCTCTCTTCCCTCTCCCCTTCCTTCTCCCTCTCTCTTCCCTCTCCCCTTCCTTCTCCCTCTCTTCCCTCTCCCCTTCCTTCTCCCTCTCTCTTCCCTCTCCCCTTCCTTCTCCCTCTCTTCTTCCCTCTCCCCTCCCTCATCCCTCTCTCTTCCCTCTTCCCCTCCCTCATCCCTCTCTCTTCCCTCTCCCCTCCCTCATCCCTCTCTCTTCCCTCTCCCCTCCCTCATCCCTCTCTCTTCCCTCTCCTCTCCCTCATCCCTCTCTCTTCCCTCTCCTCTCCCTCATCCCTCTCCCTTTTTCTTCTCTCTCTTCCCTCTATTATCCCTCTCCCTATCTCTCATCCCTCTCCCTCTCTTTCCTCTCTCTTCCCTCTCTTCCCTCTCCCTCTCTCTTCCCTCTCCTTCATCCCTCTCCCTCTCTTCCCTCTCCTTCATCCCTCTCCCCTCTCTTCCCTCTCCCTCTCCCTCTCCCTCATCCCTCTCCCTCATCCCTCTCCCTCATCCCTCTCCCTCATCCCTCTCCCTCTCTTCCTCTCCCTCATCCCTCTCCCTCATCCCTCTCCCTCTCTTCCTCTCCCTCATCCCTCTCCCTCTCTTCCTCTCCCTCATCCCTCTCCCTCTCATCCCTCTCCCTCATCCCTCTCCCTCTCCCTCATCCCTCTCCCTCTCTTCCCTCGCCCTCTCCCTCTTCCCTCTCCCGCTCTGCTCCCCTTCCTCCTCCCCGTTCCCGCTCTCCCCCCGCGCTCCGTGCCCCGGGGCCAGAGGGCCGTGTGCCAGCCCGGTGTGCCCCGCAGGGCTGAACATGGGCCCGGTGGTGGCCGGGGTGATCGGTGCCCGCAAGCCGCAGTACGACATCTGGGGCAACACCGTCAACGTCTCCAGCCGCATGGACAGCACCGGCGTCCCCGACCGCATCCAGGTCAGCCAGGGAGGGGGCACGGGACCTCCCCCCACCCCCAGGACCCTCCCCTTCACCCCCCAAGCCCCTTCCTCACCGCCTGTGTCCCCTCTCCCGCCAGGTGACGGCGGACCTGTACCAGGTGCTGGCGGCCAAGGGCTATGTGCTGGAGTGCAGGGGGCTGGTGAAGGTCAAGGGCAAGGGGGAGATGACCACCTACTTCCTCAACGCTGGTCCTGGGGGCAGCTAGAGGGATGGGGGTCCCCAAAGCGTGTGCCCTCCCCCCCCCCCACCTCACCCTGCACTGGGGGTCAGGCTAAAAAGAGAGGGACAAAAATCCCCAACTCCATGTATTCAAACATCGAAACGATGAGGAAAAAGGGAGAAATGGACAAAAGGGAGGGGGCTGGGGGGGTGGTGTGTGCCCCCTCCCCCCCCCCCCCCCGAGGTGGTGTGTTGAGGAGGGGGTACCACCCCCTACCTCCCCCCGCCCAGGGATGGTGTTGCAGCAGGGGGTGCCCCCCGGGGTGGTGTCAAGTTCCCAGCCCTGTCCCAGGGGTGTTTGCTGGGGGGAATCAAGGTGTAGCCCCCCCGTCCTTAAACCCCATGTGCCAAAGAGGGGAAGTGGGGGACCCCTCCCCCCCCCAGGGGAAGGGACAGGGCTGGGTTTATGGGTGGGGGTCTCCTCAGCCCCCTTCCAGTGCCAAACTGAAGTGCCGCGCCTGGGGGGGGGAGGGGGGAGGTGTGCCACAGGCAATGCATCTTTGCAAGCCCCCCCCCCCCAAGCCCCTCCCTCTCCCCCTCAAGGGGTCCTGCTCCCTCCCGGGAAGAGGGGGGGGGGGGAGGAGGGGGGAGGGGGAAGAGAAGCGGTTCCCATCCCCCCCCCGCGCGCACCCTTTTAAATGCAAAAAAAATCATGAAGTGACTTTTTTTTTTTTTTTTTTTTTTTTTTTTTTCCTTTTGAAGCAGTTTTGGGGCTGGGGGGGGGGGAGGGGGGAAGGGGGGGTGTGGCGGGAGAGGGCCTGAGCCTGGAGGGGGCGGGGCTGGGGTGCACCACTTACGGCCCCCGCCCCCTCCCCAGCGCAAGCCTGAGGTACTTTGGTCCTTCGTGTGTACAGATAAATTATATATAAAACTCACTTTGGATACGAGCTGTGGCCTGGCCTGTGGGGGCGGGGGGGAAGGGGGGCGGCCGGTACCGGAGCTGGGGGGGGAAGAGGCAGAGGTGTAGGGAGGAGCCATTAGGGTCCTGCGAAAGGACCCAGGCAGGGCGCAGAGCGCGAGCAGCGCTGCGGGGCCACGGGGAAAGCGGAGCGGGGGGAGGGGGTCGCGGCGGGGAGGGGGTCACGGCAGGCTCCGGTTTGAGATGGGGGGGGGTTAACAGATGCCGCCCGCCCCCCGCGCCCCGCCCCGCCCCTTCCCGCCAGCACTTCCGGTGGCTGGAGGCGCAGGCGCGCGGGACATAGCCCCCTGCGCACGCGCCGCGCAGGCCCCGCCCGCCACGGGGCGCCCGTGCGCGCGCGCCGCCGCCGCCCTTGTGACGCCATCGCGCCGCCGCCCGTGCGTACGCTGCGTGCGTGCGTGCGTGCGCGCGCGGGCGCAGATCGCCATGGAGGCCTCGGCGGGCGGCGGGGCCGGCGGCGCGGCGGGGCGGCGCTGGTATTTCACCCGCGAGCAGCTGGACCGCAGCCCCTCGCGGCGCGCCGGGCTTGACCCCGACAAGGAGCTCTCGTACCGGCAGCAGGCGGCTAACCTGCTGCAGGACATGGGGCAGCGCCTCAACGTGTATCCGGCCCTGCTAGGCCGCGCGGCCTGGCGCCTGGGTATCGCCGCCGCGGGGCGGGAGAGGCGGGCCCGGCCCTTGGCTCTGGCCCTGGGAGCGGGGAGAGACGGGTCTGGGTGTGGAGAGGATCAGGCCTGGCTGTGGGGGAGAGCCGGGCGCTTTCGGGGTGTGGGGGGAGAGTTGTACC
The DNA here is from genome assembly GCA_033816785.1 of Picus viridis. Classification (NCBI taxonomy): domain Eukaryota; kingdom Metazoa; phylum Chordata; class Aves; order Piciformes; family Picidae; genus Picus; species Picus viridis. The sequence goes on along the minus strand of CM066605.1, from coordinate 1,329,417 downwards.
GGCGAGCGTGGAAGGCGGAGCCGGGCCCGGCCGCGGAGAGAGCGAGGCCCTATAGGGAGTGGGGAGAACTCTGCTGGGGTGCGGGGAAGGCCGGGTGCGGGCCGTCGCGGGCAGAGTGAGGCCGTTGCCGGAGCGGGGAGAGCCGAGCCCGTCCCGGGAGCCGGCGGAACTGGGCCAGTCTCTGAAGTGAGAAGAGCTCAGCCCGGGAGCGAGAAGGAGCAGACCCATTTTGGAGGAGCGAGGAGAGCCCGGGCCGGTGGCGGTGGGGTGTGAAGCAGCTTGAGAGATCGCGGTTGGGGCTGTTTGTGTCCTTAACCGCCCCACCAGCTCGCAGCTGACCATCAACACGGCCATCGTGTACATGCATCGCTTCTACATGGTGCAGTCCTTCACCCAGTTCCACAGGAACGTAAGTGTGCTGGGATCTGGCGGGGTAGGGGGCGCTGGGGACCCCCTAGCCCTGCTCCTGCTGCTGCCTGGCAGCCAGCCTGAGGACCACCGTGGTGGGACTGGAGGAGGGGGGGGGGAGTTGTTTGTATCTGTTCCCAGGGACTTTCCCCACCCCCGATGGTGTCTGGACTTGCATAAACTTTGTTTCCTTCAAGGAATCTTTTGGATTAGCTGTGAGGGTTTAGGCTTCCTTCTTTCTTTGCTTTCACCTTGGGCTTGGTAAGGTTTGAAAACCGGACCCAATGCTCTGCTTTGCAGTCAGTGGTGCCAGCAGCTCTGTTCCTGGCAGCCAAGGTGGAGGAGCAGCCTCGGAAGCTGGAGCACGTAATCAAGGTAGCAAATGCCTGTCTGCATCACCAGGAAACTCCTCTAGACACCAAGAGTGAGGTAAGTGGTGAGGTGGAGGAGCAGAGGCACGAGGAAGGGATGGTGGAAGCCAGCTGCACCCTGAGCTGCACAGCCTCAGCCTCTCCTGCCACCAGGCTCAGCCGTTGCTGCTCTCCAGCGAAGCAGCTGGGCCCTGGGCTGGGCAGCAGCAGCTCTCCCGAGTCTGTTGCTCTTGCACTCACTGCCAAGAGCTTTTTCGTTTGGGTTTTTTTGGGCTTCTGTTCAGCAGAAGTAAGTTTGGTTGGTTGGTTGGTTGGTTGTTTCCCCTTTCCTGCTCTGTGGCAAAACCTCTCTCCTCTTCTCCTCCGCTGTGCTGCTGCGGACGTGGCTGGGATGTGCTGTGTGAGGGCTGTCTGCCTGAGGGGCTGCTTGAGGAGGGGGCTGGTTGGTGGCTGCTGCTGTGTCCGAGTGGTGCCTGTGGCAGGGCAGGAGGTGGTGCTGCCTGGTGTGGTCCTGTGCTGCCCCCACCCCTGGTTTGGTAGGAGGCTGCTGGTTGCCCATCCCTCACGAGCCAGCCCCTCTCCCCTGCAGCCCAGCAGCCAAGCCCTGCTGGGAAGGGGCAGCTTTTATCCAGGGAAGCCTCAAGAGATCCCAAACCTCCCAATCCCCTAAACCAGCAGCTGGTTCCTCTCCTGCACTGCTGCTGGAGCCACCCTGGGCAGTGCTGGGGCAGCGGGGCCCAGGAGAGGACCGCTCTGCCCCCCGCCCCCGAGCAGCTGTCCCTTAGCAAAGCTCTGGCAGCAGGGGCACGAGGGTGTGCGTGCCCCTCACCCTCCCCTTCCCCAGGCACTCTGCTTTCTCCTTCCTGGCAGGGGCACTCTGGGGCAGTTCCCCCAGTGCAGAGCAGCAGAGAACTTTGCCTTTGCCTTTAGATGTTTTTATGGTGGCTTTTTTTGCTTTTGTCCCGGTGCCTCCTCGAGGGAGGAGAAACCCCAAACCCCAAAGCAACCCCCAAGCAAAGGGCTGTTAGGGATGTGCAGGCTTGTCTCCCAGAGTGCCTCAGCCTGAGTAACCTGCCTGTCCTCTCAACCCCAGGCTTACCTGCAGCAAGCCCAAGACCTGGTCATTCTAGAGAGCATAATACTGCAGACCCTGGGTAAGTGTCTCCGCGCCCCGAGGCCAGCGCAGCAGCAGCAGCAGCTCCCACAGCTGGAGCCCAGGAGAGCAGCTGCACAGCAGCAGAGCTCTGCAGTTGCTTTTGGGGGATTTTGGGGTTTTTTTGGGGTTTTTATTTTTCCCCCCCTTTTTTAAAATCTTGTGTGTCCTTTTTTTTTTTTCTTCCTTTATTCCCTTTCTTTCTCTTCTCTCCCTTTCCTCTCTCCTGTTTGGCCCCCCTTCCCTTTCCTCTCTCCTGTTTGGCCCCCCCTTCCCTTTCCTCTCTCCTGTTTGGCCCCCCTTCCCTTTCCTCTCTCCTGTTTGGCCCCCCTTCCCTTTCCTCTCTCCTCTTTGGCCCCCCTTCCCTTTCCTCTCTCCTTTTGGCCCCCCTTCCCTTTCCTCTCTCCTCTTTGGCCCCCCCTTCCCTTTCCTCTCTCCTTTTTGGCCCCCCCTTCCCTTTCCTCTCTCCTTTTGGCCCCCCTTCCCTTTCCTCTCTCCTCTTTGGCCCCCCCTTCCCTTTCCTCTCTCCTTTTGGCCCCCCTTCCCTTTCCTCTCTCCTCTTTGCCCCCCCCCTTCCCTTTCCTCTCTCCTCTTGGCCCCCCTTCCCTTTCCTCTCTCCTTTTGCCCCCCCTTCCCTTTCCTCTCTCCTCTTTGGCCCCCCCTTCCCTTTCCTCTCTCCTCTTTGGCCCCCCCCCTTCCCTTTCCTCTCTCCTCTTTGGCCCCCCCTTCCCTTTCTCTCTCCTCTTTGGCCCCCCCTTCCCTTTCCTCTCTCCTGTTTGGCCCCCCCCCTTCCCTTTCCTCTCTCCTGTTTGGCCCCCCCTTCCCTTTCCTCTCTCTGTTTGGCCCCCCCTTCCCTTTCCTCTCTCCTTTTGGCCCCCCCTTCCCTTTCCTCTCTCCTTTTGGCCCCCCCTTCCCTTTCCTCTCTCCTTTTGGCCCCCCCCTTCCCTTTCCTCTCTCCTGTTTGGCCCCCCCTTCCCTTTCCTCTCTCCTGTTTGGCCCCCCCCCCCCTTTCCCTTTCCTCTCTCCTGTTTCCTCCCCCCCCCCTCCCCTCTCTCCTGTTTGGCCCCCCCTTCCCTTTCCTCTCTCCTTTTGGCCCCCCCTTCCCTTTTCCTCTCTCCTTTTGGCCCCCCTTCCCTTTCCTCTCTCCTCTTTGGCCCCCCTTCCCTTTCCTCTCTCCTCTTTGGCCCCCCTTCCCTTTCCTCTCTCCTCTTTGGCCCCCCTTCCCTTTCCTCTCTCCTCTTTGGCCCCCCCTTCCCTTTCCTCTCTCCTCTTTGGCCCCCCTTCCCTTTCCTCTCTCCTCTTGGCCCCCCTTCCCTTTCCTCTCTCCTTTTTTCCATTTTCCCATTTTTTTTCTCCCTTTTTTTGGGTGTCATTGTTGGTTTTGCCTTTTTAACCTCCCTTTTCTCAGGTGGCAGCTGCTTCCTCCCCAGTGCTCAGATAAATCCAAAGTCTGGGAGTGTGGCTTCAGGGTTTTTGGTTGTTGGGGGGTTTTTCCTTTTTTTTTTTTTTTCTCTTTTCTTTTTTTTTTTTCCCCCCCCCCCCTTTTTAATTTTTTTTTTTTTCTCTTGTGGTTTCTTTCCCCTCCCCTCCCCCCCCTCCCCGCACCCCAGCAGGGTTTTGGTGTTGGTTGAAGGCTTCCAAGGGGCTTCGAGGAACAGGATAGTTCCCTGGGCCCATTGGAGGTGGTGGCTCCCCTGGCGCTCTGTGGGGCAGGGCAGGGCAGCTCCCCTGGCACTTGTGGGGCAGGGCAGCTCCCTGTGCTCTTGTGGGGCAGGGCAGGGCAGCTCCCCTGGCACTTGTGGGGCAGGGCAGCTCCCCCTGGCACTTGTGGGGCAGGGCAGGGCAGCTCCCCTGGCGCTCTGTGGGGCAGGGCAGCTCCCCTGGCGCTCTGTGGGGCAGGGCAGCTCCCCTGGCACTTGTGGGGCAGGGCAGCTCCCCTGGCACTTGTGGGGCAGGGCAGCTCCCTGTGCTCTTGTGGGGCAGGGCAGCTCCCTGTGCTCTTGTGGGGCAGGGCAGCTCCCTGTGCTCTTGTGGGGCAGGGCAGCTCCCTGTGCTCTTGTGGGGCAGGGCAGCTCCCTGTGCTCTGTGGGGCAGGGCAGCTCCCTGTGCTCTTGTGGGGCAGGGCAGGGCAGCTCCCCTGGCACTTGTGGGGCAGGGCAGGGCAGCTCCCCTGGCACTTGTGGGGCAGGGCAGGGCAGCTCCCCCTGGCGCTCTGTGGGGCAGGGCAGGGCAGCTCCCTGGCGCTCTGTGGGGCAGGGCAGGGCAGCTCCCCTGGCACTTGTGGGGCAGGGCAGGGCAGCTCCCCTGGCACTTGTGGGGCAGGGCAGGGCAGCTCCCCTGGCGCTCTGTGGGGCAGGGCAGCTCCCTGTGCTCTTGTGGGGCAGGGCAGCTCCCTGTGCTCTGTGGGGCAGGGCAGCTCCCCTGGCACTTGTGGGGCAGGGCAGCTCCCTGTGCTCTTGTGGGGCAGGGCAGCTCCCTGTGCTCTTGTGGGGCAGGGCAGCTCCCTGTGCTCTTGTGGGGCAGGGCAGCTCCCCTGGCGCTCTGTGGGGCAGGGCAGCTCCCCTGGCGCTCTGTGGGGCAGGGCAGCCCCCTGGCGCTCTGTGGGGCAGGGCAGCTCCCTGTGCTCTTGTGGGGCAGGGCAGCTCCCCTGGCACTTGTGGGGCAGGGCAGCTCCCCTGGCACTTGTGGGGCAGGGCAGCTCCCCTGGCACTTGTGGGGCAGGGCAGGGCAGCTCCCCTGGCGCTCTGTGGGGCAGGGCAGCTCCCCTGGCACTTGTGGGGCAGGGCAGCTCCCTGTGCTCTTGTGGGGCAGGGCAGCTCCCTGTGCTCTTGTGGGGCAGGGCAGCTCCCCTGGCACTTGTAGGGCAGGGCAGCTCCCCTGGCACTTGTAGGGCAGGGCAGCTCCCCTGGCGCTCTGTGGGGCAGGGCAGGGCAGCTCCCCTGGCACTTGTGGGGCAGGGCAGGGCAGCTCCCCTGGCGCTCTGTGGGGCAGGGCAGCTCCCCTGGCTCTTGTGGGGCAGGGCAGCTCCCTGTGCTCTGTGGGGCAGGGCAGCTCCCTGGCGCTCTGTGGGGCAGGGCAGCTCCCTGTGCTCTTGTGGGGCAGGGCAGCTCCCCTGGCACTTGTGGGGCAGGGCAGCTCCCCTGGCGCTCTGTGGGGCAGGGCAGCTCCCCTGGCGCTCTGTGGGGCAGGGCAGCTCCCCTGGCGCTCTGTGGGGCAGGGCAGCTCCCCTGGCACTTGTGGGGCAGGGCAGGGCAGCTCCCCTGGCACTTGTGGGGCAGGGCAGGGCAGCTCCCCTGGCACTTGTGGGGCAGGGCAGGGCAGCTCCCCTGGCACTTGTGGGGCAGGGCAGCCCCCTGGCACTTGTGGGGCAGGGCAGCTCCCTGTGCTCTTGTGGGGCAGGGCAGGGCAGCTCCCCTGGCACTTGTGGGGCAGGGCAGCTCCCCTGGCACTTGTGGGGCAGGGCAGCTCCCCTGGCACTTGTGGGGCAGGGCAGCTCCCCTGGCACTTGTGGGGCAGGGCAGCTCCCCTGGCACTTGTGGGGCAGGGCAGCTCCCTGTGCTGTTGTGGGGCAGGGCAGCTCCCTGTGCTCTGTGGGGCAGGGCAGCTCCCCTGGCGCTCTGTGGGGCAGGGCAGCTCCCTGTGCTCTTGTGGGGCAGGGCAGCTCCCTGTGCTCTTGTGGGGCAGGGCAGGGCAGCTCCCTGTGCTCTTGTGGGGCAGGGCAGGGCAGCTCCCTGTGCTCTTGTGGGGCAGGGCAGGGCAGCTCCCTGTGCTCTTGTGGGGCAGGGCAGGGCAGCTCCCCTGGCACTTGTGGGGCAGGGCAGCTCCCTGTGCTCTTGTGGGGCAGGGCAGGGCAGCTCCCCCTGGCACTTGTGGGGCAGGGCAGCTCCCCTGGCACTTGTGGGGCAGGGCAGCTCCCCTGGCACTTGTGGGGCAGGGCAGCTCCCCTGGCACTTGTGGGGCAGGGCAGCTCCCCTGGCACTTGTGGGGCAGGGCAGCTCCCTGTGCTGTTGTGGGGCAGGGCAGCTCCCTGTGCTCTGTGGGGCAGGGCAGCTCCCCTGGCGCTCTGTGGGGCAGGGCAGCTCCCTGTGCTCTTGTGGGGCAGGGCAGCTCCCTGTGCTCTTGTGGGGCAGGGCAGGGCAGCTCCCTGTGCTCTTGTGGGGCAGGGCAGGGCAGCTCCCTGTGCTCTTGTGGGGCAGGGCAGGGCAGCTCCCTGTGCTCTTGTGGGGCAGGGCAGGGCAGCTCCCCTGGCGCTCTGTGGGGCAGGGCAGCCCCTGGCACTCGTGGGGCAGGGCAGCTCCCTGTGCTCTTGTGGGGCAGGGCAGGGCAGCTCCCCTGGCGCTCTGTGGGGCAGGGCAGGGCAGCTCCCCTGGCGCTCTGTGGGGCAGGGCAGGGCAGCTCCCCTGGCACTTGTGGGGCAGGGCAGCTCCCTGGGGCCTCCTGGACAGGATGCTCTGGGCCTGTGGCCAGGAAGCAGTTTGCTCTGGGAGGTGCTTAACAAAACCCAGGTTGGAAGTGAGTGTTCTGCTCTGAGTGTTCTGCTCTGAGTGTTCTGCTCTGAATGTTCTGCTCAGAGAGCAGCCATAAAGACCCCAAAAACCTCAGCCCAGCCTTTTGGGGGTCTTCAGAAGCTGGAGGCTGCCTGCAGGGCTGCAGCTGCTGGGCTGCAGCCTCCTGTTCCTTGCTGAAGGTTTGTTTCCTAACCCATGTTCTATTCCAGAGGCAGCCTTAGGGACCCGAGTTCCCAGCCCAAAACCCTCCAGGAGGCTTTGGTACTCCTGGCTTGCTTGGAGCAGATGCCCCCAGAGCCCCCTGGAAGGGGTGAGGGTGGGCACTGGGTGTCACCCACAGCCCTTGGTGGAGCTCTGAGCTCAGTTGTGCAGCTCCTTGGTTCCTCAGTTGCCTTCTTGTTGGGTTTTTTGGCCCATCCCATCTGCTCCAGAACCTTCTGCAGGGGGGAAGAGCCAAATCTGTTGCCCACATGGAGCCATTGGGATGGTTTGGAAAGCTCAAAACTCCCAGGCTTGAAGTGGGGGAGAACCAACTTGAGGCCCAGGGTTGAGCTTTTGAGGAGCCTGGAGCCCTGCAGGCTGCATCAAAGGGCAGCAGTCTGCTTCCTCTTAGCCTTTTTGGGTGACAGAGGTTCCTCTGAGCAGATGCCCTTGGTGGTCTCCTTCCTCCCAAAGCTGCTGGAAGAGGTTTTTTGTCCTGCTGTTTCTTTAAAACCCTTCAGTAGCTCTTTTCTTGTTCTCAGTGAGGTCCTTTCCATGCTCAGAAGTGGTTTAGCTGCTGGGGAGGCCTGGAGGCAGCAATGACCTTCAGCTTTTGGGACTGGAGAGCTTTGGTTTTTCTTTGAGTCTTCTTCTTGGTTACAGGAACCTTGAGCTCCTCTCTATCACCTGCTTGCCTCTGAGCATCAGAGAGCCAAGGAGGGGCTGTAGGAGGGCAGGGGAGAAGGCTTTGTGCCCCACCCCCCCCCCCAGGAGCAGGAAGCCAGGAGGCTGGATGGAGCAGGGGGAGGCTGTGCTGCTGGCCTCTCATGGCCTCTTGTCTGTGTCCCTGCAGGCTTTGAGATCACCATCGACCACCCCCACACCCACGTGGTGAAGTGCACACAGCTGGTGAGAGGTAAGGCAGTGCCAGGCCTTGGGCATCCCCTACCACCTGCTCCTCTGGGGAACCCTCCCTTTGCTGGGGGAGAGCTGTGGGAGGACCTTTTGGTGGCCAGTGGGGGCCAAGCCAGCAGCCTTGCCCACAGCTGCTCCATGAGGAAGCTCCAGCAGTGCCCAGGGGCTTTGTGTGGCTCTGCTGAGCAGCTCCCAGCCCTGCTCAGGGCTTTCTGGTCTCCCTCTGGGCTGTGGTGGGGCCATGCTGGGGGGTTCCTGGGGAGGGCCTCATGGTTCTGGTGCTGCTCCCTGCCAGGACCTGCAGACTAACCTCTGGGGTTTTGCCTTTTCTTTGTTTCTTTCCTCTTGCAGCCAGCAAGGACTTGGCTCAAACTTCCTACTTCATGGCTACCAACAGGTTATTATCTCACACCTGATTCATTACCAGAGGCTCTTACCTGGAGGAGATGTGCTGATGGTGACCCCTGGGGCACTGGGCAGCTCCTCAGCTACTGGGGGTTGTGTGGTGGGTGGCTCAGAGAGAGAGAGGAAGAGTAGGGAACCCTTCCTCCTGTAGGCTGCTGCTCAAAAGGAGCTTCACTGAGTTGGGAAAGTGAAAAAGCCCCAAACCCAGCCCAGAAAGGTTGGCTGGGAACAAGTCTGTGACTTGCTCAGAGCCTGGCTGGGGAGAATTTTCCCCTCTCAATTTGTCAGCAAGCAGAATCTGTGCCCCAGGGGAGGCTGAGCTGGGGGAGAAGGGGAGAAAAGGGGCAGCTGGTGTTGGGAGAGACAAGGGAGGCCTTGGCTGGCCTGCAGGACTGGGCAGTCCCAGCAGCCAGGGGCTTGGCAGTTTAAAGGATTCCTCTGGGAGAGGTCTGGGTGGGGGATTCCTGTCACTGGGTTTGCAGCCCCAGCCCCTGGTGTTGGGGGTTGTGTTGGTCTGGAAATGCCACTCCTGGCCTGCCAGCTTCAGGCAGCAACCAGGAGCTGATGCCTGGATCAGAGGCAGGGATGTGGAAACTGCTGGTGGTGATGTGGAGGGGAAAGAACTGGGGGGAGGGAATGGAGCTGGTTTGGGTTGGAGCCAGTGAACAGGCCTGGCCTTGGCATAGTCACTGCCCTCCGTGGTGCCCACCAGAGGTGTTGCCCATTGGCCTCCATGCCCGGCTTGATGATCTCTGGAGGTGCCTTCCAAGCCCCTACCCACATCCTGTGGTGCTGTGAGAGCTGAGGGGCAGGTGTGGGGGAGTTCAGAGCTTTCTTCTTTCTCTCTGCCCCCTGCCTGCTGCCATCAGCCTGCACCTGACCACCTTCAGCCTGCAGTACACCCCCCCAGTCGTGGCCTGTGTCTGCATCCACCTGGCCTGCAAGTGGTCCAACTGGGAGATCCCAGTCTCCACGGATGGGAAGCACTGGTGGGAGTATGTGGATGGCACAGTGACTCTGGAGCTCCTGGATGGTGAGTTCTGGAGAGAGGTTCTTCACCCACCCCCAGAAAACAACCCCAAGCCGAGCACCAAAAGGGTTCTGGCCCCGCTGGGTCACTTGGGCCCCTTCCTGCAGCTCCAAGGCCTGCAGTGCAGCGGCAGCAGCTTCCATGGTGCCACCAGCTGGCAAAGGGCAGGCAGTGAGATGGGGCTGGCAGAGCTCCTGGTTCCAGGCAGTTGCCCCCTCCTGCAGCAGCTCCAAGCTCAGCAGCAAGGAGGGAGTTGCCCTGCTGGAGCTGTGCTGCTCTGCCCACCTCTGACCTCTCCTGGCTTGGGTTCTGTGTCTCCCCTGCAGAGCTGACTCATGAGTTCCTGCAGATCCTCGAGAAGACTCCCAGCAGGCTGAAGCGGATCAGGAACTGGAGGGTGAGGAGCTGCTGGGGGCCACTGGAGGAGGAGGGGGTGGCACAGGCTCTGCTGGCTCCTGGGAGCAGCACCAGGCTGGCTTGGCAGCTCCAGGGTGACAATGCCACAGTGTCTGCAGGGCGTGGGGTGGGGGAATTGGCTCCAGCCAGGCTCTGCTGAATTAACTCCCTGCAGGCCTTCTTCAGCCACCTGGGGCCACCCTGCTGCCTGTTGAGGGGAGGGAGGGGGCACAGTGGAGTCATGGAATGGGTTGGGTTGGAAGGGACCTTGAAGATCACCCAGTTCCAAGCCCCCTGCCATGGGCTTTGCCATGGGAACTGGATGATCTTCAATCTTCCACCAGCCAAGGCTGCTCAAGGCCTCAAACACCTCCAGGGACCCCCCCCCATGACCTCCCTGGGCAACATGTTCCAGGGTCTCCCCACCCTCACTGGAAAGAATTTCTTGCTCCAGTCTTAATCTGCCCTCCTCAAGCTTCAGTCCACCCCTTAGCTGGGCTCCTGCCCTCGGAGGGGGAGCTGCTGGGCTCTGTCCTGGCTGAGCTGCTGCAGTCACAGCCTGAAGTGGGTGACCCGCTCCCTGCTCTCCTTCCAGGCCTCTCAGGCAGCCAGGAAGTCGAAGCCTGACGAGCATGGGGACGATGAGAGCCTGTCAGAGCAGACCATCCTCAACATGATCTCCAGGAACAACAGCTCAGACATGAACATTGCAGGGCTCATGAGCATGTCCACCTCCTCCACCGCCGCCGCCGGGCCCTCCCTGCCAGCCTCCTCCGACTCGCCCGGCGACCAGCCCGCGGCGGACGTCTCCCACCCTGACCACTGGCACCCTCCAGCCAAGCTGGAGCTGGGCCAGAGCCACAGGACTAACGAGAGCTGCTCCTCCTCCTCCTCCTCCGCTCCCGAGCAGCAGGATGGCTACCAGAAGCCGGGGGGAAGAACGCGCCGGCGGCCAAGGTGTCGCTGAAGGAGTACAGAGCCAAGCACGCGGAGGAGCTGGCGGCGCAGAAGAGGCAGCTGGAGAACATGGAGGCCAACGTCCGGTCCCAGTACGCCTACGCCGCCCAGAACCTGCTGGTGCAGCAGCAGAGGGAGAGGGAGGTGCAGCAGGAGGCCGCCGGCGGCAACCCCTCTGCCGTCATCAAGCTGCCCCTGGGCGCCGCCGACAACCCCGAGCGGCCTCCCGGCGGCCCCGAGAAGGCCGACAAGGCCTCGGCCCTGAAGCTGAGGCTGCCGGCGGCCGGGGAGAGGCCTCTGCCCTGCAAGCAGGAGGAGATCAAGATGCGGATCAGGGTGCCGGGCGGCGGCGACAGGCACGGCCCGGCCGAGGAGGGCGGCGCCAGGGGCCGGGAGCACAAGGAGAAGCACAAGGGCCACGCCGCCAACCACCACCACCACCACCACAACCACCACTCGCACAAACACTTGCACGCGGCGCCGCCGGCCGCCGGCCCCAGCAGCCTGCCCGGCAAGCGGCCCAGTGACTCCAAGCACGGCGGCCAGCCCGGCGCCGTGCCCCACAAGGGCTACGGGCCCCTGGCCGCCTCCCGCAAGCGCCAGCTGCCGGAGGAGGTGGTGGCCGCCGCCGCCGCGGCTGCCCACGAGCACCAACCCAAAGTCAGCAAAGCCTCCAAGGGCCCTGCCGGGCTGCCCTTCCCTTACCCGCACCTCCCCGGGGCTGCCTACCTGGCGGGGCACGGCTCGGAGCCCAGCAGCCTCCCCTTGCCCCAGGCTGCCAAAGCCAGGGGCGCGACCCACGGCAAATCGGACAAGGTGCCCCCGGGGGCCAACGGGCACAGTGCCAGCCAGGCCAGTGACTACCAGGATACCGTCAACATGCTGCACTCGCTGCTGAGTGCCCAGGGCATGCAGCCCACCCCGCCCCCACTTTGAGTTCCACTCATACGGGGAGCTGGGCACTGCCCGGGCTGCAGGCGGCTCCAGAGCTGCCACCACCACGGACAAGCCCAGACCTCCCCCGCTGCCCTCAGAACCACCTCCTCCGCTCCCTCCCCTCCCCAAATAAAGGTCTCCTCCCCCCTGCCCCGCCCCCCGCCCCCCACTTTCTACTACTGAGCCCAAACCCCTCCCTCTTCCCCCCCCCCCCAACCCCTGGGCTGCCCTTGGAAGGGAGGGGGTGGTGGTGAGGGGGGTGTGGGGGCTGTGAAAGGGCTTTGTTGGATCTCTACTGCCTCACCAAGAACTATTTTATTATCTCCTACCTTTTATTATTGCTGTTTCCAGCGCGGAGGTAGCGAAGCTGTGAAAGGATCAATTCCCTTTCTCTTCCTTTTGCTCCTTTCCTCCTTCCCCCTCCCCCCCCACCTCCATCAACTTCCAGTAAGTGCTGGGCTCTGGCCCTGCTAGAACTGAAGCCCTCCTGCCCCCCACATCCCCCACAGCCTCGGGGCGGGTGGGGGATGGGGGTTGGCTCTTGGGGGAGGTATTTAAAATATGCCACAGAAAATTGAAGAGGTTTTACAAATAATTTAAGCAGTAACTTATACCTTCGGTGCTTTGCTCATTTGGAGTCTGGGGGTGGCTGAAAGGGGGTCCCAGATTGGGGGTTCTGGGATGGGGGGAGGGCTGTTGGGTGGTTCCACGCCGGCTGTAGGGGATAAAAAGTGGGTTCAGGAGTTTCTTGGGGCAAGAAGTGGGGGGAATGGGAGGCTGGTGGGGCTAAATCCAGCAGCTCCAGGGTGCTGGGAGCTGCTGCAGGTGGCCGTGGGTCCTGTTGCTGTGCTCCAAAAGCTTGACCTTGTGCCCTGTTTGTGCCCTGCTCCCCTCCTGCAGTGGCGTTTTGGGGGTGTCTGGGGTGGGACTGAGGGCCCCTGGGCTCAGGGCTGCCTGCTGCGGGGAGCATCCAAAGAAGGTGGTGAGGGCAGAAGCTGGTTTGGGGTTCCCAGCAAACGCCGGGCTCTGCCTTGCGGCTGGATGCTCCCAGGTCGTTCTGGCTCTGCCTTTGCCCTTAACCCACCACGGGAGCAATGTCAGGCTTCAAGCTGCCCCGGGAAACCGGCAGGGGATGGGGTAGAACGGGGAGGGACTCGTGGCTCCTCCAGGCAGTGCTTTGGGACCGAGCTGGTGCTCCGGGGCCTACCCGCGGTACCTGCCTGCCCGAAGCCGCTGCCGTCTGCCCTCCCTCCCTCGGGGCTGCGGCAGCCCCGGTCCCCCCGCGCCCACGTGGCTTCTTCCCGCCGCGCCGCTCTCACGTGACCCCCGCCGGAGGCGTGTCCATACCCTGCGGAGTGACAGCAGCCTCGACCAATCGCGTGCGGCACCGCCCAGCCCGCGCTTTCCGCGGATTGGCCGGCGGGCGGGCCAGCGAGGAGGAGGGGCGGGGCGTGCGGCGGGGCCACAAGAGGCCGTGCAGCTGCGAGGTAAGATGGCGGCGGCGCCGCCCGTCCTCCGCCGCGTCCGTTCGGCGCTTCGCCGCGGCACCCGCGCGCTCCTCCGGGGTCCCCTCGCTCCGCGCCGCCCTGGGGCCCGGCTGTCTCCCCGTCCTCCGCGCGGGCAGCGCCGCCTGGGCTCCCCCTCGGGAGCGCCCCTCACGCTCGCCGCCCGAGGACAAAATGGCGGCGCCGGGGCGGGCGGGCGGCAGCCGCTGCGCGTGCGCGGGGCGGGCGGCGGAGCACGTGCGGGCTGGGGGGGCGGCGGGGGAGCCGCACCGGGACCCCGGAACGGGGCCCGGCAGCGGGCATGGGCACCGGGATCCGCAGATCGGTGCCAGAGGCGGGCACCGGGAGCGAGCGCCACGCACCGAGGAGATGCCCGGGGCCGGGGGATGCACTGGGGGCGGTGGGCTCCGCACTGCGGCCGCGGGGGTCGAGGGCTGCCTCCGGGACGCCTGTCCCATCCCCGCCCCTGCGGCAGCGCGGCGGTGCCAGCCCCGGGCGCGGGGAGCTGAGGTGAGCTGGGACGCGCCCGATGTGGAGCTCAGGGGGTTCCCCCGGCCTTGAAAGAACCAGGAGGGACTTCGGACCCCCCCGGAGCAAAGGTGCAGTGGGCTGAGCGGGGTCCAGAGCCTTTCCTTGAGGTCCTTCAGCAGCTGCTCTGCTTCCTCCTCCTCCTTTCTCTCCCCAGCTGGTTTAATTTCTAGTGTGTTTTCTCTTTGTTCCCCCGCTCCAGGTCGAGCTCCGCTGCCTGCTCTGCGCCTCCGGGGCCGCTCCGTTGGCATGAACCGAATCCGAATCCACGTTTTGCCCTCCAGCCGGGGCCGCCTGACGCCGGGGCCGCGCCCGCAGGAGCCTCTCGCCTGCGCCTTCAGCCAGCGGCAGTGCTCCCAGCCCCGCCTGGAGGGGCAGGAGTTCTGCATCAAGCACATCCTGGAGGACAGGAGTGCCCCTTTCAAGCAGTGCAGCTATGTCTCCACCAAGAACGGGAGGAGATGTCCCAACGCTGCCCCCAAAGCAGAGAAGAAGGATGGGTGAGTGACACCCCCCCAGCTCCTGCTTCTCCACTCTGGTACCCCGGAGAGCCTCCAGAGAGAGGATTCTGCCCCTCTGGTACCCCGGAGAGCCTCCAGAGAGAGGGTTCTGCCCCTCTGGTACCCCGGAGAGCCTCTACAGAGAGGATTCTGTCCCTCTGGTACCCCGGAGAGCCTCTACAGAGAGGATTCTGCCCCTCTGGTACCCCGGAGAGCCTCTACAGAGAGGATTCTGTCCCTCTGGTACCCCGGAGAGCCTCTACAGAGAGGATTCTGCCCCTCTGGTACCCCGGAGAGCCTCCAGAGAGAGGGTTCTGCCCCTCTGGTACCCCGGAGAGCCTCCAGAGAGAGGGTTCTGCCCCTCTGGTACCCCGGAGAGAGGGCTCTGCTCCTCTGGTGCTCCAGAGAGCCTGTGGACAGCCTGGGAGGGTTGGGGCTGTTCAGTCTGGGGAGACGGCTTCAGAGAGACCTTGGAGCTGCCTTCCAGCACCTGAAGAGGCTGCAGGAGAGCTGGGGAGGGACCTGGGGAGGGACCTGGGGGCAAGAGCTGGGAGTGCCAGGAGGAGGGACGACGGTTGTGAGCAGCTCCTGGCTTCCCCCTGCCCTGCAGCACCTCCTTCTGTGCAGAGCATGCCTGGAGGCACAGCCTGGCCCTCCAGGCCCAGATGAAGAAGTCTCATCCTGGCCCCGTGAGTGAGGCTCTGCTCTGCCAGCTCAGCTCCTACGCCCGGGGGGAGCTGGGGGCCCAGGCCGCCGACAGCAGCCGCAGCGAAGCCAGCAGGGTCCTGGGTGAGAGCTGGGGGCAGGGATGCTCCCCTCCTGGAGGGGGGGGGGGGGGGATGCTCCTCCTCCTGGAAGGCTGGGGGTGGGGGGGATGCTCCCTCCTGGGCTGGGCATGTCCAGAATACCACCCCTGAAAGCCGCTGGAAAAGAGTTCCCAGAGGGGGTTGGGGGGATGCAGCTGATGCTCTGCCAGCCCCAGGCTGTCTCACCTGGGTGCCAGCAGAGCAAAGCCCTGCAGGGCTCTGTCCCTCCCTCTGCCCTGTTTGCTGCTTGCCTCTTGCCTGGGGCAGTGCCTGCTGCTGCCTCTCAGAGCTGCCTCACAGCTCCCTGCCTTGCAGGGCCACCAGGGTCAGAGGGAGAGGGGCGGGAAGGGACCTCCCAGAGGGGTGGGAAGGGATCTCTGGAGATCATTGAGGGGGACTATAAGGGCAGGAAAGGGGGAGCAGCCCCTGAGCTGGAGAGCATCAGAAGGCACCAAGTGGAGCAGGTTGCCCAGGGAGGCTGTGGAGGTGCTCAGGGCCAAGCTGGGTGAGGCCTGGAGCAGCCTGGGCTGGTTGGAGCTGTCCCTACCCACGGCAGGGGGTTAGGAGCTGTCCTGATCTCTGAGGTCCTGCCCAAGCCAGCCCGTTGCAAGGCTCTGAGCTGGCTTCCTGCCCTGGCAGATGAGGACAGCTGGAGTGATGGGGAGCAGGAGCCTCTCACTGTGGAGCAGACCTGGAGGGGGGACCCAGACAGCGAGGCCGACAGCATCGACAGCGACCAGGAGGATCCCCTGAAGTGAGTCCCAGCCCCTGGGGCAGCTGGGGAGGCCCAGGGCTGTGCTCAGCTTTTGCTGTGTGCCACAGGAGCTGGTGGGGGAGACCTTGGAGGGCTTGGATGAGGCCTTGAGCAAGCCCTGGGCTGGGGGAGACTGAAGGCTGATCTTCCAGGCCCCTTCCAACCCAACCCCCTGGGGGGGCTCCGTGTGCCCCCGGCGGAGCGTTTCCCCCCATCGCCTCCTGGTTTCTCCTCATCACCCATTCCCTGCCCTCTCCAGCCCCAGCTCTGTGCTGACCTAGGCCCTAGGGGACCCTCTCAGGCCTCTTCCCCCACCCCTGGCTCCTGCAGGCATGCTGGGGTGTACACAGCAGAGGAGGTGGCTCTGATCATGAGGGAGAAGCTGATCCGGCTGCAGTCGCTCTACATCGATCAGTTCAAGAGGCTTCAGCACCTCCTGAAGGAGAAGAAGAGAAGGTTCCTGCACAGCCACAGGGCAGAGCACGAGGCCATGGGCAAGTACCTGCTGCAGGAGCCTCCCTGCCCCCCAGACAGGCATCCCAGGCTTGGAAGAGAGCTCAAGGATCAGCCAGTTCCAGACACCTCCCCCCTGGGCCAGGGTGCTCAGGGGCTCCCAGAATGAGTTGGGTTGGAAGGGACCTTGGAGGTGCCCAAGTTCCAAGCCCCCTCCCATGGGCAAAGCCATTAGGGCTTGGAGCTAGGTGAGCTTCAAGATTCCACCAGCCCAGGCTGCTGCAGGCCTCACCCAGCCTGGCCTTGAGCACCCCCAAGGAGGAGGCAGCCACAGCCTCCCTGGGCAGCCTGTGCCAGAGCCTCCCCACCCTCTTCCTCCTCAGCTGCAGTCTCACCCTGCTGTGCCTCAGCTCCAAACCTTTTCCCCCTGGCCTGGCTCAGACCCCCTCAGCCAAAGCCTCTCTGCAGCCTTCCTGCAGGAGCCCTTCAGGCACTGCCAGGCGGTCGGAGGTCTCCCCCTGGAGCCTTCTCCACTCCAGGCTGCACTCCCCCAGCTCCCTCAGCCTGTCCCCCATGGCAGAGGAGCTCCAGCCTGGTGTCCCAGGGCACCCCAAGCACACTCTGCCAGCGGGGAGAGCCTGGGCTGCACTTCAGGCTGGAGCCTCCTTGGGCCTCCTCTTGCCCTCCCTGGCGGTCGCCGCGGTGACCTCTGCGCCGCCCTCGGAGCCCTCCCCGGGTGCCGAAGGAGCCGAGCAGCAGGAGGGGAGGGGGTGGAGGCTTTCCCTGACTGCCTCTCCCTTGGCTCCCCCTGCAGGCAGCAGCCTCCTGACCGGCCCGGAGGGGCTGCTGGCCAAGGAGCGGGAGAGCCTGCGGCGGCTGAAGTGCCTGCGGCGCTACCGGCAGCGCTACGGCGTGGAGGCCCTGCTGCACCGGCAGCTGCGGGAGCGCCGGGCGCTGGCCAGCGACGGCGCCGCCCAGCAGGTACCAGCGCTGCTCCCAGCCTCCCCCCGCCCCCAGCGGCTGCCTGGCACCCCTCAGGGTCTCCCCTCGGCACCCCCGGCCCAGCCCTTCCCCTGGGGCCGGCCCTGGGGCTGCGGCGCTGGGTAGAGGCCGGGGGGAGGAGCGCAGCGCAGGGCCGGGCGGCTGCAGCAGGCACTGCGCTGGCTGCAGGGGCTCCAGGCCCTGGAGGAGTGCAGCAGAACCCTCTCTGAGGAAGGAAGCTCCCACACCCGGCATCCAGGCACCCTCAGCAACCTGAGGCTACCTCCTGGGGTGCTCTGCATCTCCCGAGGGGCAGCTGGCAGCACTTGCTTGGGGGCCTGGGAGGCGATGTCCAGGCAGAAAGCTCTCCTGCTCTGGCAGGGGCTGTGCACGGCTGGGGGGGGGGGGCTCTGGCAGGGGCTGGAATGGGAATCTCTCCTGCTCTGGCAGGGGCTGTGCACAGCTCTGGGGAGCTGGGGAGGGGGCTTAGGATCTCTCCTGCTCTGGCAGGGGCTGTGCACAGCTGGGGAGGGGGCTTAGGATCTCTCCCGCTCTGGCAGGGGCTGTGCACGGCTGGGGAGGGGGCTTAGGATCTCTCCCGCTCTGGCAGGGGCTGTGCACGGCTGGGGAGGGGGCTTGGGAATCTCTCCTGCTCTGGCAGGGGCTGTGCACGGCTGGGGAGGGGGCTTAGGATCTCTCCTGCTCTGGCAGGGGCTACACGGCTGGGGAAGGGGCTTAGGATCTCTCCTGCTCTGGCAGGGGCTGTGCACGGCTGGGGAGGGGGGGGAATCTCTCCTGCTCTGGCAGGGGCTGTGCACGGCTGGGGAGGGGGCTTGGGAATCTCTCCTGCTCTGGCAGGGGCTGTGCACGGCTGGGGACGGGGCTTAGGATCTCTCCTGCTCTGGCAGGGGCTGTGCACGGCTGGGGAGGGGGCTTGGGAATCTCTCCTGCTCTGGCAGGGGCTGTGCACAGCTGGGGAGGGGGCTTGGGAATCTCTCCTGCTCTGGCAGGGGCTGTGCACGGCTGGGGAGGGGGCTTAGGATCTCTCCTGCTCTGGCAGGGGCTGTGCACAGCTGGGGAGGGGGCTTGGGAATCTCTCCTGCTCTGGCAGGGGCTGTGCACAGCTGGGGAGGGGGCTTAGGATCTCTCCTGCTCTGGCAGGGGCTGTGCACAGCTGGGGAGGGGGCTTAGGATCTCTCCTGCTCTGGCAGGGGCTGTGCACGGCTGGGGAGGGGGCTTGGGAATCTCTCCTGCTCTGGCAGGGGCTGTGCACAGCTGGGGAGGGGGCTTGGGAATCTATCCTGCTCTGGCAGGGGCTGTGCACGGCTGGGGAGGGGGCTTAGGATCTCTCCTGCTCTGGCAGGGGCTGTGCACGGCTGGGGAGGGGGCTTGGGAATCTCTCCTGCTCTGGCAGGGGCTGTGCACGGCTGGGGAGGGGGCTTGGGAATCTCTCCTGCTCTGGCAGGGGCTGTGCACAGCTGGGGAGGGGGCTTGGGAATCTCTCCTGCTCTGGCAGGGGCTGTGCACAGCTGGGGAGGGGGCTTAGGATCTCTCCTGCTCTGGCAGGGGCTGTGCACAGCTGGGGAGGGGGCTTAGGATCTCTCCTGCTCTGGCAGGGGCTGTGCACAGCTGGGGAGGGGGCTTAGGATCTCTCCTGCTCTGGCAGGGGCTGTGCACAGCTGGGGAGGGGGCTTAGGAATCTCTCCTGCTCTGGCAGGGGCTGTGCACGGCTGGGGAGGGGGCTTGGGAATCTCTCCTGCTCTGGCAGGGGCTGTGCACGGCTGGGGAGGGGGCTTGGGAATCTCTCCTGCTCTGGCAGGGGCTGTGCACAGCTGGGGAGGGGGCTTAGGATCTCTCCTGCTCTGGCAGGGGCTGTGCACAGCTGGGGAGGGGGCTTGGGAATCTCTCCTGCTCTGGCAGGGGCTGTGCACAGCTGGGGAGGGGGCTTAGGATCTCTCCTGCTCTGGCAGGGGCTGTGCACAGCTGGGGAGGGGGCTTAGGATCTCTCCTGCTCTGGCAGGGGCTGTGCACAGCTGGGGAGGGGGCTTAGGATCTCTCCTGCTCTGGCAGGGGCTGTGCACGGCTGGGGAGGGGGCTTGGGAATCTCTCCTGCTCTGGCAGGGGCTGTGCACAGCTGGGGAGGGGGCTTGGGAATCTCTCCTGCTCTGGCAGGGGCTGTGCACGGCTGGGGAGGGGGCTTAGGATCTCTCCTGCTCTGGCAGGGGCTGTGCACGGCTGGGGAGGGGGCTTGGGAATCCCTTGTGAGGTGAAGGTTGAGCCTGGGGCTGTGCTGGGAGGAGCTGAGGGCCTGGCAGGTCAGGCTGAGGAGCCCCAGGCCGGCAGGGTTGTGAGGTGAGGCTGGGCCTGGCCCTGGCTTCTCTCAGCTCTCTCCAGCAGAAGCCTCAAAGGAGAGGACCTGAGGAGGTCTCGCTGAGGGCTTGGCCTGCTTGGAAGGCAGGAGGCTGGGGCTTGTCTGGCTGTGGGAGGGCTTCCTTTGGAGCCAGAGAGCTCCAGCCCCAGCCTGAGGGCCTCTCTTTGCCCCCCAGGCACACACCACCCGCTCCAGCCAGAGGTGTTTGGCCTTTGTGGACGACGTGAGGTGCTCCAGGCCCTCCCTGCCGCTCAGCCGCCACTGCCTGCTCCGTATCCTTCAGCTGCCTCTGCCTGCAGGCCCTCTGCTGCCAGCTCCTCCTCCTCCTCCGCCTCCCCCTGGCCCTCAATCAAGGCCAGCAGCTTGCCCTGTAGCTGCTGGTTTCAAACAGGAGCCCAGAGGAAGCATCTCCCTGGTGGTCTGTTGGTGCTCCCTGCCCTGGGGGATGGCCAGTTCGTGTGGGAGAGACACAGAGTCTGGGCTCCCCCTCCCCTGCCGCTCCTCTCGTGGCTCCTTCACCCCTCCAGAGCATCCCACGGGGGTGGGCAGGGCCCCACCAGGCACGAGGGACCTCGGGAAGGCACAGGCAGAGCTCCCTTCCTGGGGCTCTGTCAGCAATCCAGAGCGCCCCCCCGGGTGGCCGAGTCGCCATCAGGGGCAGGGGGACCTCCTGGGGGCCCGGGGGGCAGGAGCTTGCTCCTGGCTGTGCCTGGGGGCAGGAAGGAGCCCAGCTCTGGGTGCCAGGAGCTGCCCTGAGCAGAGGCTGAGAGCTCTTGGTGTGAGGGCTGTGTGTGGGAGGAGATGTTTGGCTGCTGGAGCCTGCCCAGGGCTGTCTGGGGAGGATCTGCAGGAGGAGGGAATGGTTCCAGGCCTGGCTGGGGCTGCCATGGGACCAGCTCAGGGCTCCCTTTGCCCTCTGAGAGGTTCAGAGCTGTGGGAGCAGCCTCAAGCTGCTGCCTGGATGAAGGCACCACTGGGATCCCCTCCCTAGGCCAGAGGTCCCCACCCCGAGGTGGGATCCACTGCCCTGGGAGGCAGCAGCACAGCTCTGGCTGGAGTGGGAGTGGGTGGAGGAGTCCAGGAGCAGGTTGGGGATGGTGTGGGAGCTGCTGCTGCTGCTGCTGCTGCTGGGAGCTGGGAGGAGCTGCAGTGCTGGGTCCCAGAGCAGTGCTGGCAGCCTTTGGGGGGGGATTGAGGGGGGAGTGGGCAGGATGAGCTCTTGTTGTTTGTTGGAGCTCTTGGGGTTGTGTCTGCAGTTGGCAGCCTCTGTGCAGGGAGAGCAGGAAGCTGCCTTTTGTTCCTCTCTGCTGACCACATCCCTCCAGAAGACAAAGCAAGGGCAGGAGGAGCACCTCCAGGAGGCTCTGAGGTGCTGCTGCTGCCTCCCCTGTGGGGGGCAGGCTGGGGGGAGGGCAGGGGGGTGGGAAGGAGCCAGGTTGGATCTGCTCAGGCCCGAGCTGGCAGCTCCCAGCCCAGGCTGTTTGCTTTGCTTAGCCCCTGCTGAGCCCTGATAACATCTGCAGCCTGCCCAGCTGTGTGCCTGCCCCGGGGGGGGCTGGGGGGAGGCTCCCTGGGGGCTTTGTTTGCTTTGCAGGAGCTGAACTGTTTGGTGCCACAGCCTGCAAGGCAGTGAGCCCAGCAGGGCTGCCCTGCCCTGCCCTGCCCTGCCCTGCCCTGCCCTGCCCTGCCCTGCCCTGCCTTGCCCTGCCCTGCCCTGCCCTGCCCTGCCTTGCCCTGCCTTGCCCTGCCTTGCCCTGCCTTGCCCTGCCTTGCCCTGCCCTGCCCTGCCCTGCCCTGCCCTGCCCTGCCCTGCCCTGCCCTGCCCTGCCCTGCCCTGCCTTGCCCTGCCCTGCCCTGCCCTGCCTTGCCCTGCCCTGCCCTGCCCTGCTCTGCCCTGCCCTGCCCTGCTCTGCCCTGCCCTGCCCTGCCCTGCCTTGCCCTGCCCTGCCCTGCCCTGCCCTGCCCTGCCCTGCCTTGCCCTGCCTTGCCCTGCCCTGCCCTGCCCTGCCCTGCCCTGCCCTGCCCTGCCTGCCCTGCCCTGCCCTGCCTTGCCCTGCCCTGCCCTGCCCTGCTCTGCCCTGCCCTGCCCTGCCCTGCTGGGTGGGCTCCAGGAGGAGCTGCCCCCCCAGCTTTCAGTGTGTTTGTGTCAGCTTTCAGCACTTTCAGGGTGGGTTGGGGGCTTTTTTTGCCCCCCCTCCTTTGCTGCTGCTGGAGCAGGGAGACAAGAGTCTGCCTTCCCCACCCTGCTGCTGCTCAAGGCATTTCCCCCTCACCACGCCTGCCCTGGGTGGGGGGAGAGCCTCTGGGCACCCTGGCTGCTGGCACTGGCCAGGGGATGCCCACAGCTGAGGCAGTGCCACCCCCCCGGGTGCAGTGAAGGAGAGGAGGGAAGGGAAGCTCCAAACCCTGAGCAGCTCCACAGCCTGGCCCAAACCTGGCACTTTCTGACCCATTTCTGTGTGCTGGGGAGGTGACTTGTCCCCTTCCCATCCCCCCCCTACAGAGCCAAGAGGGAGCTGCAGTGTGACCCCCACCCCCAGCAGGGTTGGGCAGGTACTTGAGGGTGGGTTTGGTGTTGGAGTTGGCTGCCCTGGGGGGCAGGGAGGCTGCCCTGGCCTCAGCCCCTGCCCCTGGGGAGGGTGGCACAGCCTCAGCTGCCTGCCCCCAGCCCAGCAGCAGGAGGGAGCTGGCAGCAGGAGGCTGGGGGCTGGTCCCAGCAGCCTGGGCCAGCAGCAGGCCCTGGGAGCAGAGTTTCTGCTGGTGATTAGAGGGCAGGAAATCCTCTTGACACCTCTGGCAGGAACTGGAGTTTCCTTCCAGTGGGGAAGGGAGAAGCTGCAGCCCTGCACTGCTGCCGTGCTGGGAGCCTGGGCCCTGTGCAGCCAGCTGGGGGCAGGAGGTGCTGCTGGGCCTGGGGAGGGGTCTGCAGCCCAGCCCTGAGCCTTTTGGCTCTGCTGCCCTCCCAGCCTGAGCTTCTCTCAGGGCTCTCAGCTGGGCTCCAGCTCCCAGCCCCCCTGGGGGAGGCTCTTGTCCCCATTTTCCCATCATGGAGTTACTGTGCCCCACGTGGCTGGGAGGTGGCTCTGGGATCCAGGCTCACCTGACCTTGGAGAAGCCCAGGAGGGGGCACTGGGGGGGGGGGGGGGCTGGGGGGAGGAAAGGTTTTAGCAGCATTTTCTGGGGGTGGGGGTCTCAGAGAATCAGAGGGGAGAGGGGGTCGGGGTGGAAGGGACCTGGAAGAGCATCCAGTTCCAAGCCCCCTGCCCTGGGCAGGGACAGCTGCCCCAGCCCGGGGTGCCCAAGGCACCCGTGGAGGGAGCTGGCTTGGAGGGGGTCTTGGAGGGGTCTTGAGGATCATCCAAGCCATGGCAGAGGGCTTGGAACCAGAGCCTCAGCCTCAGCTGGGATGCTGCTGAGGAAAGGCAGCTCCAGGTCCTTCAGGTGTCCCTTCCTGTGCTCCTTTAGCCCCTCTCGCCCCCCCACACCCCCTTTGGCAGTGCTGTGGTGCCTCCTGAAACCCCCAACCCAACAGCAGCCTCCAGGACCCTCCCGGAGCCCTCCTCCAGCTTCTGCTCTGCCAGGGGTTTGCCTTGACCACGTCCCCCCCGCCCCAGACATCTGCCAGGACACCAACCAGACCCTCTTCAAGCCCTGCCAGGGCTCCGAGGAGGTGCCCTGCAGCAAGCCCGTCCCGGCCAGCCTCTCGGAGGAGCCCTGCTGCCCCCTGCACCTGCGGCTGCCTCCCCAGCTCTACGTCCCCGAGCAGGGCCTGGCCGTGCCGCAGGAGCTGGAGGCTGCCCCCGGCGACCTCTACCTGAGCGCCGCCGAGCTGCAGCCCTCCGAGAGCCTGCCCCTGGAGTTCAGCGACGTGAGTGCGGCCCTCGGCCCCGGGGGCGGCCGGGGGGCGAGGAAGGCTGCCCGGGGCCCGCCCTGGGGGCTGGCACCTGCCCCTCCACCGGGGCTGGGGGGCGAGGGGCTGGGGGTGCAGCAGCTGCGGTGCTGGCTGGGGGAGGGTTTGGGTGGGAAGAGACCTCCCAGGACCCCCAGCCCGAGCCCCGAGCAAGCTGAGCTGGTGCCAGCCCCAGGGCCCCCAGCCCCCACCCCCGGGGCCCCCAGCCCCCACCCCCGGGGCCTCCATCCCCCCCCACCCCCGGGCAGCCTGGGCCAGGCTCTGAAGCTCTTCCTCTCTAGTCTGAGCCTTCCTCTTGCAGTTCCAGGCCCTCATCCCCCTCTGCCCCCTCCCCACGCTGTGGAGCAGCCTCCCAGCACAGCTCTCGTCACTCTGCCTGGCTTGGGGAAGGGGCGGGGGGGGGGGGGAACCCACCTTGGAAAGCCTGCAGGAATGGGGCTGGGGGGCAGGGGCTGTGGGTTGTGGGGCTGGGGGCTGCTCCTTCAGCAGGGCTCTGCTCATTTCAATCCCTACTTAAGGGCTGCCTTAAAAGAGGATTCCCCTCCCCCCTCCCTTCTCTCCCATGAGGGATCCATGAGGATTTTAATCCCCAGATCCTTCTGTCCTGGATGGACATCAGGCCTAAAATCCCCTGAAATTTGCTTAAACAAAGGACAGCTCTGGGGGGCCCTGGGAGCTGCTGGGGGGCCTTGGGAGCTGCTGGGGGGCCCTGGGAGCTGCTGTAGAGCCCTTGGGAGGTGCTGGGGGCCTTGGGAGGTGCTGGGGGGCCCTGGGAGCTGCTGCAGTGTCCCAGGGAGCTGCTGGGGGGGCCCTTGGGAGCTGCTGGGGGGTCCCAGCAGGACTCTCCCCAGCCTCTGGCCTGGGCAGGCAGCAGGAGGCAGCCAGGGGGTGATGGGGAAGGGCTGTCAGGCCTCTGCCCACGGCCAGGGGGCACCCCCAGGGCCCCTGGGGCTGAGCTGCTCCTCTTCCTCTCTCCTAGGACCTGGACGTGGTGGGGGATGGGCTGCAGTGCCCTCCCTCCCCTCTGCTCTTCGACCCGTCCGTGGCCCTGGACCAGTCCCTCAGGGAGGTGGCTGAAGCCCCCATCGACATCCTGGCCCTGGAGGAGCCTCCCCAGCCCGGGCTGCCCCCAGGCAGCGATGGACAGAGGAACCTCCTCTGCCCCCCTCTGCCCCCGGGCCCCGAGGCTGCCGCCGAGCTCCCAGCGCAGGTACAGCCGGGGGGCACCGAGGCTGCCCCCGGGGAGCCCCCCGGGCCCTGGGTGTGCCTGAAGCTGGGGGGAGGGAGAAGTCCTCCATCTGCCCCCCCAGCACTGGGTGTGGATGGTGCTGGGGGTGCTGAGGGGTGGCAGCCGGAGCCTGTGCCCGGGGGTGGCTCAGGGTCAGCCTCCCTGTGGTGGCACAGGTGCCCCTGGGGGGGGGGGGGTGGGGGGCTGGGGGGTGGGGGGCTGGGGGCTGTTCTCCCACCGGGGGCTTCCCAGGGCAGCTGCCAGCTCCTGGGCCAAGGCCTTCTGCCCCCTCCTGGGTCTCAGTTTTCACTTGGACCTCACTCTGTGTCCCACCCCTGCCCTTGGCACCCTGGGGCTGTGCCCACCCGGTGGCATCCTCAGAGCCGTGCTCAGTCCCCACCCTGTGCCCTTTGTCACCACCTCTGGCCCTGCAGCCCTCTGGCACCTCTGCCCTGCTGGGGAGCCCAGTGCCAGGGTGAAGGGCACCCCAACCTTGGGCTGTGCCCCCTCCCCCCAGGCCCTGACTGAAAGCCTTTGGTTTGCTGTAGCCTTTGGCTTCAAGCAGGAGCCTACAGGAAGCCTCTCCTGCTCCCCTGGCACTGCCCTGGCACTCCCCTGGCATCCCCAGGGAGCTGCCGGTGGGTGTGGGAGTGACAGCAGCCCGGGCTCGCCCTCACCTGCGCGGGCAGGGTGGCACCGTGCCCAGCCCCGCCCAGCCCTGCTCCTCTCTGTCCCCAGCAGAGTCGCCAGCAGCTGGCAGCGGGGCCCCGGCAGGAGGCCTCTGCCCAGCCCTGGGGGCAGCTGCCAACGGGAGCCTGGAGCCAGCGTCTGTGAGCTGAGGGTGGCCCGGGGCTGCTCCACCTGCGACCTCTGTGCCCCTGGCACGCCGCCGGGCCCGGGCCGCTGCCGGCCTCATGCCCACGGGGCAGCAGGGCTGGACCCCGGAGTGGGGGGCGACGCGACCCCCCAAACCCTCCCGCCCTCCCTGCGGGGCCGAGCTGCCCACCGAGGGGGAGCTCCGCCTGCCCCTGGGCTGGGGGGAGGGTCTTGTGCGGTGGGGAACGGCCCCCAGGGGGGCTGCAAGGCTGGGGGGGGGGCGATGTGAGCCCTGGGAGGGTTTTGGTTTGGGGGGCAGGGTCCCTCCCGCGCGTCTCTGTGTCCCCTTCCCCCCAATAAAGAGCTGAAGCCTGCGGAGTGTCCCCGAGTCCTGCGGCGAGGGGGGAGCAGCCGGGGGGCTGTTGGGGTGGGGGTGTTGGGGCCGGGGGGTGGTTCGGGGGTGACTTTCCCTCCCCTTGCTCCCCAGCCTCGGGGGCTGCTGCCCACCCCACCCCCCCTCCTGTCCTTGGCACAGGACGCCGGCGCTCGGCGGCTGCAGCGGGGGGGGGGGGATGGAACGAAGCCGAGCTGCGCTCCGTGGGGCCGAGGCGGCGGCGCCCCGGTGCTCGGTACCGTATCCCCACCGGTGCCGTATCCTTCACGGGCAGCTCCTGGGATCACGGCGGGAGGCGCGGGGACGCGGCGGCGGCACCGGGACACCCCCCACACACACGCCCCCGCCGCCCCGGGACACCCCCCCCGCCCCCGGGCGCGGATTGGCGGCGGCGCAGGGCGGAGCCGGCCCGGTGGAGCCATGACATCACCGCCGCCGCCGGGCCAGCCCCGGCCCCGGTCCCGGCCATGCCGCCCCGCGCCGCCGCCCCGCCGTAGTCCCCGGTGAGTCCGGCCGTGCTGCGGCGGGAGGGCGGTGAGGATCGGCGGCGGCCGCGGGGGCTCCCCGGGGAAGTGAGACCGCGGCTGGAGGGCTCCGGCGGCTCCCGCGGTGCGGAGCGGGGTCCCCGCTGCCACGGGGCACCGGAACGTGTCGCGAGGGGCAGGGGGCGTCCCGATCGGTACCCTCCCGGGATGTCCCCGGTGCCTCCCGGTGCATGCCGGCGGTCCCGCTGCGTGTCCCCGGGGCTGTGTTCCCTGGAACGGCTCCTGTGTCCCCGGCGCACCCCGCCCGGCCCGGGGGCGCCCCGGGTGCCCCCTGCGGTGTCCCTGCGGTCCCCTGGCGCATCCAGGCTCTCTCCCTGCTGCGTCCTGGCTGTCCCTGCTGTGTCCCCAGTGTCCCCCAGTGCCTCTTGGCTATCCCTGGCGTGTCCCCCAGTGCCTCTTGGCTATCCCTGGCGTGTCCCCCAGTGCCTCTTGCCTTGTCCCTGGCGTGTTCCCCACTGTCCTCCATCCTGCCCGCTGGTCCCCACAGCTCCCGCTCCATCCCCAGCTGTCCCCTGTGCGTCTCTGCTGTCCCCAGAGCATCCTGGCATGTCCCCAGCGTCCCCACTGCATCCTGCCTGTCCCTGGCATGTGTCCCCTGCTGCCCTCGATGTGTCCCTGCTACCCCCAGGGCTGTTTCTCCAGCACATCCCAGTCGTCCCCAGCCTGTCCTCGCCGTCCCCGGGCTGTTCCTGCTGTCCCCTGGTGCATCCTCCCTGTCCCTAGGTTGTGCCTCCTGTCCCCAGCGCCTCCGAGGTGCCCCAGGAGCAGCCCAGGCCCTGCAGTCCCAGCAGGGTTGGGGGACACTTGGGGCTGTCCCCCTGGGCTGAGGGTAGGGACCCTGGTGCGGGGCAGGCTGGAGCCGATGCCGCAGGACCGTGGCCTGGGTGCCAGGGCCGTCCCTGCCGCGCTGGCACGGCCGCAGCCACGCGTGTTGGGCACGTGCCGTGTCCCCGTGGTGCCAAGGATGAGTGACCCGGGCGGGACGAGGGGGGTGGCGGGGGGCGACACACGCCTGGGGAGGGGGCTACACAGGCCGTGGGTGCCCCTGGAGCTGCTGGGTCTGTGCCCCTGCAGGGACCCTCGCACCACCCCTGCGGGGCCCCGTGCTGGGGGAGGGGATGGCGACGCCGTCCATCTGTCGGGGCCCCCCCGGCTGTCCCCCGCCGCGGGGCCTGGGGGGGCCGCGGGCTGCTCTTCCCTTCCAGACGGAGCCTCACTTCCCCGGTGACGCAGTCGGAGCCGCCGGCCCCGGGGCCGCTTCCTGTCGTGCTGGGGGTAGGGGGGCCCTGGGCACCGCGGGGCACCCACAGTACCCGTCTGAGTTTGCTGCCAGCCCCACGGGCCGCAGGGCTACTGGGACAGGGACACACGTGCGAGGTCTGGTCACGGTGTGGGGACCCCGTGGCGGTGGGGACAAGGGGCTCGGGGCTGGCAGGGACACGGGGGCGTCTCACAGACTCCCCCCAGCCTGCCCAGCCCTGCTCCACCGGTCCCGGGGCTCCGGTCGGTTTTGCCGTTCGCGTTGTGCCGGGAGAACGCAGCAGCGTTTGCTCCGTCCGGTAGCCCCCAGTTTGCTCTTCCCAACGGCTCCCGGTACTCCCACCCACGTGTGGGGTCCCGAGTGGAGGGACAGGGCTGGTGCTGTACCTCTGGACCTCGCCTGTGCCCGGTGACCTCCCCCTGGCCTCGCCACCTCCATCTCCCCTTTTCCGTTATCTCCTCCGGTTCCCCGAGTGCTGTCGAACACCCCCACGGGGGCACCGGGCACCGTCACCGTGGGGTCCGGGTGAACCGGGGCCGCTGGCCCCGGGTGACCCCCAACCCCTGCCCAACTGGTGGGGTTCAGGGTGGGGTCCCCTCCGTGCCCCGATCCCCGGGGACTTCCCCGAAGGCTTCGCAGGCTCCTGGGGTCCCTCCCCAAAGGCTGCTGGGTGCCCCAAGGGGCTCCTTCTCCCTGGGGTGCTCTGTACCCCCTGGGGTGCCCGGTGCCCCGTGTGGGTGCCCGGTGCTTCCTCTCCTAGGGTGCCCAGTGTCCTGGTGCCGCCTGTCCTGGTGGTCCTCGGTGTCCTGGACCCCCGGTACGGTCGCTCCGGGGCTGGCGCTGGCGGAGCAGCGCACCGGGGGCGGCGGCGGACACGGCTCCTCCCCGGCCGCGGCGGGAAGGCGGAGCTGGGCCGCCGCCGCCTCCCAACAATAGCGCGGCCGGGCCGGGCCGGGATGGAGCCGCTGCCGCCACCGGGACCGGCCCCGGGGCCGCGCTGAACGGGGCCGAGCGGCGGCGCCGGGAGCCCCGGGCGTGAGTGCGCGGCGCGGGCGGGAGCGCGGCGGAAGGGGAGCCCGGGCCGGGGTTGGTGCCGGTGCTCGGGGCCAGTGCTCGGGGCCGGCCCCGGTTCCGGCGCGCACGGGGCGAGCGGCGCAGGGAGGCACCGGTACCGGCGGCAGGGGGAGCCCAGGGGGAAGCGGTACCGGGGCCATGACCGGGGTGGAGGGGGCCTATGCTCCCCGAGGGTGCTGCATATTCCGGTGCCCCGATGCCGGTGCCAGCCCGCGGGGGTGCTGTGCATCCCGGCGCCCTGGCACCAGGGCTGGTTCCAGGGTCCCAGCGCACGGGGGAAGGCTGGGGGGGTGGCTGGGGCTGACGAGGGTCCTGCGACGCCGGTGTCGGTGTGGTCGGGGCTCCGGCCCCCTCTTCAGCGCCGTTTTCCCCCGCAGGTGACACCGGGGAGGACAGGGCTGGCGACGTCCCGAGCGAGGTAACGAGGAGGGGGGAGGAAGGTCCGAGCTGCCCTGGGCTTGGCAGCGCTGCGGGCCCGGGGGGCACCGGGCGAGGGCCAGCGCGGCCCTCGGGGTGACGCAGGGTCCCCTGCAGCCAGCGATGTCGGAGAGCGTGACCGAGGCACCGGGAGAGAGCCCCGCGGCGCCTGGGGGAACAGGAACCAGCCATGAGCTGCTGCAGCGTCTGCGGGAGCTGGAGGTACGGCAGTGCCACCCGGAGCCAGGGCCAGGGGGCAGCTGTGGGCATCAGGGCAGCCGTGGCCAATGCCTTTGGACAGCTGTAGCTGGTGCCACAGAGCAACCATGGCTGTTGCCACCAGGCATCCGTGGCCGGTGCCACCCTGCAGCCACACTGTGCAGCTGTGCCTGCTGCCATGATGCAGCTGGTGCTGAAAGGCAGCCCTGGCCTGTGCCATGGAGCCAGCAGCCCAGGCCCTGTGTGCCAGCAGCCCAGGCAGACCCCACAGCGAGGGGCAGCACTTCCCTGCTCTCCTTGCCCCCTTCCATCCCTCCCTTTCTCTTGGGGCAGCCTCAGCCTCATCCCTCTGTGTGTGACCCTTCCCAGCAGGCAGAGGAGTCCCCCTGGTGCCAGGGTGGGGTTCCAGGGGTGCCCAGGACCCTCCACCATGTCCTCTGAGCCATCCCCACTCTGTCCCCAGGCAGAGAACTCAGCCCTGGCCCAGGCCAATGAGAACCAGCGAGAGACCTACGAGCGCTGCCTGGACGAGGTAGGGGTGGGGGTAGGGGTGAGGGTTGGGGTGGGGACAGGTGGGGTACATGGGGGCTGCCTGTGCCTTCCCAGCCCACCCAGAGCCCCCTTCTGCTCCCCAGGTTGCCAACCATGTGGTGCAGGCACTGCTCAACCAGAAGGTGGGTGTCAGGCAGAGCTAGGGGTGGGGGGATGTGAGGGGAGGTGGTCAGGGTCCTGGCTGACACCCCCTGTGCCACCCTGCCCTGCCCAGGACCTCCGTGAGGAGTGCATCAAGCTGAAGAAAAGAGTCTTTGACCTGGAGCGCCAGAACCAGGCCCTGAGTGACCTCTTCCAGCAGAAGCTGCAGCTCTCGGCTGGATCCCTGCCCCAGGTGTGCCCAGGGCTGCCTCAGTGCCGGGGGGAGGGCATCACGAGGCAGAGCCCCTCCAAAGCTTAACCCAAGCGTCTCTTTCCTCCCCAGCTGGCTCTGCACCCGCTGCCAGTGCCCTCGGATGCCCCAACCTGCCCCCAGCCCTGCTCTGCCGAGCAGCCTCCCCCTCCGCTGTCCCCCAGCCACTGCATCCCCCTGCCAGAGGTGGGTACCGGTGTCCCCAACCCCCCTCCCCGCCCCCATTCCAGTGTCCCCCTCCCTGGAGCTGTGGCAGCCTCCTCCCCAGGCTCACCGCTTCCGAGCGGTGTCCCCAAGCCTGTGGGGTCCTCTCCTCTGTGCCCCTCCTTGGGTCTGTGTTGTCCCCATCCCAGTGTCCCACAGTGTCCCTGTGCCTGTGGTGGTCGCCTGTGCAGGCCCAGTGTCCCCCTCTCTAAGCCACTCCACCCGTGGTGTCCCCAGCTCCCAGCCCCTCTCTTCCTGTGTCCCCATCCCTCACCCCACCGCGTCCCTCAGTGTGCCCCCAGGGTGCCATCTTCTCCCAGATGGTGCCCAGTGCAGGGTGCCCCTGGGGTGACAGTGCCTGGACCCCACAGGTGACCCCCCTGGTGACATCGAGCAGCCCTGGGCTCAGCCCTGGTGCCCCCACCCTGGACACCCTTTCCCCCTTCTTCAAGAAGAAAGCTCAGATCCTGGAGGTGCTGCGCAAGCTGGAGGAGACAGACCCCCTGCTGGGGCCCCCTGGCCTCCCCCGGCTCCCCGAGCCCTGCCCCGCCCCGGGCTGGCCCCCATGCCCCCTGCGGGGGCCAGGGGCTGCTGGAGGGTGGCGAGGGGCTGAGGGCAGCCCTTGCTCCTCGCCGGAGGAGGCTGCAGCGCCGGGCGGGGCCCTGCTGAGCGCCTTGGCCGAGAGGCTGCTGCGGGGGCGAGGGCGGCGGCGGCGGCGGCTGCTGCCGGCACAACGGCGAAGCCCCCGGGGGTCCCCCCGGCAGCGGCGCGGCGACCACCCTGCCTTCCTGGGGCTCTATGCCCCAGGGGAGGAGAGCCCCGAGGGGAGCTTCACCCCACTCTCGCCTGGAGGAGGGGGTCCCAACCCCCTGTCCTCACCCCCCAAGGTGCTGAAGCTGCCACCCCCGGCCGGGGCACTTCGGCTCAGCCCGCAGCTCGCTCGGGCGTCCAAGATCCCCTGCCGCAGCAGCAACCCCGAGGCCTCGCTGGCGCTCAGCTGCCGCACCTCCCCGATGCCCCCCGGAACCCAGCTCCCCAGAGCCCCCTGCTTTCCCCCCGCCCCCACGCCTATGAGGCAGCTGAGCAGCCCCAGGGCTGCTGGGACCCCCAGCAGTGGGGTCCGGGCAGCTGCCTCCCCTCCCAGCGTTCGCCGTGGCACAGGGGGCTCGGGCCCCTCTCGCCGTGCCGGCAAGAAGCCCCCGAGCCCTGCCTGCCCTTCAAGGAGCGCCTGGCAGCCCTGGGCAAGCTGCGGGGGGCCGAGGGCCGTGAGCCCCTGGTCCAGGGCGGCCGGAGAGGGGCCACGGGTCTGAGCCACGACCCCCACCTCGGGGTGGTCTGGGGGCAGCCTGAAGCACCCCGAGCCGACTCACAGCGGGAGCCCCTGGCCCGGTGCTACTCCTCTGGCTCCATGGGTGAGGCTGGCAAGGCGGGGGGGCAAGGTTCGCCCCACCAGCGGCAGGACCCCCCCGCGGGCACCCCCGGCGCCCCCGCCAAGACCACCCGCAGCCCCCACGGCAGCCCCACCAAGCTGCCCACCAAGCCGGGCGCCAGCAAAGCTGGGACTGCACGCGGCGAGGAGGTGCCAGGGGCCAAGGTGGCAGCAGCCCCCCCCCACAAAGCGCCGCCAGCCGCCGAGCCCCCGGCACGGGGCCGCCGCCGGGCGCCGCCGGGCACTCGGCCATCGAGGAGAAGGTGATGAAGGGCATCGAGGAGAACGTGCTGAGGCTGCAGGGGCAGGACCGGGCACCGGCGGGCGAAGCCAAGGGCAAGGCTGCCGGGGGCTTGGCAAGTTGGTTTGGGCTGCGCCGCAGCAAACTGCCCGCCCTGAGCCGCCGAGGCGACGGCGGCCGCGGCCGGGACTGGGCCGGGACCCCGGCTCCGCTGCGCCGGGAGGTGAAGCTGGCCGCCCGCAAGCTGGAAGCCGAGAGCCTGAACATCTCGAAGCTGATGGAGAAGGCGGAGGACCTCCGCAAGGCGCTGCGGGAGGAGCACGCCTTCCTCCAGGGGCTGGCACTGGACAAGGGGCGCCCGGGGGCCCCCCGCGGCCCCGGTCACCTCCCGGTCATGTACCAGGAGGTGACAGCCGAAACCTTCATGCAGCAGCTGCTCGACAGGTCAGGGTCCACCCGGGTCCCCTCGGTGGGGGTGGGGAGTGGGTAAAGCTGTGTGTGTGGGGTGGTGCCCCCTGCTCAAGCCCACCCTGCCGTGGCCTTGTGCCCAGGGTGGACGGGAAGGATGTGCCCTACGAGAGCCGCCTGGAGCACAAGCGGGAGCTGTGTGAGCTCCGGCGGGTGCCCCCGACACCAAAGACCCCAGGCTATGCCGCCCACCCCGCAACGGCATCGTGGGACACCTGCGGGAGCCCCCGGATAAAGTGAGGACTGCCCCCCGCCCCCGCCCCTCACTGCTGGGGGCTGTGCACAATGCTGCGGGGAAGACCCCCCGCAGCTGCTCAGCCTGGGGTTTTTGCTTGCTCCCCCCCCCCCCCCCCAGGTGCCCGACGTGGGGCTCCGGGACGAGCTGGCATCGGATGAGAGTTTGTCCGAGTCGGGGACCTCGCAGCACTTCGCTGGTGAGCAGGGCGCTGGCATGGGGTGGGCTGTGTTGGCAGGAGGGCACCAAGGTGGACCCTGGGCACCGATGACCTCTCCTTGTCCCCGCAGCCTGTGGGTCGCTGACACGGACGCTGGACAGCGGGATCGGGACCTTCCCACCCCCGGACTATGGGGGGGTCCCCGCCAAGAGCGCCCCAAAACCCCGGGGCCGCCCTGAGCCGCTGCCCGGGGCCGCGCCAGCGCGGCCGCCTGCCATCACCAAAGTGCCGCGCAAGGCCCGGACGCTGGAGCGGGAGGTGCCCAGCGCGGAGGAGCCGCCGGTGCCCAGCAAACACCGGAGCACCCCAGCGTGCCGCCCCCGGCCCCCCCAGCCCGCACGGCCACCACGCCGCTCCCCAGGGTCAGTGTCCTGCTGTGCCCTGTGCCGGGCAGGGGTGCCCAGGCTCTGCTGATGGTGCTGGAGGGCTGCACCCGCGCTTGTGCAAGGCGGGGAGGGGGTGATGGGGGAGAGGCCAGCACTGACGCCCCCCCCCCCCCCCCATTTCCCCCTCCCCAGATGCCAGCGGTGACCCCGGGAAGCCGCGGCGCGTCCAGCAGAGCAAGAACTGGACCTTCCCCAACGCCAAAGCCTGCGGCGCTGCCGACCCCTTCCTCTGCACCGCCGGGGGCCTGGAGGGGCTGCACCGCCCCACCGCGGTAAGGAGAGGGGGGGGGGCCCAGGGAGGGGCTGCAGGGCTGTCATCAGCTCTTGCAAGGAGTGGGAGAGGCACAGCGAACCCTCCCCGCCCCACTCTGTCCCTCCCCAGGCGCCTGTCTGCAGCCCAGCCGGACGTCGAGGGGCAGCATCCCCCGAGGCGCCCCCCCGCTGCCCCCCACCCTGAGCGCCAGCAGCAGCCGAACCCCCAGCGCCTCGGACGTGGGGGACGAGGGCAGCACCGAGGCCAGGTCACGGGACGGGGGCACGGCCCCCCGGGGCTGGAGCACTCCGAGTCCCTCAGCGATTCACTCTACGACAGCCTCTCCTCCTGCGGCAGCCAGGGCTGAGCCCGCCCCCCGCCTCCCCGCGCCCCCCGGCCGCTCTCACGTCTTCCACCCCCCACCCTCCCCCAGTCTCGCTGTCCCCCCAACTCCACTCCTCTCCCTGATCCCACTCTGAGGGTGCTGCCTGGGTTGGAGGGAGGGGTCCCAGTGCACTGTGTCCCCCCTGCCCTGCCCTGGCTCTTTCCCATGGTGCTATGGCATTGTACAGCCCCCCCGCCGGGTTTTTAGCTCAATAAATCTGCCCCCCCCCCTTCCCCCCCCTCCCTCCCCGGGTTATTTATAGCTCTTGTGGAGCTGGTGGTGTCCTTGTGCCAGCTGCAGCCTGCCCGTGGGAGGGGGCACAGAGGGAGGGGGCCGAGAGGTTCCACTCAGGTTTATTGACTCTGTCCTGGTGTACAAAGAGATGACAGCAAAAGGGAGGGAGGGGGTGGGGGCAAAATGACTCTGCCTGGCCCAGCAGAGTGGGGGCTTCCACCTTGGACTTCTTGGCACTGGTGCTACAAGTGAGGCTCCTCCACGGGGGGGGGAGGGGGAGGGGGGTAGGTCCCACTGCCCACCCCTGGGCTGGCATGGGGTGGGGGGGGAACCGCCTAACACTCCCCAGGGCGCCAGGCGCCAGGGCAGTGGGGCTGCAGAAAACCAAGGTGTGGGTGGGAACCCCCAAGGGATGGAAAGCCCCCCTCCCCCCCGCCCCCCAGGGGTAGGAAAGCCTTCCCCCAGGGCTGGGGACCCAGGTGGGGGGAAGGAAGGAGGCAAAGTTCAGCAGAAGCTGCAGAGTGGGTTAGAAAACGACCAAAAAAAGCTAAAAGAGAGAAAAACCTCAGGCGGAGAGGAGGCCTCCGGGCTGCTGCTCCCCAGCAGCAAAGCCTTTAATCAACCAGAGAGAAGGGACAGGGACAGGGTGGGGACCAAGAGGGACAGCTCCACCTCGGCCTGGAGCTGCTTCACTTCTTCTCCTTCTTCTTTTTCTGCAAGGGGAGAGGTGGTCAGGGCCACTGCCAGGCTCTGTGCCCCCTGCCCTGCAGGGCAGCTCTGTGCCACAGCCAGGGGCCTGCCACCCACCTCGGACATGCCCAGGATCATCAGCAGCTCCCGGAAGATGTCGACAAAGTCGAGGAAGAGATCAACACAGTGCCTGGGAGGGTGGAAGGAGACGCTCAGGGGAGGGGCTGTGACCCTGTCCTGTGTCCCCCCCACCATGTCCTCCCTGCCCCCAGTACCCACCAGATGTAATCCTTGTCCCCACTCTCTGCCTTCTCGATGATGAGCTGCGTGTCGAAGAGCACGAAGCCACACATGATCATCAGCCCCACGTAGAGGTTGGCCTGGGGGGAAGGGGGAAAGGGGACATTAGATGGGGGCAGCTCTCTGGCACCAGGTGATGTCTGTCCATCTGTCTGGCCTGGCCTGCTGCAGGGCACTCACTGTGAAGAGCCAGGTGGATCTCACGAAGGCATTAACCAGAGAGGAGAGAAGCATCAGGG
Organism: Picus viridis; assembly: GCA_033816785.1. Taxonomy (NCBI): domain Eukaryota; kingdom Metazoa; phylum Chordata; class Aves; order Piciformes; family Picidae; genus Picus; species Picus viridis. The sequence continues at coordinate 1,294,187 of CM066605.1, read as the reverse complement.
TGAGGCCAGAGAGCAGGAAACCTGCAGGGAGAGGGCAGGGAGTGAGACCTGGCCTCAGCCTCACTGTGGGGTATCCCTTGCCCCATGTGGGGGACCCCCAGCCCCCTCCCCAGGGTCCACCCTGGCTCCTCTCACCTCCCAGGTAGAGGAAGCTGCGGCGCCGGGCGTATAGGGCACTCAGCGAGAAGCAGGCAAAGATGGTGGCAGTGCCCAGGAAGGCAGTGGGGATGATGCTAGGAGAGAGCAGAGGGGGTGAGCAGGGCCTGGGGGGTCCTTGGGGGGCAGCTGGGGGTGGAAGGTGTGTGGGGGGTCATGCTCCTACCTGGGGTTGATGGAGATGCACATTTCCAGGAGGGGCCCAAGGTTAATGCCTGGAAGGAGAGCAGAGTGCCATAGGAGCCATCTGAGGGTTGTTTGGGGTCTTTGACCCTGCCCTGCCCAGGGCTCAGGGTCCTGCCAGGCTCGGGAGGGTCCCTGGAGCCCACCTACCCGTCAGGAAGGCAAAGCCCACCAGCATGCCCAGCCTCTTCTGCTCTGTGTCCCGGCTGTGCGGGGTGGCCGTCAGCCACACGATCAGCCCCAGCGCGCCCAGCCCGGTCAGGAGGCTGAACTGGGGGAGGGGGCAAGAGGCAGGTGAGGGCATGGCACCACCTCAGCAGGGTGGGTGTGAGCACAGGGACCACCCACAGCACCCCCAGGGGCCACCCACCTGGAAGAGCTGGGTCACCACGTTGACGTAAGCCCCCGCGGCCGCCACGAACATGCAGAGGGCAAAGCTGGCATAGACCCTCTTGAGGTGCTCCTGGGTGGAGGCCGAGCTGTGGGCGAGGGAGGGGGGCAGTGAGGCCGGTGGGTGAGGCTGGCACAGCCCCAGAACGAAGCCCCTGACTCCGAGCCCAGCCTGCTGGAGGTGCTACTCACATGTGAGAGAACTTGAAGAGGGCATCGTAGTTGATGTTCCGGTTGAAGACGTTCATGGTGCCAGGCTGGGATGGGCCCCACCGGCCGCTCGGCAGAGGGGTAGCTGCAGGAGGGGAGGTGGCTCAGGGTGGGGGGACCCAGGAGCAAGCAGCAGGCACCAGGAGCTGCTTGGGCTCCACAGCCCTCCTTGCCCAGCTGGTGCAAGCCTTGCAGGCTGTTGCGAGACCAAGGCTGCCCCCCGGGGGAGGCTCCGGCCCCGCAGGAGCGCTGCCGGCAGCTGGAAAGCGTCTTTGTGCCAGGCTACCATTAGTGCCTCTAATGACCTCCCAGGAGGAGGCTCTGGCAGTGTGATGCTGCCTGCAGGGCCTCCTCCTCCTCCTCCTCCTCCTCCTCAGCCCTTCCTGCTCCAGCCCCTCTGCCAGCCCCCTGCCCGGCCGGCTGGGCCGGTGCTGTTTACCCTGGCACCCGCGGGAGCCCAACCGGCCCAGCAGGAGGAGAGAGCCGCCTGGCCCCGAGGAACAGACAGGGCCTGAGGGGGCACAGGCCACGGGGCTGCCAAGTGGCCACCCCAAGCGGTGGGAGGAGCCTGGGACCTCCCCGTGTCAAGGCAGCACGGACTCCCTCTGCCTGCCGTCCTTAGCCAGAGCTGTGCTGGTCCCGTTCCAGCCCTGGCACAGCGGCAGACTGGTGATCGTGGGCCCGGTGCCACCGTGCCAGTGGGGACCTCCTCCAGGGCTCAGGGCAGAAGGGGAGGCTGCTGCCCCATGGCGTGGCTGGGGGTTGCACAAGGGAATGGGGAAGCTGCAGGGTGTGGTGGCTGCGGGGGTGTGTGACAGCCTGCTCCTGGCATGGCAGGCAGTGGTGACAGCGAGTTTCATCAGGCAGGGCCCGACGCCCCCAGGGGGATGCCAAGTGGGTCCCGACTCAGCACAGGGACCTGGGTCTCCTGTGCCAGAGCCAGGGAGCCCGGACGGCAGCTCACCACCTGCCAGGCAGGCACAGCCTCCCCGCTGCGAGTGCCTGCGATGGGGCTGGAACCGTTTCGGTTTCGCCGGTGACGTCCCGGGTCGGTGGCCCCAGGGCGGCTGCCGGGCGCTGGCGTCGATTGGTAACCGCGGCCGAGGCTGCTGGGCGACCTTTACCCACCGGCGCCTGCACCCAGCCCTGGCCCTGGCACTGCCCCAGGCTCACCTTCGACAGTTTCCTTCCCCTGCGGGCACCTCCGAGGCAGCCTCCCCCAGGCTGCTCCCCCTGGCACCAAACGCAGCCTCCACGGGGGTCCGGAGCTGCGTTTACCCCCCGGCAGCGAGGCCTGGGGAGGGGGCAGGGGATGCCCAGGCCGGGAGGACCCTGACGCGGGGGCAAGAGTCAGCCGGGCCCTGGCGGGGGGCAGAAGCTGGCCAAGCCCCCCCGGGGTGAAGCCTGGAGGGGACACAGGAACCGGCTGGGCCCCCGAGCGAGGCCTGGTTGGGCGGGGGGGGGCAGGAGCCGGCCGGGCCCCCCGGGGCGAGGCCTCGCGGCGCGGGGAGCTGCCCAGCGCCACAGGCGCCGCCAGAGCTCCGGAGGCCGGCGGGAGCCCCCGGCAGGACCGGGACCAGCCCCCCCGCCGCCGCCGCCGCCGCCGCTGCGCTCCCCTCACCTGCGCGGCGTCCGCCGTCCGTGCCAGGCCTCGAACGGTCCCCACTCCGCCCCGCCCCCGGCGCCCATTGGCCATCGTGCGGCGGAGGCCCGCCCCCATTTCGCTCAATTGGCCAACCGCCGCCCCCGGGGTGGGGCGGGGCGTTCCAGCGCCACCGCCCATTGGCGGGCGGCCGCGCCCGAGCGCCGCCATTGGCTAGGCTCGCCCTCCCCGCACAGAAGCACGACGCCCATTGGCCGCCGTGGCCTTGGCCAGGCCAATGGGAATCTTTCCGATCGCTCCCGGCTCTTAGGCGCCCCCTGGTGGTACTGTCGTCCTTGCCGCCCTTGGACTCCCTCTGGCGGCGCCACCGCGGAGCCGCAGGCAGGCAGCCGGGACGGGGCGGGGCGGGGCCGGGCGGGGCGGGGCGGGGCCGGGAGGCGGTGGCGGCGGCCGGACGCGACGGGCTGAGCCTCCCCGCCGCCCCCGGTGCCTGGGCCGGGGATGGGGAACGTGGAGAGCGCGGACGGGGAGGCGCTGCCCCGGGGCCCGGGAGCGGTGGCGGCCCCGGGGGGCCCGGGCTGCTCGCTCCGGGCAAGATGCCGATGCCGGAGCCCTGCGAGCTGGAGGAGCGCTTCGCCCTGGTGCTGGTGAGACACCGACCCCCGCCGCGGCCCCCTCTCCCGCTGCGCCCCTTCGGTTCCCGGTGTGCCCTCCTCCGTGCGCTTCCCCGGTACTCTGTCCCTGCTCCTGTTGCCCCTCCTCTGGCTCCTGCTGCGCCCTCTCGGTCCGCCCCTAATCGGGACCCTTCCTGGGACGCCCTCCCGGGCCGGGCGCGCCCCTCCGCCGCGCTCCCCTCCCCGCGTCCGGCTTCTGCGGGGCCAGCGGGCGAGCGGGCACCGGCAGGAACGACTCCGGTGCCCGGAGGATGGGGCAGTGGCCGCCGGGCGGGGAGCAGCCCTGGTGGACGCCCGGTTTGGGAGAGCCCCGGGGGGATGACGCCACTCCCGATGCCACCGGTGGGACCTTGGGACTTTTTGAGCTGGGAAAATCCCATCGAGGCGGCGCTCGGGGCTCGGTGCGGGTCCCTGAGGCTGGGGATCCTCGTGGGTGCCCGGTGTGGTCCCCAGTCCGCCTTCACGGCCGGGGCGGTGGCCATCCTGCCGAGGTCACCGGGCAAGGCTGTGGTGCCACCCCCGGTACTGGGGCTATGGTTTGACGGTGACGCTGTCCCAGCACCATGTCCCTGGTGCCATCGGTACCACGAACGGGAGCCACCGCCTCCCACCGGTGCCTGGCTCGTGGCCCATCCACGGTGCCGGTGTGGGACTGGGGTGGTAAACACACCATGGCCGGGTGACATCCGTGACACCCAGTCCCGCCACCTCGGTGGTGGCCGTAGCCTGTGGCAGCCGTGTCTGGGCAGGAAATACCGAGTGTGGTCCCCCGGGGCTCTGGGAGCTGGAACCAGAGGGGGGACCGGGGGCACCCGCCCGCGGGGCCATTGCCCGTCACTGCGTCCCACGCCGGGCGGATGCGGCTGCCGGTCCCCGCGGGGCCGGTGGCGGGGGGACGCATCCTGCCTGGGCTGCGCCGACGCCGGTGTAGGGGGGTGGTGGAGGATTTTGGTGGCGGCGGCACCGGGTGTTCCCCCAAAACCTCCCCTTCATCCCCCTACTGGCGTCGGCGTCCCCGGTGCCGTTCCGGCGGGGAGAAAAGTAGTTGTCGCCATGGAGTGGCCCCCGGATGCGTCCTCGCGTGTCCCCCCAGCCCCGGTAGCCCCCGGTCCCTGGAGCTTGGCGGGGGAACACGAATCAGTCCCGGGGCAGCAAGGGTGCGGGGTCCCCGGTGCGGGGCGGTGGCAGAGGAAGTGCCCGACCGGGAGCGGCCCCACTCCCGCCACAAAGGCAGGAAGCCGAGCGGCGGGAACGCCGGTGAGAGCAGCAGCGCTTCAAAGCCCCCCGGTGCCCCCCGCCCCTGCCCGGGGCCTCCGTGTGCCCCCACATCCCTCCCAACTCCAGTCCCGGGGTGTCCCGGGCGCGGGGGGAGCGTTGGTCAGGGTTTACAAATAGCCGTGGTGCCGTGGGCGGGGTGGCAGCCCCCTGCTCCCCGGGGCGATAATTTGGGGGACCTCATCTCAGCGGCGAGGTCCCTGCTGCCATGGCACTGCCATCGTTGTCCCCCTGGGATCCGTGGTCTCTGCCAGGCTCTGCCCTGGTGCCCTGCGGCTCCGCGGGGCCGGGATGAGCAGGGAAGGGATAATTTTAGGTGCCACAGGGCGGGTGGAGCACCGGCACCTCCCAGTTGCGGCGGTGGCCAGCTCCTGCTAACGGCGTTGCCATCTCGCCGGGGTGGCATCACCCAGCAGGGTGGCATCGCTCACTGGGGCATCTCCAAGCCCGCAGCCTTTTGGCTTTCCCAGGTTCCTCTGTGGCGTTCTGTTTGTGTCCTCGGCGATACCAGGGCCTGAGCAGCCCCTTAGGTCCCCCATGACAGTGCCTCATGTGCCAGGGAGCCCTGGCACCGCTGCCAGGCCTCGCACCGTGGCTGGAGAGCGGAGGCTGTGGTTTGCCAGTGAGGAAGTGGCTGCAGACAGGAAGGATGCAGTGGTTTGGGGCAGATTTGGTGCTGCCGACAGCTGGCACGTGGTCCTGGTGGCACTGCTGTCCCCGTGCCACCTGTGTGCCACCAGGGCTTCCCGGTGCCAGGGGCTCTGCCCATGCTGTGGGTCCGAGAGCCCTCAGAGGGGAGCTCTGGTTGTGCCATGGGGCTTGAGTGTCCCAGAGGGGAAACCCAAGCTATGCTGTGGGTTCAAGTGCCCTCAGAGGGGACGGTGCCCCCATGCCCTCGAGGGTGACACCCCTCCTGTGCCCCCAGAGCTCCATGAACCTGCCCCCGGACAAAGCTCGGCTCCTGCGCCAGTATGACAACGAGAAGAAGTGGGACCTCATCTGCGACCAGGTGGGGGTCTAAGGGGGCCCGGGGGGGGCACTGTGCTGCTGTGCCAGGGTCACCCACACCCCTTGTGCCCCCCAGGAGCGGTTCCAGGTGAAGAGTCCTCCCCATGCCTACATCCAGAAACTGCACAGCTTCCTGGAGCCAGGCGTCACACGGAAGGTGAGGGGCAGAGGAGGTCTGGGGGGGGTCTCCAGAGGGGCTGGGGGTGTCTGGGAAGGTGCAGGGTGCTGGGGGGTCCAAGCTCAGCCTCACTCTGCCCCTAGAAGTTCAGGAGGAGGGTGCAGGAGTCCACCAAGGTCCTGCGTGAGCTGGAGATCAGCCTGAGGACAAACCACATCGGGTGAGCGTGGGGGGCTCCTGGGGGTGCCGGGGTGGGGGGAGGGTGAGGTCCCAGCACCATCCCCGGCGCAGCTGCAGGGGAAGTCGGAGGCGCTGCAGGAACTGGGCCGGTTCCTGCCCTGGCCGAGCCGCGGGCCAGGGCTGCCAGCGGGCAGGTCCCGGGGGCGGATGCCGCGGGCGGGGGTGGCCCTGGCGCTGACGCCCTGCGTGGAGGGGCACGGCCGGATCCTGCCCGGCTCCTCCCGGCACCGGAGGGCTCGGTGCCATCCCATCTCCGCACCGGTGCCACCTCGGCCACCTCCGCTTTGTTCCAAGGGACTCCTCGCCAGAGCCGCAGGGGCCGGCCGGAGGGATGGGGACGTTTACCGGGGAGGTCACCAGCGGGTGCCCGGCAGCGTGGCCGTGCCCACATGCTTGGGGCAGCTCGTGCACGTGCCAGGCTGTGCCAGGCTGCTGGCCCCGCCGCTGGCCCCGCCGCGGCCGTTCGGTTCTCCCCTGGCTGCCGCCCGAAAATAGCAGCAGCTGGAGACAGGAAACGGAGCCGGGGCGGGGGCTGGCGGCGGCGGCAGGAAAGGGGCGGCCACGGCCACCCCCGCCGGCTCCTGCTGCCGCCCGGTGCGGGGCTGCGGGTAGGGGTGCGGGCAGGGGTACAGGCAGGCGTGGGCACCCCGACACCGGGCAGCCTCACCCTGTGCTCGAGGCGCTGCTGGGGGCTCCCATTGCACAACACCCACTTCATGCCCACCCTAACACCCTCCTGCGGGGCGGGGGTGGGGAAGGAGGGAGGCCAGGGCGCCCTGAATGCCAGCCTCCCAGGGTGCCCAGGGCTGAGGATTGGGGGCACAGCCCTAGCCCCCAGCTCGGCTTCCCGCCTGGTGCTGAGCCCTCCCTGCAGCCGGCAGATAAAGCTGCGCTGGGCGCTGGCAGTGCTGATAGCGGAGGGGCTGCAACGGTCGCCAGGGCCCTGCCTGTGCCAGGCTGGGGATCCCCATGGCAGGAAGGGGGTCAGGCCAGGGTGGGGTGCCCCGGGTTGCCGCGGGCTCTGATGGGCACCCCCTGGTGCTGTAGGTGGGTTCGGGAGTTCCTCAACGATGAGAACAAAGGCCTGGACGTGCTGGTGAACTACCTCTCCTTCGCCCAGTGTGCCGTCATGTGAGTAGGGCGCCGTGGGTCCCTGGCACCTGCAGGGTTCTGCTGCCCTCAGCTCCCTCGGCCACCGCTCGGCCCCTTGCTGGCCCCGGGGGACACCTGGGAACCTGCCTATGTGGGGGGCGGTCCTGAGGGTTAGGGGGAGGGCATCCCGGCGCCGCCTCTGCACCTCTCCCTGCCGCGCCGCTGCCCAAGCGCCCCCTGCTTGCCGCGCTTGCCGCGGTGGCTGTGCCGCTCCGTGCCCAGGCTGTGCCCGCCCCCTGCACACCGCCTGTCCCACCCAGGTTGGACTTTGAGGGCCTGGAAGGTGGTGAGGACGGAGGGCTGGAGAAGCTGCGCGCCTGGAGCAGGTCCATCGAGGATCTGCAGCACCCCAGTGCCCTGCCCGCCCCCTTCGCCAGCAGCCTCGCCCGCTCTGCCCGCCAGACTGCCCTACGGTAGGTACCCACCGCTGTGCCCAGCAGCTGCCCCGCTCCGGCTGGCACTTGCTGTGTGCCACCTGCTGTTTTGCCTGCCATGGGGAGGTGTGCCAGGCCAAGCACCAGCCTGCCACGGTGTGTGCCAGGCCGTGCAACATCATGACCCGTGCCAAGCACCATCCTTGCGTGGTGCGTGCCAGCCCACTGTGCCCAGTGGCAGGCAGGCACAGTCCTGCCCATGGCACGTGCCCGGCCATGCCCTACCTCTCTCTGTGTCAAGCACCATCCTGCCTTGTGCCAGGCACCGTGGTGCTTGCCTCGTCTTGTGTGCCACTGCCCTGCACCGGGCCCTAAGCATCCCTGGGCCTTGCCCAGGGTGTGGCTGTGCCATGGCACGTGCCACGTGTGCCACACCCCGCACGGCTGCGTCATGCCCTGCCCCACTGCAGCAGCTGGGCGCTGCCACCCTGCCCATGCCTCCTGCCCGCCGCGGCTGCGCTGCCTCCGCTTGCCCCAGCTCTGGCTCTGCCCCCGTGCCCCGGGGTGACCTTGCCCCATCTGTGCTTCCAGGGCCAGGCCCCTCCCTCTCTGGCTGCTCTCTCTCTCTCTTCTCTGTGCCCGCCTCGCCGCCTGCCCGCCGGGTAAGTACCGGCTGCCAGCCCGGTGCCCGCGGGGGCTTCGCTCGCGTCTCCGCCAGCCTCTGTCCATTTCGCCCTTCTCTCTTCTCTCCAGAAGCCCCAAGCTGCCCCCAAGCTGCCCCCATGCTGTCCCCACCCTGCTCCCATGGGGCTGATTCCCACCCGGGTGAGCGCTGGCGGTGCGGCCCTGGCGGTGCCAGGGTCCCGCTCACCAGCGCCCTGTGTGTCCCCCCCAGCTATGGCACTCTGCCCAGCCGCAGGGCACTGAAGAACTCTCGCCTGGTGAGCCAGAAGGACGATGTCCACCTCTGCATCATGTGCCTCCGAGCCATCATGAACTACCAGGTACTGCCACCCCGTGCTGGGGGGGCACACGGCGGTGCCACGGCCGCGCTGGCACTGCCAACACTCTCCCTGCTCTGTCCCTGCAGTATGGCTTCAACCTGGTCATGTCCCACCCCCACGCCGTCAACGAGATCGCTCTCAGCCTCAACAACAAGAACCCAAGGTGAAGGGGAGGGGGGGCCTGATCTGGGGGAGGAGGGTGCCCCTGGTGCCAGCTGGGTGCTGATGGTGCTGCTCTGGCCCAGGACTAAGGCCCTGGTGCTGGAGCTGCTGGCAGCTGTCTGCCTGGTGCGGGGAGGCCACGAGATCATCCTGGCTGCCTTCGACAACTTCAAGGAGGTACCAGCGGGTGGGGAGGGGCAGCAGGAATGGGCTGAGCCCAGGGGTGGAGGGGAATGGATTGAAGTTTGAGGAAGGCAGATTGAGGCTGGAGAGGAGGAAGAAATTCTTGCCAGTGAGGGTGGGGAGAGCCTGGCACAGGTTGCCCAGGGAGGTCCTGGATGCCCCCTCCCTGGTGGTGTTGAGTGCCAGTCTGGATGAGGCCTGGAGCAGCCTGGGCTGGTGGGAGGGGTCCCTGCCCATGGCAGGCAGGTTGGCACTGAGTGGTCCTGAAGGTCCCTTCCAACCCAACCCACTCCATGGATCGATGAAACCAGGGAGACACCAGGACTAGGCTGGCGTTAGGGGACTGAAGCCCTGGGCCTGGAGGGCTGCTGGGGGGTGCCCAAGCCCAGGTTAACCTCCTGCCCACCCCCCCAGGTCTGCAAGGAGAAGCATCGCTTCGAGCGCCTCATGGACTACTTCCGCAACGAGGACAGCAGCATCGACTTCATGGTGGGACACCCGGTGCTGGGCAAGGGGGAGGGGTCTCTGGGGTGCCAGGGGGTGCTCTGGGGCTGGGGGCGGGCCCCTGGTGATGCCAGCCCTGCCCGCAGGTGGCCTGCATGCAGTTCATCAACATCGTGGTGCACTCGGTGGAGGATATGAACTTCCGCGTCCACCTCCAGTATGAGTTCACCAAGCTGGGGCTGGAGGAGTTCCTGCAGGTATTGGAGGGGGAGGGGAGGGTCAGAGGGCTGGGGGGGTGGGTGTCACCCCAAGGAGCCCTGATGCCCCCATCCCTGATGCTGATGCCCTGATGCCCGCAGAAGTCGAGGCACACGGAGAGCGAGAAGCTGCAGGTGCAGATCCAGGCTTACCTGGACAACGTCTTTGACGTGGGAGGGCTGCTGGAGGATGCCGAGACCAAGAACGTGGCCCTGGAGAAGGTGGAGGAGCTGGAGGAGCATCTGTCCCATGTATGTGAGCAGGGGAGCCCGGCTGGTGCCCCTGGGTGGTGCTGGGGACGTCCCCAGGCTGGTGTGACAGCCGCCTCTGTGTGTGTCCCCTCCTGCCTCCCCCCAGCTCACGGAGAAGCTTCTGGACCTGGAGAACGAGAACATGATGCGGGTGGCAGAGCTGGAGAAGCAGCTGCTGCAGAAGGAGAAGGAGCTGGAGGCGGTCAAGGTGCGCGGGGGGGTGACCGTGCTGGGGGTCTGTGGAGAGCGGAGCAGGGTCCTGACGCCCCCAGCCTGCCCCTTGCTGCCCCCAGGAGACCTGCGAGCACACAAGCCACCAGGTGCACACCCTGCGGAGGATGATCAAGGAGAAGGACGAAGCCTTCCGGCGGCGCTACGGCTCCGAGCCCCCCCCGTGGTGGGCAGCGAGACTCCTCCCCAGCCTGAGCCCCTCGAGGACACCCTGAGGGTCCCTGTCCCGCCCCCGTGGAGGCTGCACCTCCTCCGCCCCCACCCCCACCCCCGCTGCCCCCTCCTGCACCCCCGCTCCCAGGTGAGCCCCCAAAATTCGGGACGTTGCTGGAGCTGGGCTGGCCCCGGAGGTGGGGTGAGGAGGGCTCCAGAGCTGGGGGTGTCGCTGGGGCTGGGCCACTCCTGAGGCTGGGAGGGGGCTGGGGGTGTCCCCAGAATTGGGCCACCTGCAGTGGGGCACAGGCTCAGCCTCTCTTCCTTTCACAGGCAAGTGCCCCCGGCCCCTCCGCTGCCCGGGGCTTCACCCTCCATCGCCCTCACTGTTGGGCTCTCGGGTAGGTGGGAAGGGCATAGGCACCATGGGGACAGGGAGGGCACGGGGACTGTGGGCACAGCAGAGGGGTTTGGTTGCCAGGGCACTGGGGTTGCAGTTACCAAGGGCTGGCTGGGCGCAGGGACCACAGCCCTGAGGTGGTGTTCACCAGGGACGTGGCGGCAGCCTGGGGACCGACCTGCGGGGCTTGGGTAGCTGAGGGTGGGCACAGGCTGCGTGGCCCTGCCCCGCTGGGGGCTGAGCCCTCTGCTGCCCTGCCGGCAGCCATCCGGATCAAGAAGCCAATCAAGACCAAGTTCCGGCTGCCGGTGTTCAACTGGACGGCTCTGAAGCCCAACCAGATCAGCGGCACGGTGTTCAGCGAGCTGGACGACGAGAGGGTGCTGGAGGTGAGCCCAGCACCTCCTGGCCCGGGTGCCCGGGTGCCTGGGTGCCTGCTGCCCACCTCCTTCTGAACCCCCCTGCCCTTGCCCCGCCAGGACCTCGACCTGGAGCGCTTCGAGGAGCTCTTCAAGACCAAGGCGCAGGGTCCGGCCCTGGACCTCGTCTGTGCCAAGAGCAAAGCGGCACAGAAGGTGGCCAGCAAGGTGACGCTGCTGGAGGCCAACCGTGCCAAGAACCTGGCGATCACCCTGCGCAAGGCTGGCCGTGGCACCGAGGAGATCTGCAGAGCCATCCACACGTAGGTGCCCCCGGCCTGGGGGCAGTGGGGAGGTGCTCGAGGCGGGGGAGGGAGGTTGGTGGAGTGAAGCGGACCCTGGCAAGGGTGCACAGGTGCTAGCAGGGGTGCAAGGGGTCTGGCTGGGGTGCAGGGGTGGCCAGACATGATGCAGGGGGCTGGTTGGGGGTGCAGGGGTACCCAGGCAAGGTGCAGGGTGCTGGGTGCTTCCTGGGGAGGGCAGTGGTGCCCAGGCAGGGTGCAGGGCGCAGGGTGCCGCCAGGGGAACGGCAGCGGTGCACAGGCAGGGCGCAGGGCGCCGCCTGGGCAGGGCAGCGGTGCCCAGGCAAGGGGCAGGGTGCCGCCTGGGCAGGGCAGCGGTGCACAGGCAGGGTGCAGGGTGCCGCCAGGGGAGGGCAGCGGTGCACAGGCAGGGCGCAGGGCGCAGGGTGCCGCCAGGGGAGGGCAGCGGTGCACAGGCAGGGTACAGGGCGCAGGGTGCCGCCTGGGCAGGGCAGCGGCGCCCAGGCAGGGCGCAGAGTGCCGCCAGGGGGCGCAGCGGAGCCGCGGTTAGCGACGCGCCCCGCGGGCAGGTTCGACCTGGCGACGCTGCCGGTGGACTTCGTGGAGTGCCTGATGCGGTTCCTGCCGACCGAGGCGGAGGCCAAGGCCCTGCGGCAGTACGAGCGGGAGCGGAAGCCGCTGGAGGAGCTGGCGGACGAGGATCGCTTCATGCTGCACTTCAGCAAGGTGGAGAGGCTGCCCCAGCGCATGGCCATCATGGCCTTCCTGGGCAACTTCAGTGACAACGTCCAGATGCTGACACCGGTAGGCAGCCGGGCGAGGCGGGGGTGGCATCGGCTGGGGGTGCCCAGGCTCTGTACCCAGGGTGAACCCCACTCTGCACCCCCACCTCTTGTCCCCCGCTACAGCAACTCAACGCCATCATCGCAGCCTCAGCCTCGGTCAAGTCCTCCCAGAAGCTGAAGCAGATGTTGGAGGTGAGCATGGAAGGTGCCTGGGTGGAAAGGAACCTGGGGAGTGTTGGTTGACAGTGGCTGGAGAGGAGCCAGGGGGTGCCCAGGTGGCCAAGAAGGCCATCAGCAGCCTGGCCTGGATCAGCAGTGGTGTGGGCAGCAGGAGCAGGGCAGGGATTGTGCCCCTGGGGTGGGCACTGGGGAGGCTGCACCTTGAATCTTGGGGTCAGGTTTGGGCTCCTCACTCCAAGGACATTGAGGGCGGGAGCAGGGCCAGAGAAAGGCAAAGAAGCTGGGGAAGGGTCTGGAGAGCAGGGCTGGGGGGAGGAGCTGTGAGGGAGAGGGTCCCAGGGCAGGTCTCATTCTTCCCTGCCTCCTCCACCCCTGCTGCTTTCCCCCTGCAGATCATCCTGGCCCTGGGCAACTACATGAACAGCAGCAAGCGCGGCGCCGTCTACGGCTTCAAACTGCAGAGCCTGGACCTGGTGGGCACCCTCTGAACCCTTGGGTTCCCTGGGACCATGTAGGGGGGGGTCCCATCCCACAGCCCTGACACCCCACACCCCGCTGCAATCCCCCTGCAGCTCCTGGACACGAAGTCAACAGACAGGAAGCTGACCCTGCTGCACTTCATCGCCCTGACCGTGCGGGAGAAGTACCCTGAGCTGGCAACCTTCTGGCAGGAGCTGCACTTCGTGGAGAAGGCAGCCGCAGGTGCCTGCCCTGCCCCTGCCCCCCACACCAGCCAGAGCTGTCCACCAGGCAGGCCAGAGGTGCCCTGAGCCGTGCCCCTGTGCCCACAGTGTCCCTGGAGAACGTGCTGCTGGACGTGAAGGAGCTGGGCAGGGGCATGGAGCTGCTGCGCCGGGAGTGCAGCCTGCACGAGCACAGCGTCCTCAGGACCTTCCTGGCCTCCAGTGAGGGCAAGCTGGAGAGGCTGCAGAAGGATGCACGGACAGCTGAGGTGAGCCCCAGGCCGCCCTGCCCGCTCCTTGCCCTACCCACCTGGCTTTGCATGCCCCTTGTGCCAGGAGGCCACCAGCAGCCAGCTGCAGGATGTTGGTGACCATCCCCCTCCCCTGCCCGGGGGATGTGGCTGGGGGTCCCATCCCTGGAGACATTCAAGATCTGCCTTGCTGTGGCCCTGGGTGGGGGATCCCTGCTGCCTGCAGGGGGTGGGAGTCAGCCAAGGTGACCCTGGGGGTGTCCCTTCCACCCTGCTGCAACCTGGGGATCCGTTCCAGGACGCCTACAACACCGTGGTGAGGTATTTCGGTGAGAGCCCCAAGACCACTCCCCCTCCGTCTTCTTCCCGGTCTTTGTGCGCTTCATTCGCTCCTACAAGGTGAGGGGGGCAGCGGGGGGCACCCGGGGGCTGGTGGCACCGGTGCTGGGTCGGGGAGGAGCTGGCTCCCATCCCTGCCGTGCCCTCGCCCTGGCAGGATGCGGAGCAGGAGAACGAAACGCGGAAGAAGCAGGAGGAGGTGATGCGGGAGAAGCTGCTGGCACAGGAGGCTAAGAAGCAGGAGAAGGTGGGCACGGGCTGGGCACACGGTGGGGGGTAGGACAGGGAGGGGACCCCGACCTCCCCAACCTGGGCCCCCTTGCGCCTCCCCGCAGCGCAACAAGTGGCAGCAGCAGGAGCTGATCGCGGAGCTGCGGCGCCGCCAGGCCAAGGACCATCGCCCGGTCTACGAGGGCAAGGATGGCACCATCGAGGACATCATCACCGGTAGGGTGCCCACCCCACCCCCTCCTGCCCCCGGCCCCGCCCCCGGCCCCGCCCAGCCGCCTGGCTCCCGGCCGTGCGTGGGGGCTGATGTGTCCCTGTGCCCCCCGCCCCCGGCCCCGCCCCCGCAGCGCTGAAGAGCGTTCCCTTCACCGCCCGCACCGCCAAGCGCGGCTCCCGCTTCTTCTGCGACCCCTCCCACCACGACGAGTCCAGCTGTTAGCCCCCAGGTACCGCTGCATGCCGGGCCCCCCGGCCCCTGGAGCCCCTGGCAGCCCCTAGGACCCCCCCAGCCCCGCATGCCCCTTCCTGCACGTCCCCCCCGCCCCGCATGCTGTCCCCCCTGGGTGCCCAGGACCCAACCCCCTCCTGGTCTGGAGAGCAGCACTGGATCCTGCTACTGGATCCTGCTACTGGATCCCAGTGCAATGCTGATGCCCAGCACAGGATCTTGGGGCAGGATCCCAGCACTGGATCCCAGTGCAATACTGGTGCCCAGCACAAGATCTTTGGACTGAATCCCAGCACTGGATCCCAGTGCAATGCTGGATCTCTGGCACAGAGCCCTTGCTGCAGTGCAGGGTCCCAGTGCAATACTGGATCCCAGAATGGGATCCTGGTGCAGTACTGGGGACCAGCACAGCATCCCCGTGTGGCACTGGATCCCAGCACAGGGTTCTGGTGATACTGTACTGGATCCCAGATGTGGGATCCCAGTGCAGTGTTGGATCCCAGCATGGAGTCCCAGTGCACTGCTGGGTGCCAGGGCAGGGTCCCGGTGCACTACTGGTCCTGCTGGGTGCCTGCAGGCCTGGCCTTGCTCCTGGCTGGGTTGGGGTCACCCAGGACCACCCCCAGGCCCGGTGTGCCCTGACCCCTGCTCCCTCAGCCCGCAGGTGGATCCGGCTGTAGCCCAGCGAGGGGAAGGACCCCAGGCCCCCCCCCCCGCCCCCAGCCTGCCCACAGCAGGAGCCACCAAGTCCTGCCTCTGGCTGCAGTGTTGGGGGGGTCCCAGCGCTGGTGGCTGACCCCTGGGGTGTCCCTTCCCCCTCGGGGTCTCCATGGGGGTTGCCCCCACAGGGCCCCATCTCGCTGAGGGGACCACAAGCCCCCCCCCCAACCCCCGCGCTCGTCACTTTGACCACTGATGTGAACACTAATTGCCAAAGAAAGGGACCAAAGCCAGGCCAGGGGGGGGGGGTGGCAGGATGGTGCCCACCCCACTTCAGAACCACCCCCTGGACCCCCCCACCCCCAGTGACCTTTTTGTACATGTGAAATATATGGAGTCTTTTACATGATCTCTGCTTGCTCTGGGGGGTTGGGGGGCAGGGTGTGGGAGGCCAGGCAGATGGAGACACCACCCCCCACCCCCAAGTCATGCTGGGGGTCCTGGGGCTGGGGGAGGCAGCCTGGGACTCTCCCCACTATCATCAACCCCTCTGCAGCATGGGACAGCTCCAGTTCACCCCAGCGCTGGGGGGGGGGGCGTTGGAGGAGCAGGATGTGGCCCCAGGAGCAAAGGAGGAGGGGGATAAAGGAGGCAGGATGAGGCCTGAGCATCCCTGGGGCAGAGCAAAAGGGGCAGGGAGGGGCTGGATGGAGCTATGGGACACACACACACCCCCCCCCCAGACCCTCCAGGCAGGATGGGGCCATGGCAAGGTCAGCCCCTGGGAGCAGTGGGATGTGGGCACAGCATCCCGAGGGGTGCAAAGGTGGTTGGCAGGGCTGGGGGGGCACAAGGCAGCCCTGGCATCTCTGCTGCGGGTGGGGTACAAGAGGCTGGGAGGGTCAGGATGCAGCCCCCAGCAGCCACGGGGCAGGATGTGGGGGCCCCCTCCTTCCCCCCCACCCAGGGCAGTGCCTTGCCCCAGGGATTAGCCCTGGCACAGGGAATAAAAGTTTCCCCTAATCCTCTCGGGGGGATTAGGGCCCTGCCGCGCCCATGGCCCCAGCCAGCACTGGCACCCTGTGCCCCCAGTGCCCCCAGCTCCAGTTAATCCATCTGTACCGGGCAGGGCCAGCACAGCCTCAGCAGCCATCCTGCTCTGTCCCCAAGTGCCATCCTCGGTGCTGCAGGCCGAGACGCTGCTGTCCCTCCGTCCGGCCGTCTGTCCATCTGGCTGCCAGGCTCAGGCCGCTCCCTGCGTGCCCTCGGTGCCCGCCTCGGCCTCCCGGGAGGGTCTGCGCTCGCCCTGCCCCGGGGCTGCCGCCAGCCCCTCCGCCTGCAGCAGCAGATTGCAGCCCAGGAAGAAGACGGCGAAGGCCACGGCGAGGCACAGCACCAGCACCACGGCGATGCGGGCGGCTTCGGCCACCACCGCGGTCCCCCAGGCCTGTGCCAGCGTGCTGGTGCCAGTGCCGTTGGGCATCGCCTCCTCCTCCTGCTCCTCCCCGGTGCGGAGTGCCGGCGCTGGGGGTGGCGGTGGCAGGGTGGTGGCAGTGGGGGAGGGTTTAAGTGATGTCAGGGAGCGTCTCAGCCGCCCGCGGGCCCCCTCGCCCTGCTGAGGAGCTGGAGCACAGCTGATGCCCTCCCTCCACAGCTCTGCCCAATTCCCTGGTGCTGTGCAGGGGGGCAGAGGCCTGGGGTCACCCTGTTCCCCCCAGGGTGTGCTGGGGGCAGATGGGGCTGCCCCCTGTGGTGTGTCAGGACCCTCCCAGTCCCTGCCTCACCACAGGGCAGGGGATGTGGTGGGGTCCCTGGCTCAGCCCTGCCAGCAGGGCACCAGTTGCCCTCCCCTGCCACGGCCAGGAGTGAGCAGGCTCCAGCAGAAATCCTTTAATGTTGCCCCAGAGGAGGCAGAGAGTTCAGAGCAGCTCAGTCCCAGGGACCAGCATGCCACCCTGGGGGGGTGACAAGGGACAAGGCTGGCGTGCCTCTCCCACTCCATGCTGGTTCCCAGGCTACCATCCCAGTGCCAACCAGCAGCTGCCACCCCAAGGACTGGCCGGAGCTGGTTCTGCAGGACAGGTGAGCGCCCACAGGACAAACCAGCCCGGCCTCAACCCTCAATTAAAGGCCAGGCCGAGTCCAGCTCCTCCCAGAGGCCTTCTGGAGGCGGAGAGGGAGGACCCAAGCAGAGTCACTGTCCCAGAGAGCCAAGGGCTACGCCAGGCAGGTGCCAGCACCGGAGGAGATGGTGCCCGGGCGGCGCCCGGCGCTACAGGGCCAGGGTGTCCTTGATGAGCCTGCGCATGGTGGTGGTGACCGAGGTGCCCAGGGAGTCTGTGATCTGGTAGGAGATCTTGTAGAGGTAGGGCTGCACGTCCTTCAGGCTGGTGTCAAAGACGTTGTCCACCTCGGACTGGGTGGGCATCTTGGGCAGGTACTCGTGGCGGTTCATCACCTCCACGATGTTGATGATCTTCTCGCAGAGCTTCTCCCCCACCTTCTCGCGGCAGATCTGCCGCTCCTGCTCGTTGGCCAGGTTCACCACGTTCACCTTGATGGTCCACAGCTCCCAGGGGATGCACTCGTCCGAGAAGGGCCAGCGAGACTTCTTCTTCTGGTAGAACTCCAGGGAGATCTGCCCCAGGCCGTCGCTGCCCGAGCTGCGCAGGGCGTCCTGCCGAGGGGAGGGAGGAAGGGAAGGAAGGGAAGGGAAGGAAGGAAGGGAAGGGAGGGAAGGAAGGGAGGGAAGGAAGGGAGGGAAGGAAGGGAAGGAAGGGAGGGAAGGAGGAAGGAAGGGGGAAGGGAGGGAAGGAAGGGAAGGAAGGGAGGGGAAGGGAGGGAGGGAAGGGAGGGGAAGGGGAAAGGAAGGGGAGGAAGGAGGGAAGGAAGGAAGGGAGGGGGAAGGGGAAGGGAGGGAAGGAAGGAGGGAAGGAAGGGAAGGGAAGGGAGGAAGGAAGGAAGGGAAGGAGGAAGGAAGGGGAGGGAAGGAAGGGAAGGAAGGAAGGGGGAAGGAAGGGAAGGAAAGGAAGGAAAGGAAGGAAAGGAAAGGAAGGGAAGGAAAGGAAGGAAGGAAGGAAGGAAGGAAGGAAGGAAGGGAAGGAAGGAAGGGAAGGAAGGAAGGGAAGGAAGGAAGGGAAGGAAGGAAGGGAAGGAAGGAAGGGAAGGAAGGAAGGGAAGGAAGGAAGGGAAGGAAGGAAGGAAGGAAGGAAGGAAGGAAGGAAGGAAGGGGAAGGAAGGAAGGAAGGGAAGGAAGGGAAGGAAGGAAGGAAGGAAGGAAGGAAGGAAGGAAGGAAGGAAGGAAGGAAGGAAGGAAGGAAGGAAGGAAGGAAGGAAGGAAGGAAGGAAGGAAGGAAGGAAGGAAGGGGAGGGAACAGAACAGCATTAACCAGGTTGGAAAAGACCTTTGAGATCATCCAGTCCAACCTACCACCCAGCACCATCTGATCAACTAAACCATGGCACCAAGTGCTTCATCCAGCCTCCATTTAAACCCTTCCAGTGATGGGGACTCCACCACCTCCCCAGGCAGCACATCCCAAGGGCCAACCTCTCCGGGAAGAATTCCTTCCTAACATCCAGCCCAAACCTCCCCTGGCGTGGCTTGAGACCCATAGAGAGCTTGAGAGAGCACACAGGGGGTGCCAGGGGCTGACCCTCCCCCTGCTGGGTGAGGCCACGGCCACTGCCCAAAGGCCCTCCTGGGGCTTCCTTACCTTGAACTCGCCAACAGCCTTGCGGAGGGCTCGGTCCAGCTCCTCGGAGGAGACTCGGACGTAGGCAAAGTCGATGAAGTCACAGTCCACGTCCTGGGTGCCCACGGTGCCAATGGAGTAGGTGCCCTCCTTCTTGTAGTGGAACTTGCCGGTGCTGCGGTGCAGCAGGACGGTGTGGAGCACGGCCAGCATGGCCTCCTCCACCTGCCGGCCCTCCACCGACACCTCCAGCACCTCGGCGCGGCAGTTCATGGCGAGGGCTGCCCCGGGGGGAGCGCAAGGGCAGATCCTGCCGGGGGGGACAGGAAAGGGGTTGTGGGGAGGGTGGTGTCAGCTGTGCCCCATCTTAGGTCGCAGCTCCTCTACCAATTCCCAGCCCCTGGGGTACCAGTGTGTGCCCTCCCCACCCCACAGGGACGCGGGGGTCCCACTACGGGCCCCCCTCAACCACACGAGGGCCCAGGTGTCCCGGTATGGCTCCTGCTCAACACCACAGGGACCCAGAGGTCCCCGTACAGGCCCCCCAGTACCCTCCAGGGACCATAGGCTCCCGTCTGCCCCTCCCACGCACCCCACTCTTCCCTGGGGACTCCCAGATCCCCACTCAGCCCCCAGCTGCCCTCGCCCAGGCCCTCTCCCCTCCTCGCCACGGCGCTTCCGGACCCTCTCACCCCCTCCCGAGGTGCGCCCCCACCCCGGCCCGCTGTCCCGGCTCTCCTCACCCCCTCCCACAGTGCGGCTCCGCTCCCACTCGCAGCCCCGGCTCCCCTCACCCCCAGCCCCCCTGCGCCCCCTGCCCGCACCCACCGCCCGGGCCCGACCATATGACCGCACAGGGGAGGCAGCTGGGGCAGCCCATGTGCGTAGGGGGAGTTGCGCCTCAGCATCTACAGAAACTGCGGCCCCTCCCAAGAGAGCAGCCGCAAGTCCTCAATCCACACTGCTTGGGATTATTTCTGTGGACTCCGACGCCGTTTCTGGCCAGCCTGCTGTCGCGAGAGGGGAATCGTCGTCCCCGCTCCCCGACTCGCCCCCTCCGCACCGACGCCGCTTGGTTCGTTCCGCGCCGGGACGCCGAGCTGGCTCTCCTGTGGCGCAGAGAGGTTCACTTCCGTTGGGCGCGTCCAAGCCCGTAGCGCCCCCTGGATTGGAGGCTCCACCGCGGTACTGCAGCGGGGATGGGGTCCGGTGACCCCAGTGACCCTCTCCCTGTGCCATAGCCCAGAACGCGGGAACACGACAGCAGGGAGCAGGGAGAAGGACAGGGGGTGTACATGGGGACAAGGGACGTGTGGGTCACCAATATGGGGACATGGGAAAAGTAGGGACAGGACAGGGGACCTCGGGGGCATGGGGGACGTACGCAAAGAGGGGTTATGGATACAAGGGACAGAGGGAGATGGTGATACAGAGGGATGGAAGGACGTGGGGGATGCGGGGACATGGGGCTGTAGGTACATGGGGGACGTGGGGATTTAAGGCACTGGCATCAGGCTGCCCACATGGTCGTGGGGACACAGATCCTGGTATAAATAGCAGGGCTGCGGCCATGGCATGTCACTGGGCAGAGGGCTGGGCACACACCGTGACAGCATGTGTCTATGCCGTGCAGCCTCAGGGCAACCAGCGTGGCTGGAGTTGCCATGGGGCTATTTTTACCTGGCCCTGCTGGCACCAGTGTCCCTGTCCCTCCTGCAGCAGCCCCTGCCCGGGGACTGGGGACCAGGCTGGGGACAGGGTGGGCAGAGGCTGCAGGAAAGGGACAAGGATCTGCCACCTTGGGGTGGCCTTGGAGGCTTCAGGGTGTGGCTTGGCACCATGACGAGTGCTGGGATATGCAGCTGCTGAGCTTGGCATGGCATGGCTATTCCTGCTCCATGGCATGGCACATCTTGGCACAGCACATCCGTTCCTGCCCCACAGCATGGCACAGCTCGGCATGGCACGGCCACTCCTGCCCTATGGCACGGCACAGCATGGGACTGCATGGCCACTCCTACCCCACAGCATGGCACGGGATGGCCATTCATGCTCCACTGCGTGGCACAGCAAGGCATGGCAATGCCAATCCTGCCCCCCAGCGCGGTGTGGTCGCCAGAGCAGCCCCGTGCCATGCTGAGCTGTGCCATGCTGGTAGCCCACCCTGCGCCACTCCGTGTCCCCTCTGCACGAGTCTCTCCCGGCCCCCCGCCCGCAGCCCTGCCGTGCGTCAGAGCTCTCCCTATGGTGGGGGCGGGCAGCAGGGCGGGGGGACAGAGGCGCCCTTGTTGTGTGCCGCCGCGGGCCCCCCGCCCAGCGCCTCAATGTGGTCCTTGTTCTGCACCCTCCGTGTCCCCATTAACATTTGCTGCGCGGCCAGGAGGAAGGGGACAACCCCGGGGGACGGTGCCAGCCTGGCATAGTCCCCCTTCCCCAACACCGGGACTCCCCCACCCTTGCCCCCAGCTCCCCGAGAGCCCAGCTGGGACCCCAAACGCCATCACCCATGCTCCTCCTGCCAAGGCTGGCTCTGCCAATGTCCACGTCCCCAGGGACACGGCGAGGCGGGGGTGGGGGGACCCGGTCACGCTTCCCGGTTATTTTGGGGAGGATAAATCAGGCGGGCGACAGGTGCGGGGCCGCGGCAGCCGCCGCCGCGGGGGTGAGTGACGGTTCAAGGGCAGCGGCGTGGGCAACGTGCGGCCCCGGCTGTCCCCAGCCCCCTCCCAAATCAGCCTACAGTGAATATAGAGGAGATTGCCCCGGGGGAGGGGGATAAGGGGGGCGGTGCGGACGGACGGACACACAGACACGCACGAGAGAAGCAGCCCCTGGCAGCGGCTCGCCGAGTACGTACAAGTTTATATACAGAAAGTGGCCAAAAGAGGGGGGAAAAAAGGCAAAAAAATATATATATAAAGGGGAGAGGTTAGAGGCTGGGGAGGGGCCGGAGCCCCTTCCTTGCCCCCTGTGCTCCCCCCGCTCTGTACAGGATCCGGCCGCTCGCTATTTACATCGGGGGCATTTTTACAGGGGAAAAGGGGGGAGCACAGCGCCAGCGATGCCCCCCCGGAAAAAGGCACCAGGGCTGCTGCTGGGCATCTGCACCTGACACCATGAAGGCACATGGGGGACTTGAGTGTCCCCAAGGGGACCCAGGTGTCCCTGGGCGTGATACAGGCATCCCAGAGGGGGAGTCCCATGCATTCCAGGGAGGGTCCCAGCATCCCACGGGGGTCAGGGGCTGGCGCCAGCCCCCGCCCCCCCCTCGCGGGGGCTCAGAAGGGCAGCGTGTCCATGAAGATCTTGTCGACGATGGGCGGTGGTGGCACCAGGTCCTCCAGCTTCAGGTAGAAGATGCGCTGGAGGCCCTGGGTGCAGAGGCTGCGCAGCTCGGGCAGTTTGCCCAGCAGCTTGGAGAGGCAGCCGGGACGGCCGGGCTCGGTCCCTGCCGCTGCCACATGGTCCTTCAGGCAGCCCACGATGCGGTTCTGCAGCTCCTCCACTCGCTTCGGCTCCTTCAGCCCGTGGCGGTCTGAGGTGGGGGGACACAGGAGTGAGGTCAGGGTGCCGGCTGCAAGGTGGGGACAGGGAGAGCGGGGGGAGCGGGAGGAGCCGCACCTGTGATGATGACGAGGGCAGCGAGGCAGGAGAAGGAAGGGACGTCGACGCTCATGCGGTGCAGGCTCTGAGAGAACTCCAGGATGGCATCGATCCACTCGCCGAAGCCTCGCACGCACTGGAGGCGGTGGAGCACCACCCCGTTGCAGAAGATGAGTTTCCCTTCCTCCGGCTTGGAGCTGTGGGCACAACCACACGTCAGCCCCCTCCCCGCCGGCACAGCCCTGGGCTCCCCACAGCGACACGCCGTGCCGTGCCGTGCCAGGGCTCACCGATATGCCAGGCGCAGGATGAAGAGCTCGAGGAAGGCTGACTCCAGCAGCAGGTCCTGGTCCTCCTTGGGCAGCTCGGTGAAGCCCTGGATCTTCTCTGCCCACTTGCGGATGACGTCCATGGAGCCGGTGAGCAAATCATAGAACTGCTGCACGTCCACCGAGTCCTCCTTCTCGAACTGGCACGGCACCGACTCCTGGAACTGCCGCGGGAACGGCGTCAGGGTCCAGCCCTGGCACAGCCCGGGGGAGGCTGTGGGGTGGTCCTGGCCCTACCTTGGAGTAGTCGAGCTTGGTGGCGCTGGGGATGGAGTCGATGTGCGCCCGCACCAGGGAGGTGATGAGGCTGACGGGGAGGCGTCCGGGGTCTGCTTGGGCTTGGAGGGCAGCCGGCCCCGCCGCCCCTTCAGGCTGTCGGTCCGGACCACTGGCGGTGGGGGATATGCGATGAGTGTGTGTGTCCTCAGCAGGGTCCTCCCTGGCTCCTGCCGAGACCCCCCCAAACCCAGAACAGGACCTCTCTTACCTTCTTTGACCATGCCGACGGCCAGGCACTTCTGGAAGCGGCAGAACTGGCAGCGGTTCCTCCGCCGCTTGTCCACCGGGCAGTCCTTGTTGGCCAGGCAGATGTATTTGGCGTTCTTCTGCACCGTGCGCTGCGGGCGGGGAAGGAGAGGCCCAGGCTCAACCCGGGGCACCGAACAAAAGCCCTTCTGTCCTCCCCTGCCCCCCGCTCCAGCCCGGCATCCGGCTCCGCGTCCGTGCTGGAGAGCTCCCGGGGCTGCACTCTCTGCCCTTGACCCTCCCCGAGGGTGACCCTCGGCATCCTCCCGCTGCCGCAAAGCATTGTGGGAACATCCCGGAGATGGGATGGGGTAAGAGTGTGTGTGGGGGGCCGTACCTTGAAGAAGCCCTTGCAGCCCTCGCAGGTGCGCACTCCGTAGTGCTGGCAGGAAGCGTTGTCCCCGCAGACGGCGCAGCGACCCTCACCCGCCCCGGGGCTGCGTGTCTTGGCGGGGGCCAGCGCCGGCCCCTCCAACAGCGGCGAGGTGGGGGCCAGGGGAGCCCGGCGAAGCCGCCGGGAGAGCCCTGGGCCAGTGCGAAGGCGTCCGTGTCCA
The DNA here is from genome assembly GCA_033816785.1 of Picus viridis. Lineage (NCBI taxonomy): Eukaryota > Metazoa > Chordata > Aves > Piciformes > Picidae > Picus > Picus viridis. The sequence continues at coordinate 1,270,756 of CM066605.1, read as the reverse complement.
GCAGCCGTGGGTCCAGGCGGGGCGAGGGGCCCGGATGCCCTTTTAGGGTTCCCGAGGGCCCACCGCGGCTGGATTCCGGGAGCCCAAGAGTGAAGAAGGGGGCTGCGACCCACCCCCTTGACGGGCTCAGCCCAGGGCCGACCACCATCGTAGTTCGGCGGGGGCGAGTACGCCCCGAAGGAGCCCTCCCATCCCGGAGCCTGGGGCGGCTGGAAGCCCGGCGTGGCGGGCGAGGGGACGGAGCAGGGGCTGCCGTAACAGTCCGAGCCGCTGGAGGAGAGGGTCTCGTCCGGCTGCCCACCGAAGGCTCCAGGGTAGCAGCCGTACACCTGGAAGTCCTCCAGCTTGAAGGTAGCGGAGGGCTGGCTGCCAGTCGGCAGCTGGTAGAGGAAGGCGTCGAACTCTCCGGCGTAGCCCTCCATGAAGGTGCTGAAGCTGGGCAGGGCAGGGGCGGCTGCCAGGTCTGCTCCGGCCACTTCCATAGGGAATCGCCCCCCTCGGGGCTCAGCAGCTCGGTCGGGAAGCGCTCGCAGGGGCCGGTGCCCACCGTGCCGTACTGCGCCTGGATGCAGGGCATCTCTGCGGGGAGAGAGGGCTGTCAGAGGGCACACATTGCCCCGGCACGGCTGGAGGACGGAGCCGGGGAGAGAACAGAAAGGGCTTCCCCCAGTACCGGACCTCCCGGAGCCGCTGGCTGCCCGGTGGTGGCCACGGCCATCCCCGGGAAAGGTCACATCGCAGCCAATGGGCGCAAAGGACAATTCCCCAGGCGCTAGCTTAGCAAAGCCGCCGAAAGGGAAGGAGCCAGGAATGCGGCCGTCGGATTCCCGAGTCCCGGGGCTGACTGGGGAAGCCGGGGCCGGGGCTGACCCAGGGCTTGAGAATCCCTCCCCGTCCCTCCGTCCCACCCCCACCCCCCGTTCCCTACCCGTTTCGAAGCCCTTTGGAACAGCAAACGCAGCCAGACTCGGCGGCTTGGGGGTGGGGGAGAGGAGCCCACCCGCCTCATCCCTGCAGCCCTCGTCCCCGGGGCACGGATCCGGGCCTCGCCTAAGAAGTGACAGCAGCCCCGGGTCCAGCTGAAAGCCAAGCCAAAGGTGACCCCGGTGGCAGGGCTCTCATGTAACCCATCCCGCAGACCTTTAAAGGTCACACCGAGCCTGGCCCCCGCAGCCCTGGCACCGCACCGCTGCCAGCTCACCCGCCGGCACCCCGGCTTCCCTGGCCAAGTCCGTGCAGCTTTCACCGGTTCCCAGAAAGCCGATACGGCCCCGGGAACCCGGGTTTAAAAATATCCAGCGTGGATCCAGCCCTGGCACCCATCGGGTAGCACCAGCCCTCAGCCTATTCCTGGTGCCCCAGTGGGGTTTGTGCCTCTCCTCCGGGGAGCAGGGCTGTGCCCGGCTCAGATGGTGGCTTCGGAGGTGGGGACACGAGGCCGGGGGAGATGGCAGCGGGGAACACCGGCCCTGCCTGCATGCAAATCCCGGCTGCAAATCGCCGCCTGGGCTATGCAAAGCCTCGACCCTCCCCGTGGCCCTGGCATGGGCTTCGCCTGGCAGCAGCAGGCAGCGTCTGGCGCGGTCGCCGCTCCCGTATTCAAATGGCTTTTGCCTTCGCCCGCTGGCTGGCAGCATTTGGGGCCCCCTCCCATGGATCCCCCGAAGGACCGGCCACAAATTCCGGCAGCAGCCCCCGCGCTGCCCACGGCCTGGGCAGAAATTAGCAGATTCCTGGTTTGGAAGTGCAAGGCAGCTGCCCGTGACCAGGCCCGGAGGCCGCTGCCCGCCCGAGCTGGTGGCAGCCCCTGGCACCGGGCCTTGGGCCGCGGGCGGGCGAGAGCAGCCGGCAGCACTGGGGAGGGTAGCGCTGCCCACCTCCTGCTAGCACCTGCTGCCCGCCCTCGCTGAAACAGAGCCGCTGCCAGGCCTGTGCTGGCAGCGGGGGCCTGGCCTGCACGGGGCTGCCTGAATGGCCATGTCCCCGAGGCTGCCCACACGGTGCTGCTGCGTGGCAATGCCCCCGGGGCTGCCCACACGGTACTGCTGCATGGCAATGCCCCCAGTCCTGCCTGTGCACTCCTGCCCGCACTGTCATGCCCCCGGACTGAATGCGTGATGCTGCCCACTCTGCTCTGCGCTGCACTGTTCGGGGGTGGCTTTGCCCCCCTTAGCCCCTGGGGACAGGGCTCTCCTTGGCTGTGTTCGGACTGGGGACCAATCCGACCCCGTAGTCGGGCACGGCTGGGAGCAGCCCCGAGAAGCGACTCCCTGTCCTGCACGGTTCCTCCCGGTACCCGGTATCGAGCTCTCCTCGGGACCCCCAGGCCCTGCACCCCTCGCTCTGCCTCTCCCCGCCCCGTGCTCCTCCCCTCACGGCTCTCCTCGGTGCTGCCGGCCACCCCCGAGGGCCAGCACCGCACGGCACACGCAGACCGTTCCCTCCCACCGCCCTCCTCCTCGGTGCCACCGGGACGCCAGACCCCATGGATTTTGAGGGTCTCCCACCGCCCCGAATTCTCGGTGCTACCAGGTCACCCGACCAGTCTCCCTCCGGTGCCGCCGGGAAGCCCGACCCCATTCACTTTGCGGGACGTCCACCGACCTAAGTCCCGCCTCCGATGCCATCGGGACGCCCGACCCAGCTGCTTCTGGAGCTACCGGGACTCCGGACCCGGTTACCCACGTTGCCACCCGGGACGTCCGACCCCCTGCACTTTGCAGGATGCCCGCCGCGACTCGCCTCCGTTACCACCGGGATATCCCACTCGGTTCTCCTCGGTGCCACCCGAAACATCCGAACCGTCCCCCTTGGTGCCACCCGGGATACTCACCCCTGAGTGCCACCGGGACACCTAGCCTGGCTACCACCGTTGCCACCCAGAACACCTAAACCGATTCTCCCTGCTACCACCGGCACGCCCTCCCGGTGCTCACGGGAGCATCCCAACTCTCCCTTGCCCCCCGGTCCCCACAAGCCATCTCGTACCCGGGTGCCGGCGCGGCGGTGCTCCGGTTCCCGCTCCTCTCCCGCTGCCGCTGCCGCCGACGCCGAGCGGGCTCCGCCGGGCTCCGGCCCCGCCACTACTTTCTCTTAAGCGCTCGGTGACGCGCGGGGCGGCGCGCGGGTCCGTGACGCACGGCGGGGCGGCTCCGGCGGGGGCGCGGCCGTGACGCACGCGGGGTTCCATTGACGCAACCGCGGCGCCCGAGCTAAAAATACCCGCACGGCCCCGGCTAAAAATAGAGCGGGAGCCCCCGACCCCCTCCCCCCCGACACACACACCGGGGCTCACGGAGAGGGGAGGCCCCGGTGCCGGCACTAGGACAAGCGGCGGAACTGGGACGGGGAGGTTCGGTGGCCGGGACCAGTATCCCGGTGCCCCCCATCGGTGCTGGAACTCCGGTGTCTCCTCGTTGCTAGCACCTCCGGTGCCCCCGTGGTGCCCGTATATCTGGTGCCGTTAGCCCCGGACCCGCTCCGTGCTCCCACGCCCGATACCCCCATCTCCGGTTCCCTCTTGGCGCGGTTATCCCCACTGTCGGTATCCTCTCTGCCCCCATTCTCCATGGCCACCCTCGGTACCGGGAGCCCCGGTGTCTTCTCGTTGCTGGCACCCCGGTGCTGGCGCCTCCAGTGTTCCAGTGGTGCCTGTGTGACCGGTGCCCTTATCCCTGGTGTCCCCTCGGTGTGCCCACCCCCAGTAGTCCCATCTCCGGTGCTCTCTCCCTGTGGGTATTCCCGATGCCCCCATCGGTGCCAGTTGCTGGTACCCGGCTGCTGGGCACATCTTCTGGTGCCTCCACCTCTCGTCCCCCTTCAGTGCCCCATCCCCAGCGCGTATCTCGGTGCCGTATCTCTGGTGCCGTTATCACCGATATCTCCTCCATGTCCTCAGCCCCAGCGCCCCCTCAGTTCTGGGATCCCACACCTCCGGTGCCCCCATCCTCGGAACTCCCACACCGGGTGCCCCCTCGGTTCCGGTATCCCCAGTGCCGCTGTCGCCAGTGCTCTCCAGTATCCCCGGTGCCGCTGTATCTAGAGCCCATTTACGCCGGTATCTTCGGCGCTCAGTGTCCCTGGTGCCGGTACCCTCGGTTTCCATCCGCTCGGTGGCAGCCCCCGGCGGGACCTCGCGTCCCACCCCGCCTCCCCCGCCTAGGTCCCCGCGGGGAGACCCTGGCCGGGGCGATGGAAAGAACGGCGGCTGCTGGCGAGCTCCCAGGGCCGGGAACGCCGCCCGCGGGCTGGAACGATGAGCTCAGACCGTGAGGGGCCGGAGAGAGGGCGATGGATGGGCGGGGAAGGACCGGGTTCTTTGCCCCGGTAGTCCCGCTCTGGACCCTCCGGTACCCTCTTTGGTGCCCTCTGGTACCCACTCCTGAAAGCGAAGCGAGGGTCTTGGGTTATCCGGTCCGTCGTTCGCTGTTGGTCCTCGCCGGCTTGGCAGCCCGGTTAGTGCCACCCCAGCAGTGCCCCTCGCAGCGGCGGAACCCCGGCACGGCCCCACCAGGGGAGCGGAGCAACCCTAGAGCCGTTGCCGCCGTGCGCCGTGCGCCGGAGCCCCGCATGGGGAGCTGCCTGTCGGCCACTGGCCGAGCCCGGGTCCGGGGAATAGTTGCCGGGACCCCCGACCCAGCCCCGCGAGTTGCGGGGGAATCCCGGCACCGGAGGAGACCGGAGGTGCGGCCTCGGGAGCCCGAGGTGGGGACGGGGTACCGGGGTGGCGGCACGGCTGTCCGTTACCTCGCTCCGGCCCCGGCTCTCTGCGCCGCCCGCCCCGAGCGGAGGCCCCATGACGTCACACCTGGCCGCTGACGTCCCCGGGATCCCGCGGCATCACCGGGGCCGCCCCCGCGGGGATCCCCCGGGCTCGCCTGCGACCTGCCGGGGTCCCTGCAGCCTACGACCGGTACAGGGCCTCGACCTGCGGCTGCAGCCCGTGCCAGCCCGGGGGTACGGCCGGGAATCGCCCGGGACAGGCTCAAGCCGAGTGCGCCGGAGCTGTCGGGAGTTACAAAGTCACCGGGGTCGAGGACCGTGGCCAGGCACAGCTCCCTCGTCCCCCTCGCCCGGTGACCGAGCCGATGGCAGCAGGAGGGTGACGCCGTCGGCCCCCGCACCGGGGATTAGCTGTACCCCGGGAGAGGCCACTGGGCCCTGCCGGCTCCGGGGAGGAAACCCGAGCCCGGTCACCCCAGCAAGGCCACGCGGGTGGGCGGGGGGAGCCCCGGCGTGCCGGATCCACCCTAAGACCCGAGTGAGGCCGTGGGGACACGGTGGGCACCAGCCAGCCCTTCCCGCTGGCCCTGGGACCTGGGTTTTTGGGGCTGGGTGGGCATCAGGGGATTGCAGGGTGCTCATGTGACAGGTGAGGGCTGCTCACGGGCTGAGTGGGCACTGGGGGTTTCGGGGTACTCACGGATTGAGCAGGTGTCAGTGGTTGCAGGGTGCCCACTGCCCGGGTGGTGACTGCTGGGTGCCCATGTCCGGCGCTGGCTCCCTGCCCCTCGCCTATATTTGTCGGTAATGACTGACTGCTCCGGGACGTTCCCGGTCCGTACCCGGCAGCCTCGGCCCCACTGGCACTGCCTGCTTCAGCTGGTGCCATGCATGACCCTGGTGTCCAGTCGGCGCCTGCCCAGCCCCGGGCATATGCAGCCCCAGGTCCGGGCTAAATAAAGCTCAGCGTGGGGTGGCAGCTGCCGCGGCGGGGTCCCATGATGGCCGTGACAGGGCCGGGGTGCCCCGAGCCTGGCAGCGCCGGCAGCCTGGGAGCCAGACCATAAATGTCCAAGCACGGAGCCAGCCTGGCACGGGGACAAGGCAGGAGAGTGGTGGGAGCCAGGCAGGCCCACGCACAGGCATGCAGCACCCAGGCATGCAGCACCCAGGCATGCAGCTTCACAGCACGCACATGACATGCCCCCAGCTTTTCATTCCCCAAACCTCCAGCAGACCCCCTGTGGGCTGCAGGAACTCGGGGTCCTGGGTGGAGTGTCCCTCACCGTGCAATGGCCAGCCAAGGACAGGCATGAGCCAGAGGGGAAACTGAGGCACAGATCCTCAGTGCCTGCACAGAGGGCTTGTGCGAGGCCACCCCTCCACACCCATAGGTGCTCCCTGCTGCAGTGGGTGAGGTGTCCCTCAAGGGCTCTGGATGCTGCTTTGGTGGGGGCTGGGGGGCAACAGCAGGGAGCAGGGGGTCCCCAGCGCCTGCCTTGATCCCTGCAGGCGGAAGGGCTCAGGGTGGGACCAGCTTCCCGACAGCGGCCGGAGGAAACAGGGCAGGATGGGCCTGGCTGGGGCCCCGCAGCACCGGGACATGACCTGCGGCACCGGGGGCTACAGTAGGTGCAGGGGACAGAGGGGGTCCTGAGGAGCCCATGCCGGGACTGAGGTGACATAGGTCACACCAAAGCCTTCCTGTCCCGAGCCCTGGTGGCCGGTGGGAGGAGAAAGAGGCGACGCTGAGGGGAGCTGAAGCCCATGGGGGCTCCTCCAGGAGACACAGCACCCCGCAGCCAACCTTTCCCTGCCCCCAGGGGGCTTTGATGCTCCCCCAGTCACAGCCACACAGCGCTGCAAAAAGTCTCTGTATTGGCGATTGCCGTGTGCCAGCGGTACAAAACCCACCCGGGGCAGCAGGACCCCTACGGCCCCCCAGAGCTGGTGGGAGGCACACACGGGGGTGGGGGGAGGGAGGGGGTGTGCCCATGCCCCCCAGCGAGGAGGGCAGCGATTCCTGAGATGCACAGTGGCTTCATAAGCCCTCAGGGCGAGGGCTCCCCTGTCCATACCCTCAGTGCCACGGCACCCACGGCCTGCGGGGTCTGAGTCAGAACCCCCGGGGCTGACCCCGAGCTCCTTCCAGCGGCCTCCGGGGAGCGGGGGGAGGGGATAGAGGCAGCCCCTCGCAATAAATAAATAAATAGGCCTGGGGGGGCCCGCGGTGCCCCCGGCTAGAGGTGACTTTCCTCCTCCTCCAGCGCCCTGTTCAGTCCCGGGATGAACTTCAGCAACCGCTGGCGGAAGCTGCTGTGTCTCCCTTTACGGGGGCAGCCGCCCCCTCCCCGGGCTCCCCGGCCCGGGCCCACAGGCGTCCGGCAGCCCCCGGCCCCCGGCACATTTGAGGCTGGCGCTGCGGGCCAGGGCTGGCCGGGGTCGCGGTGGGGGGGGGTGCGGGACACGCTTGGTCCCCGTCCTTGTCCTTGTCGCCGTCCAGGGAGTCGGTGGAGGCGAAGACGCAGGTCTGGTACAGGGACTCATCGCTGCCGCTGGCGCGGGAGGAGCCGCCGGGCAGCCCCCCCTCACCCAGGCACCACCGGATCGACTCCAGCGTGTCGTAGATGCTGGGGTCCTTGGCCACCACGCCTGGCGGGGGACACGGGGGAGTCAGGGGTAGTTGTGGGGTGCCCCACAGCCCACTCACCTCCCCTTCCCCCCTCCCCACCCGCTCCCTCAGCCCCCCCCCCCCCAGCCCCAACTCACCCCGCACCAGCCGCTGCTCCTGCACCATCAGCGAGCGGTACTCCCCCACTTCTCGTAGAGCGTTTGCTGTGGGGAAGAGGACAGGGGGTGAGGACCCTCTTGGGGGTGGTTCTCCAGCCTTCTCCGACCGCTTCCTAGTGTCCCCCTCCTCACCTTCAGGTACTGCAGCCTGGCCTCCAACTCAGCCCTCCGGATGGAGGTCCCATAGAGAGTCTCGAGCCTGTGAGGCAGCAGCTGTTAGCGTGGGGGCCAGGGGCCTCTTGGGGGCCCCCCAGGACCTGCCGTGCACCCCCAGTCCCCCCGCAGCTCACCGGAGCACGTTGCCCGAGCTCTTGATGATCTCCACTATCTCACGGTGCCGGATGCCCTCCACATTGAGTCCATTCACCCCCGTGATGGTGTCCCCTGGAGTGGGGGTGGAACGGACTCAGGGATGCTGATCCCCCTTACAGAGCGCCCCCGGCCCAGGGCTGTGCTCACCGGCCTTGAGTCCTGCTGCCTCAGCCGGGCTCCCACCGTGCACCCTGCACACGAAGGTGAACATCTCCACACTGTTCTTGTCCTGGTGGTGCAGCCCATAGGTCTGAAAGGGGGGGGAGCGGGGGAGCACATGAGGGGTGCAGAGACCCCTCCCCAGCCCTCCCCCCAGGTTCTTCACAAAGCAGCCAAGAGGCAGAATTTGCAGCAGCTAATTGCTGTCGGGTGACGCACAGCAGCATCCTGGCTCTGGGGCTGGGGGGGGACTTGCCCTGGATGGCTGCAAACCAAGCAGGGGGCCCCCACTGTCACAGCCAGGGGAGGCTTCGGTAACCAGGTGGCTGCTCTGCCACTGCTGAAAATAGAGCCTGGCTCAGTGACAATGTAAAAATACCCTGGATGCAAAGCAAGGTGCAGGCTAGAGGGCGGGGAGTGTGGCACAGTGGCACAGCCTGGCACAGCATGGCATGGCACAGCTTGGCACCCACCTGGATCTCAAAGCCGAAGGTCTCTTCTGCCTTCTTCTCCAGCGTCACCACCCTCCTGGGGTACATGGGCATCAGGGGCAAGGCAGAATCCCTGGCAACCCCCACCCTGACTCGCCTGCCCAGCCCCTGGGCATGTCTGCAAGGAAGCCCTGCCTCAAGGTTGGGGCTTTCTGTGCTGGGCAGGACTACAAGGACAGGAACTCCCCCACCCCCAGAATGGGAGCCCCCAAGGTTAGCCTTGGTCAGAGCCCTGCAGCTTGTCCTGTGGGTGCCAAGCGGGGTCCCCAAGGGCTGTGGGGGATGTCTGGGGCCTCCAGAGAGCTCTGACCCCATTGCTGCTCTCTCTCATCTCTAGATCCCCCATGGAATCACCCCCAGCTCCTCCATGAGGTGTTTGGAGCAGAGAGGGGAGCAGTGTCCTGGGACATGGACCCCAGTCCCATTCCAACATGTGTGTCCCTCCCCCATCACCCTACCTGTGCTCCTCTGGGGACTGGCTCGGGGATGCCCACTTGAACCCTGCAGCCTGTGGCAGAGGGGGAAGATCATCGGGGGACACCACCCCGGGGCATGTCCCCCAGCCACCCCCTCCAGGGACAGCAAAAACAGGGACAGAGCTGAACCCCCAGGGTGCCCTGTGCCAAGTCAGCACTGAACCAGCACCCGGGTGCCCCCATTGCCCCCTGATCCCCTCCCCCACCCCGGCCAGACTGGCATCCTGGGTGCCCCCATTGCCCCATGCCCCCCCGGCCAGCCTGGCATAAGGAAGCTTTCATCAGCGCTCAAAGCCATCCTCACATCTGCTCCGCGCTCGCCCCACGCTTTGACGTCAGCCGCGCCGCGCCCCTGCCCCACGCCACGCTCTGGGGGGGCGCCGGGCACAGAGGGGGCCCTGTTGTGGTCACAAAGTCGGGTTTTTTTATCATGCAAAATCCTCCCCCCCCCCCCGCCGGCCCAAACAATGTCCCTGTTGTGGAGGGTGCCGAGGCGTGGGCGGGCGGAGGGACAGGCTGGGCACGGCAGGACCCTTGCTGCAGGGCAGGAGGTGACCTGGCTGTCCCCAGATGCCCCTCCGCGGCCGCTGGGCTCCTGGCACGGCGTGGTTGGCATCGCCATGAGTTGGGCCTCGAGGGCAGCACATGGCCTGGCTTGGTCGCAGCCATGTGCCACCAGCTGCCTCTGCTCTGTGCCACGCAGGTGCCACCATCTCCCCAGTTTGCCACCCCAAGGGCATCTTCAGCGCAGAGCTGCCCGGGCCGGGCGCGTTCGCCGCACGGAAAGTTGCTGCCCCCGCAAGTCTCGGCGGCCGCGGGGAGGTGACGTGGGACGCCCCAGCCCCCTCGGGGACTCTCTGGCGGTGGCCTCAGCCGGGGAGCGGGAGCCAGGCCGCTGCATGTGACCCGGGCTGCGCCAGCACGGCCGCAAGAGTCACTTCTGCTCCGGATGTCGGTTCCGCTCTCGCTTCCCCCGACGCTCAGGAAGCAAGAGCGGGGCTGGGGGGGGGGGGGAGCATCAGGGCGGGGACAGCCTCGGTGCTACCGGAGAGAGGCTTTCCTGGGGGCATGGTGGAAGACGGTCCAGTGCCCTTCCAAGCTAAGCTCTGAGGGTACCTTGTGCCCTGTCCACCTGCCCTCGCCGTGGGGGCCCACGCCTGTCCCGGTGACATGGCCACGTCCAGTAGGGTTGGGACTTGTTTCTGTGCCCTGAAGGCTGCAGGGCAGGACGTGGGAGGAACGCGGACAGGACGTGAGACTTGGAGGAGACACTGAGGCGGGATGGGGGCAGAGACAGACAACAGAGGAGCGGGATTGGGAGGCTGGGAAGATGCTGAAGCAGGATGGGACTAGGGTGGGGAGGTACCGGGGCAAGACCTCGGCACCAGGAGCGGCACAAGGAGGACGCCGGGGCAGGACAAGAGCCCAGGAGAGGGCACTGGAACAGACGTGCACGGTTCAGACACCAGCGGCCGCGCGGGATGGGGACACCCCGCCCCCCTGCTTCCCCCCAGGTCGTTGCCGGTCGCGGCGCTGGGTCCCCACCGGCCCCGGTACATAAGCCTGGACTGGGAGGCTGGGGGGCGCTGGGGGCACTGGGGAGACACCCCCGCCCTCCCCACTCCCGGGGCTGCCGGCAGCCCTACCTTGCGCACCCGGGGCAGGGTGCCGCCGGCGGCCGCCAGTGCCCGGTAGACATCGGCGGGGCCGGTAGGCTCCGGTAGCGGTGGAGCTGCCGCCGCATCCTCCTCATCCTCCTCCTTCGGCCGGAGCCGCCGCAACCGCCGCAGGGTCATGGCCGGGCCGCGCTGCCCCGCGCCACGCTTTATGCGCCCGTGGGGGGCGGGGGCTCAGCGGGACACGCCCCATCTCCAGCCAATCAGAACAGGAGGTGGTCATGCCCCACCCCTAATGTGACAGGCACCGCCCCTCCCGGGCGTAATCCCCGCCCCCAAGCCGGGGCCCGGGTCCTGCGCTGCCATCTGCGGGGTTCAGAGTTGGGGGGTCCGGGGATGGTGCTGAGAGGGTCTGAGGGGCAGCAGGGACTGGGGACGGTGCTGAGGGGTCTGGGGATGGTGCTGAGGGGGTCTGAGGATGGTGCTGGGGGACAGCAGGGACTGGGGATGGTGCTGAGGGGTCTGAGGATGGTGCTGGGGGGCAGCGGGGACCTGAAGGCGGCAGAAGCCTAGGGGTGCAAGGGAGGGGATGCCGGAAGGTCACACCGAGGGGTACCAAGGAGAGGCTACATCAGCCCCGGGGATCATTTTGAGGCTGCTATGGCAGACACCAAAGAGTTTGCCAGCGCAGAGGCCATGCCAGGCTTTGCCAGGGCCTGACTCCAGCTGTTGGCCCCCCACCCTTGGACACCCCGCCAGCAAAGCCGCATTTAGGATTTAAGTCGAGGCAGGAGCTGCAGGCAGGGGACAGCCGGAGCCCCGGGCGCTGCTCGCAGCGTGGGTGGACAGGAGGCTTTCAGCCGCTCCGGCGGAGCTTTGCCCCTGCCGGGGGCCGTGGAGCAAAGAACAATTCCCGGAGGCAGCCTCGGTGTCTGCTGCGGACGTCGCAGGGTTCTGGGCAGCCCCTCGCTGGGCTGGGAGGGCAGCAGGGAACTTTCCAGCTAGAACTGAGAGCTTTGCCCAGATGTTTATTTAAAATTTGCCAAAAACATCACTTTGGAACAATCCTGCCCGGAGTTACACCCGAGCCAGCCGCCCACAGCCTGCGCAGGGGTTAGCAGCAGGCAGGCTGCTAGAGCTGAGCTGCTCCAGCTTGGAATTGCTTGGGAAAGGAGAGGACTGAGCCCCTTCCCGGGGCACCAACCCACGGCCCTCTGGCAGAGAGCAGAGGTTCCTGGGGCTGCAGACAAAGCTGGAGGCTGAGCAGGGAGGGGGAGCCCAGATGGCAGCTCCCCCTCCCCACCCTGTCTGAGCCCACGGAGGGACCCCAGCCCCCGGCGGATTTTCCCCTTGATCCGCTCTCAAGATGCTCCCTCAGGGGAGGGTCTCATTAGGGGGAATTACTGGGGGCAGTTTGGGCAGCAAACAGGATTTGCCTGGGACACTGCTGGGCACTTGGGGCTGAGACTGACCCTTCTGTGAAGCTGTGCAAGGAGTCCCAGGGGGTTCTTCAGCAACCTGCTCCTGTCCCTCTCCTGCTGCCAAATGATGTCTCCTGGAAAAGGAGAGCTGGTTGTGAGGAGAGCAGCCTTCAGGAGAAGGCCTTGGGGGTGTTGGTGACAAACTCCCCAGGAACCAGAGGTGGTCACTGGCAGCCCAGCGCCAGCCCTGTGCCGCAGTGAGAGCAGGGAGGGGATTCTGCCCCTCCACCCTGCTCAGACCCCACCTGCACCATTGCCTCCAGTTTTGGTGCCTCCATCCGAAGGAGGGCCTGGAACTGTTGGAGAGGGTCTACAGGAGGCCACAAAGATGATCAGAGGGCTGGAGCCACCCTGAGCATGAGGACAGGCTGGGAGAGTTGGGGCTGTTCAGACAGGGAGGTTGTGGAGGTCCCTGGAGGTGCTCATCGCCAGGCTGGATGAGGCCTTGAGCAACCTGGGCAGGTGGGACACAGGCCCATGGCAGGGGGTAGTGGAACTGGATGAGCTTTAAGATCACTTCCAACCCAATCCATGGTGCTGAGGGACATGGTGGGGGGACATTAGGAGCCCCAGGTGAGCTCTAGGTGAGTGGTTGGGCTTGGTGACCTCCAAGAGTCTCTTCCAACCTCACCACTTCCAGGAGCCTATTTTAGCTGCAGGTGAACGAGCCCCACCTGAGACAACCTCTCTGGGGGTGTGTGGACAGATGGGCAGAGTCCAAGGGCATGAGATTGAACACATCTTAAGTGCAGGGTTCTACACCTTGGCCACAACAACCCCAGGCAGTGCTACAGGCTGGGCTCAGAGTGGCTGAGAGCAGCCAGGCAGAAAGGGACCTGGGGGTAGTGGTTGATAGTAGGCTGAACATGAGCCTGCAGTGTGCCCAGGTGGCCAAGAAGGCCAAGGGCATCCTGGCCGGCATCAGGAACAGTGTGGCCAGCAGGAGCAGGGACGTCATTCTGCCCTGTGCTCAGCACTGGTTAGGCCACACCTTGAGTCTAGTTCTGAGCTCCTCAGGTTAGGAAAGATGTGGAGATGCTGGAAGGTGTCCAGAGAAGGGCAAGAAAGCTGGGGAGGGGTCTGGAACACAGCCCTGTGAGGAGAGGCTGAGGGAGCTGGGGTTGCTTAGCCTGGAGGAGGCTCAGGGGAGACCTTGCTCTCTACAACTCCCTGAAGGGAGGTTGTAGCCAGCTGGGGGTTGGTCTCTTCTCCCAGGCACCCAGCACCAGAACAAGAGGACACAGTCTCAAGCTGTGCCAGGGGAGGTTCGGGCTGGATGTTAGGATGAAGTTCTTCCCAGCAAGAGAGATTGGCCCTTGGGATGTGCTGCCCAGGGAGGTGGTGGAGTCCCCATCCCTGGAGGTGTTTAAGAACTGGATGAGGCCCTTGGTGCCGTGGTTGAGTTGGTCAGGAGGTGCTGGGTGCTAGGTTGGACTCAATGATCTCTGAGGTCTTTTCCAACCTGGTTAATTCTATTCCATTCCACTCCACCTGTGTGTGTGTGTGGGGGTCTCTAAGCTCTGCCAGCCCTTGCTGCTCATTCCTCCCCACCCCCACCCCTCGCTCCAGGCTGGCAGCAAACCTTTGAGGGACTCCCAACCACCTGGAGGTTGAATAAAACAAACCTTTAATAACAATGTACAGCAGAAACCGACAGCCTCGATTTATATTAAACCCCAAAGATCTCCTATCTTACATCGTATTTACATTTGCATACTGAAGAGGTAAAGTGTCTAAGTGGCTATTTTACAGTCCCAGTTCTAAGCAAATATACAAAATAACAGCCCCCCCCCCCCAAAAAAAAAAAACCCAACCAAAAACAAAGGAAACAAAACCCAAACCACCCCCAAAACCCAAACAAGAACCCAAAGGGGCAGAGATCGAAGTACCGAGAGAGATGTCCTGCGGCCACGGGGGGAGGGGGTGGGGAGAAGCCCAAGCTCTGCACCTCTGCCTCTCCCCACCACCACTTCCCAGCATCTGCCCTCTTCCCCTCCTCGTCTCCAGCTGCTGCACCACTGCTCCTCTTGTCCTCAACTGTTGCATTTTCCCCCCCTCCCCTCCGCAGCTGCTGCAGCAACCTCTGAGCCAAGCCCAGCGGCGGTTCCAGTGCCTGCGACCAGCCAGCTCCGGGCAGCACCGAGCCTCCCTGGCACCAGTTTGCATGAAAAGTGCTGTAAAAATGCTACATAGTCAGCTTCCCACCTCGGGTTTTGACCATCTCACGATGGCATCTCCGCAAAGCAGCCTTCCGATGCAGCCCTGCTCAGAGGGGGATCCCCTGCTGGTCCTGCCCTCCGCCCCTTCGAACCCCCCGGGGGCTGAAGCGGCTCCGCTGCGGCTGTTTGGTTTGGTGCTGAGGCAGATGTGTGGCTACGGTTGGAGGGTTGGGGGAGGGTTTCAGTGCAAGTCAACAGAGCTGACTGAGTGTCCTCCCGGAGCAGCCTGCGTGGGGCTTGGGGGCAGGGGACTCGTCCTTGGGCAGCGCTGGCCGAGGAGCGCCCGTGGCAGCCGTACCGAGCGGCCCCCGCGGGGGCCTTCCTATGGCAGTTTTGAGTTTTCACAGTCACTACAATTTCCTCCCCCAGCCGTCGCTGGGGGTCCTGCAGAGCTTTTAGGGGGCTCAGGGAAGCACCCACCAGCTCGGCTTCTGAATGCACCAGGGTTTGGTTAGGGGACACAACAGCACTGGGGGGGACACACGGGGACCTACCTCTGGCCGATAGGAGGCAGAGGGAAGGGGCAGGGGAAGCTCGAGAGCCACAGACCCCTCCCCCACCACGGCGGGAAGCAAAAACGCTCCAAAACACGACGCGAAACAAACCTCACGCTCCTCACGTTACACAAGGTCACAGCCAACAGGCAGGGAGCCTGGGGAGAGGGGGCGGGGGGATAGGATGGACACAGGGACGGACACACAGACAGCAAGAAGACAGCATCGGGAAATCCCAAAAGGTTCAGCCCCGTAGGGTGGAGCAGAGATGAAACCTCCCAGAGCAGGAGCAAGGTCTGAGTAGAAACAGTTCCAGTGTACATCGAGCTGTGTGCATTTGGTTGGTAGTTTTGTTTTGCCTTTTTTTGTTTTGCCTTTTTTTGTTTTGCCTTTTTTTTTTTTTTCCTTTTTGACTTTTTTTTTTTCCTCTTTTTTTCCTCTTTTTTTTTTTGTTTTCTCTTTTTTTTTCTTTTCAGTGATTTCTTTACAAACAAACAAAGTCCAGAGGTAATCATCAGAGATTGTTTTGCTTCTCTTAGAAAGAGTTAACAGCACTAAAAGGAAAAAAAAAGTTAAAATCCAGAGCCTCCCAGAAAAATAATAATAATAATTAATAATAATAAAAAACAACAACAACAACAACAACAACAATAATAATAATAATAACAATAACCAAACCCACTCCAGTTAAAAGTTATGGCTTCAGAGTCACACACTGCAGGGACTGACCTGACCACCACCAGCCAGCACAGCCCAGCCTGCCTGGGGTGCTGTCACCAAACACATCCAAACCAGCCTGGGGTGCTGCCCCCAGCACATCCAAACCTGCCCCCAGCACATCCCAGCCTGCCTGGGGTGCTGCCACCAAGCACATCCAAACCAGCCTGGGGTGCTGCCCCCAGCACATCCAAACCTGCCCCCAGCACATCCCAGCCTGCCTGGGGTGCTGCCACCAAACACATCCAAACCAGCCTGGGGTGCTGGCCCCAGTACATCCAAACCTGCCCCCAGCACATCCAAACCTGCCTGGGGTGCTGCCCCCAGCACATCCCAGCCTGCCTGGGGGCTGCCCCCAGCACATCCCAGCCTGCCTGGGGGCTGCCACCAAGCACATCCAAACCAGCCTGGGGGCTGGCCCCAGTACATCCAAACCTGCCCCCAGCACATCCAAACCTGCCTGGGGTGCTGCCCCTAGCACATTCCAGCCTGCCTGGGGGGCTGCCACCAAACACATCCAAACCAGCCTGGGGGCTGCCCCCAGCACATCCAAACCTGCCCCCAGCACATCCCAGCCTGCCTGGGGTGCTGCCACCAAACACATCCAAACCAGCCTGGGGGCTGCCCCCAGCACATCCAAACCTGCCCCCAGCACATCCCAGCCTGCCTGGGGTGCTGCCACCAAACACATCCAAACCAGCCTGGGGGCTGCCCCCAGCACATCCAAACCTGCCCCCAGCACATCCAAACCTGCCTGGGGTGCTGCCCCCAGCACATCCCAGCCTGCCTGGGGGCTGCCACCAAACACATCCAAACCAGCCTGGGGGCTGGCCCCAGCACATCCAAACCTGCCCCCAGCACATCCCAGCCTGCCTGGGGTGCTGCCACCAAACACATCCAAACCAGCCTGGGGTGCTGGCCCCAGTACATCCAAACCTGCCCCCAGCACATCCAAACCTGCCTGGGGTGCTGCCCCCAGCACATCCCAGCCTGCCTGGGGGCTGCCCCCAGCACATCCCAGCCTGCCTGGGGGCTGCCACCAAGCACATCCAAACCAGCCTGGGGGCTGGCCCCAGTACATCCAAACCTGCCCCCAGCACATCCAAACCTGCCTGGGGTGCTGCCCCTAGCACATTCCAGCCTGCCTGGGGGCTGCCACCAAACACATCCAAACCAGCCTGGGGGGCTGCCCCCAGCACATCCAAACCTGCCCCCAGCACATCCCAGCCTGCCTGGGGTGCTGCCACCAAACACATCCAAACCAGCCTGGGGGCTGCCCCCAGCACATCCAAACCTGCCCCCAGCACATCCCAGCCTGCCTGGGGTGCTGCCACCAAACACATCCAAACCAGCCTGGGGGCTGCCCCCAGCACATCCAAACCTGCCCCCAGCACATCCAAACCTGCCTGGGGTGCTGCCCCCAGCACATCCCAGCCTGCCTGGGGGGCTGCCACCAAACACATCCAAACCAGCCTGGGGGCTGGCCCCAGCACATCCAAACCTGCCCCCAGCACATCCCAGCCTGCCTGGGGTGCTGCCACCAAACACATCCAAACCAGCCTGGGGTGCTGGCCCCAGTACATCCAAACCTGCCCCCAGCACATCCAAACCTGCCTGGGGTGCTGCCCCCAGCACATCCCAGCCTGCCTGGGGGGCTGCCCCCAGCACATCCCAGCCTGCCTGGGGGCTGCCACCAAGCACATCCAAACCAGCCTGGGGGCTGGCCCCAGTACATCCAAACCTGCCCCCAGCACATCCAAACCTGCCTGGGGTGCTGCCCCTAGCACATTCCAGCCTGCCTGGGGGCTGCCACCAAACACATCCAAACCTGCCTGGGGGCTTCCCCCAGCACATCCAAA
This sequence comes from Picus viridis, assembly GCA_033816785.1. Classification (NCBI taxonomy): domain Eukaryota; kingdom Metazoa; phylum Chordata; class Aves; order Piciformes; family Picidae; genus Picus; species Picus viridis. The sequence continues at coordinate 1,253,420 of CM066605.1, read as the reverse complement.
CCGGCCCCCAGCACATCCCAGCCTGCCTGGGGTGCTGCCCCCAGCACATCCAACCCAAGCCTTCAGCTCCTTCCTATTTCTGCCAGGTCCAGCTGCAGACAACAGTCAAACCCAACTCTGCTTCCCCCTGACTCAGCATTTCATCAAAAGAAAAGTCATGCAGTTCCCTTACCCCCCCTCCCCCAAGCCCCCTCCCCAGCTATGCACAGCCCCTGCCAGACCAGGAGAGATTTCTACATGGATAGGAAAGAGTTGGACATCACTTCCCAAGCCCCCAAGCAGGTCCTGCCAGCTGCCCCTCAGGAGATGCAGAGCACCCCAGGAGGTAGCCTCAGGTTGCTGAGGGTGCCTGGATGGTAGACTTGGGAACTTCCTTCCTCAGAGAAGGTTCTCCTGCACTCCTCCAGGGCCTGGAGCCCCTGCAGCCAGCAGAGTGCCTGCTGCAGCTGCCAAGGCTGCAGCACACAGCCCAGCTCTGTGCTGTGCTCCTTCACCCCAGGCCTCTACCAAACATTACAAACCCCAGGGGCTCAAGAGAACACAAAAAACCCCAAACCCCAACCCCTGGATTCCAGGAGCAAAGACAATTCCTCATGTGTTTTGTCTCAAAAAATAGGGAAGGGTGGGGGGGGGGGGAGAGTGGCAGTGAGGCAACCTGATGGGGACAGCAAGGTGACAGCACCCGAAAGAGAGCCATGGGGCAGGCTGGGAGCAGCCTTTCCAAGCTAGACATGGCTCAGAGCTCCCCAAGCTCAGCAGAGGGCACACTCAGAGGGCACACTTGAGATTTGCACATGCACAGAAAGCACAAACAGAGAGGAGCCACCCTGGGGGGGGGTGGGGTGGAGGTGGGGGGGGGGCAGTGACACCGAGTGGCACCCGGGAGGAGGCGATGCTCAGGGGACACCCCAAGCACGCAGGCACCAAGGCCAGGCAGGGTGCTCTGGGGCCACCTGGGAGAGTTCAAGCTTCAGGAAACAAAGGGGGGGGAAAAATGAAGTAAACCCAAGGAGGGAAATGGTTTGTGTGAAGCTGATCAAGTGCTCAGGCTCAGCCTCTGGGAAGGGAGCACCATTTGTTTTACAGACTCAGTGTGTGTGGTTTCCTTGCCTTCCCCCTCCCCCCAACCTGCATTTCACCTGCTGGTCTCTGGAGAAGAAAAAACCAAACAACATCCTCAGAGCATTTTGGGGGGGGTGGGGTGTAGAAATAAAAACCCCAACAAACAAAAACCAACCTCCAACAAAAACCAACCTCCTCCCCCCCCCCCCCCCCCGATAAAATCCTTTCCCAGTCCCTTCTCCCCTTTTCCTGCTCCCAGCACCGGGCAGACCCCGGCCATGGGCACCCGAGGTCAGGAGGGATTTCTGTTCAAGAAACAAAGAGAGTTACAATCATGGCTGAGATCCCTCAGGTGAAGTCCCTCTCGAGCCTTCACGCTGTCCAGGAGGTGATCATCCAAAAGGTTTCTGATTGTTGCCTACCCAGGGCAGGGCAGGGCAGAGAGGGCAACTCGAGAGGCTCCGGGCGCCCCCACCGAGCAGCAGCCTGCCAGCTGGAGCCGCGGGGTCGGTAGCAGTAGGTTGGGTAGAAACACGAGGTAGGGCCTCCCTCACAACTCTGGCATGGCAGCTGTTGTGCAGTTTCCTCCTGCTGCAGGAGGCTGGTGGGAGGGAGGAGGAAGAGGAGGAGGAGGAGGAGGAGGAGGAAGAGGCGGCTCAGGGCCTAGATTTTCACATCCTCCTGCACGCTGAGCTGCGAGAGAGTCTTCTTGATGCGCAGGGCGGTGAGGCGCGCGGCGCCGTTGGCGTACCAGCACTCCCGCATCATCTTGCCCATCACCCGCAGAGCCTGCCCCAGAAACAAGGCCACCAGTCAGGGGCTCTCCTCCCTCCCCATCATCCCCCTCTGAAGGGCAAGGATGGCACCCAGAGGGAGCGGGGCAGGCTGGGGGAGCGTGCCAAGGGGCAGCGCTGGGGCGGTGGGAGTTGGGTTGTGGTTGGGTGTGAGGCCACCGTTAGTAAGTGTGCAGATGACACCGAGCTGGGAGCAGGAGCTGATCTGCTGGAGGGCAGAAGGGCTCTCCAGAGGGACCTCGATGGACTGGACAGATGGTCAGAGTCCAACAAGATGGCATTGAACAAGTCCAAGTGCCAGGTGCTGCCCTGTGGTCACAACAACCCCAGGCACTGCTACAGGCTGGGGCTGAGTGGCTGTGAGCAGCCAGGCAGAGAGGGACCTGGGGGTAGAGGCTGACAGCAGCTCAGAGCCTTCAATATCTGAAGGGGACCTCCAGGAAGGCTGGGGAGAGGCTGCTGAGAAGGGGTTGTGGTGACAGGATAAGGGGCAATGGTTTGAGATTAGAGGAGGCTTGTGGCTGCCCCCTCCCTGGAGGTGTTCAAAGCCAGGCTGGCTGAGGCCTTGAGCAGCTTGGGCTGGTGGAAGATTGAAGATCATCTGGTTCCAAGCCCTCTCCCATGGGCAGACTGAAGATCATCCAGTTCCAGGCTCCCTGCCTTGGGCTTTGCCCATCCGTGGCTTGGAACTAGATGATCTTCAAGGTCCCTTTCAACCCAATTCATTCTATGAGGCCTTGAGCAACTTGGGCTGGTGGGAGATGTCCCTGGCCATGGCAGGGGGATGGAACTAGATGATCCTTAAGGTCCCTTCCAACCCAACCCAGCCCAGCCCAGCCCCATTCCATCAGTCCAAGGCAGCCAACCCTTACCTCGTAGCTTTGCCACCAGTTAGGGATATTGGGTCGCAGCTTCTGGTCACACACAACCTTCCTCATCTCCTCAATGGATGGGTCAGAGGGCACCAGGTCATAGTAAGGAAGCTGATACTCCTCATGGATACCTGCAAGGCAGAGAAGGGGAAATGCAGGCCCTGGCAGGAGGAGGCAGCAGCAGCTCTGCCTGGTGCCAGTTTGGGCTCCGTGAGTCACGGCTGAGATGCGTCAACAGCTCTGCAGCGATTTAGAAACAGAGAGGAAGGAGCTGGGGTTGGAGTTCACACAAAATGAAATGCAGCTGCCCAAACTGGAGCAGAGTCAGAGGGCTGAGAGCCCCTCCCAGCACAGAGGAGAGACAGGGCCACCGGAGCCAGGCTGAGCCGAAGGCAGCAGCACTGCCCCAGGCAGCTCTGGTTGGCAGCCGGCAGGGTCAGGGCACTGACTGAAGGGAAGGAGTCACTCACCAGACTGGCACCAATGCACCCAGAGGGACACCAGCCCCCAGGCAGGGCACTAACCCCTCCATGTGGGGCCAGTCTCAACAGTGAGGCACTTCTGCTGACTCCCTTGGAAGCAGCTCGCAGGACAGCCTCCCACGGCCCTGTTCTCCAGGGTCCCTCACAGTTCAGGAACACAAAGCCCCTCCCTGGAGGTGCTGCTCCCTCTCCAAAGTTGCTGCCCCCTCCCTGGAGGTGCTGCCCCCTCCCTGGAGTTGCTGCCCCCTCCCTGGAGTTGCTGCCCCGTCCCTGGAGGTGTTCAAGGCCAGGCTGGATGCGGCCTTGAGCAACCTGGGCTGGCAGGAGGTCTCCCTGCCCATGGCAGCAGGGCTGGAACTGGCTGATCTTTAAGGCCCCTTCCAACCCAAACCATTCCATGAATCCATGACCAAGGACTCCAAAGCTGGGATGCCCAGGGGCAGGGCACACTGCCAGCTTGGGCACACCAAGGGCATTACCTCCTGCGTTGCACCTCCGAGCAATCTCCCAGTAGACCAAGCCCAAGGCGTAGATGTCAGCACATTTAAAGGAGTCAAAGTGCTTCATGTTGATGGTTTCATCCAAGACTTCAGGGGCCATGTACCTGCAGGAAGGCAACAAGATGGCAATTTGGAGAGGTTTATTTACCCCTCCCCCAGCAGACACAACTCTGCTCTGCATGGCCTCAGTCAGTGCAGAACGAGGCCTCGGGGCCCAACAGAGGGAAGAAAAGAGCTCAGAAAGAGAAAAGCAGGTTGGGAAAGAGGTGAAAACATCCAGAAGCTCCAGTCAGTGACACCCAAAAAATGCCAAGCTTGCTGGCAAGTCTTCTGAGAGCTGCCTGGTGCTGGGTGGCACCTGGAGCTGGGGGTGCTGGGTGGCACCAAAGTCCCTAAAACACCATTCTGGGCGCGACACTCAGCGCAAGGCTTGCTCTAGACAGAGGACCTGGGAGGGTCCCTTCCACCCCAATGCAGTCTGTGAATTTCACCAGTGCCCTCAGGGCATTGCCAGTGCCCCTCAAGGCCTGGCCAAAGCCATCTTCCTCCTCCTCCTCCTACCGTTTGGTGCCAACCCTCTGGTTGGGGGCGATGTCGATGGTGTCCGTCACCGAGTCGTGCCGCACGGCCAGGCCCAGGTCAGCGATGGCACAGGTGCCATTCTTCTTCACCAGGATGTTCTTGGACTTCAGGTCCCTGTGAGCAATCCCAGGCTTTCCTAAGAGCAGAACAAGCAGTGGGTGGTGGTGGTGGTGAAGGTCTGGTGCCACCCCTCAGCCAGACCGGCGCAGAGGCAGCGGCGGCTCGCAGGCTGTTGGCGACCTGCAGGCTCGCAACAGGTTTGCCGTTTGGAGCTGCAGCAGTGCTGCAGGGTGCCGAGAGCCCTGCAAGGGCCCTGCTCGGGCTCCTGCTGCTGCAGTAGCAGGCAGAGGCCTCGAGAGGGACTTCAGCTCCACCAGCCCCAGCACTGCACACGGAAGGAGTTTCTAATTCTGCTGCCTGTGCTCACATCCCACCCAGGCAGCACCAATTTTAGGCCAGGGCTGGGAGAGGCTGATGTAAGTGGCAGGAGCTAGAGCAGGGCTAACCTACTTTGCTGCTGGCTCGAAGCAAGCAGCCTCCCAGTGCCTGAAGGGGCTACAGGGAGAGCTGGGGAGGGACTTCTGACGAGGGCTTGGTCTGCTAGGACAAAGGGCAATGGCTTTGAGCTGGAAGATGGGAGACTGAGACGGGAGAGGAGGAAGAAATGCTTGGCATGCTTGGCAGGGTGGGCAGGCAGTGAGGGTGGGCAGGCACTGAGGCTGCTGTTCCAGGCCCCTCAGCATCTTTGCAGCCCTTTGCTGTACCCTCTCTGGCAAACCTCTGTCCTCCCTGAGCCGCCCGAGATTGGAACAGACCTTGGAGATCACCAAGCCCCAACCAGTCACCCAGAACCTCCCTCCAGAGCTCCCAGCACCTTTTGAGCTCTGCTCTTACCCTGAGTGCCCACAATCTCCATGTGGAGGTGTGCAAGACCACTGGCAGCAGACAGGGCCAGCTTGATCATGCCCTCGATGGTCACCGTGTAGCGGTTCAGGTAGTCGAAGAGGGATCCATGCTCATGGTAGTCAGAGACAAGCCACAGCTGGGTCCAGGTGCCATTATCTACAGCAGGGAAGAGCCTGAGTCACACAGAGGGAGCCTGGGGACAGCAGACACCTGTCCAGTGGGGAAAGCCTGGAACAGGTTGCCCAGGAACGTGGCTGAGCCCCCGTCCCTGGAGACATTCAAGATCAGTCTTGCTGTGTCCCTGGGCAGCCTGCTCTGGCTGGAGGTGTCCCTGCTGCCTGCAGGGGTTGGACACAGTGAGCTTGGAGGGTCCCCTCCAACCCAAAGCAATCTGGGAATCCACCCAGCAAAGTGGAGCCCCTCCTTGTTGGGACAGAGGAGAGAGAGCTGCTGGGTAAGGCTGCAGCTCAGCAGACAGCCTGGGGGCAAATAAGGTGAAGAGGTAGGAGGGGAGATTGAGACTGGAGATTAGGAGGAAGTTCTGTAGAGTGAAGGTGAGGAGACACTGGAACAGGCTGCCCAGGGAGGCTGTGGATGTCCCCTCCCTGGAGGTGTTTAGGGCCAGGCTGGATGAGGCCTTGAGCAACCTGGGCTGGTGGAAGATTGAAGATCCTCTGGTTCCAAGCCTCCTGCCATGGGCAAAGCTTGGAACTAGAGGATCTTTAAGGTCCCTTCCAACCCAACTCATTCAGTGCCTTGAGCAACCTGGGCTGGTGGGAGGTGTCCCTGCCCACGGCAAGGGGGCTTGGAACTGCCTGGTCCCCAAGCCCCCTCCAAGCCAACCCACTCCAAGCTTCTCTGAAGCCCTGCAGGGCTCAGCTGGAGCTCCGCTCGGCGCCAGCGGCCAGCTCCCACTTCTGGCCCAGCGGCCTTCCAGCAGGCAGCTGTTTGCAGAGCACTCTGACAGCCCTCTTGAACCACTTCAGTGTGAGCCCAGGGGCAGGAAGGGCAGCGGCAAGGGGCAGGCTGCAGGCTGCCCTGGGCCCCCCGGGCGCCGCTACCTTTGTTGTCGGCGGCGATGAAGCCCAGGATGTTCTCGTGCCGCAGCATCACCGTCTGGTAGATCTCTGCCTCCCTGAACCAGGAACGTTCCTCCCGGGAGGAGAAGATCTTGACAGCCACGTCCCCTCCCCGCCACCGGCCACGCCACACCTCCCCGAAGCGACCTTTGCCGATGATCTCCTGCAGGACGATCGTGCGAGCCACGGTGCGCTGCACGAACAGCGGCAGCCCTGCGGGGGGCCGGGAGGAGGAGTGAGAGGAGGAGCAGCGAGAGCAGCAGCGGCAGCAGAGGGCATCACAGATCCTCTGCTCAGACCCCGCCTGCAGCACTCTGTCCAGCACCATCAGGACGTGGAGCTGTTGGAGAGGGGCCAGCAGAGGGCTGGAGGACTTCCGCTGTGGGGACAGGCTGGGAGGGTTGGGGTTGGTCAGACTGGAGAGAAGGCTCCAGGGAGACCTTAGAGCAGCCTTGCAGTGGCCCAGGAGAGCTGGGGAGGGAGTTTGGAGAGGGGATGGGAGTGACAGGATGAGGAGCAATGGCTTTGAGCTGGAAGAGGGGAGACTGAGACTGGAGAGGAGGAAGAGTGAGGCTGGGGAGACACTGGAGCAGGCTGCCCGGGGAGGCTGTGGCTGCTCCCTCCCTGGAGGTGTTCAAGGCCAGGCTGGATGAGGCCTTGAGCAACCTGGGCTGCTGGGGGGTGGCAGGGGGCTTGGAGCTGGATGGTCTTTGAGGGCCCTTCCAACCCAACCCACCCCACTCTATGCTCTCTGCACACCAGCAGCTGAGGAGGGTTTGACCTCCTCCTGCCCAGACCAGACCTGGGGCCGTGGCTGCAGGGTGGAATTTAGAACCCCCCCTCCCTCCCCGTGACTCACACCAGGGCAACCTGGACAGGCTGATGAGGCAACCAGGAGGCCAGCACAGACCTTTTCAGATCTGAATACCTGAGCCAGAGCCAGAGGTGGAAAGATCATAGACCAGGTCCTGCAGGGTCTTGTCCTTGGAGAGGCACATCTCACAGGAGGGGTCCTCCATGTCCAGCCGCTGGCGGTTGTGGTAGACTCGTTGGTGGTGGTGAAAGACGAAGACCACAACGATCATGACCACAGAGACCAGGAAGACAGGGCCAGCAATCACTGCCACCAGCTCCACAGGCCCCCAGCTCGATGGGGGTTCATTATCTTTCAGGTGCCCTTGAGAGGAAAGGGAGGAGGCAGAGAGCCACTTTTAGCAGAGCGGCGACCCCGGCGCAGCCTTCGTTAAGGACTCACTCCTGGGCTTTTAATTAGCCTGGACAATTTTAGCTGTTCTAGGATGGCAGAGGACACAGCCAGTGACAGCATCAGCGTGGGACTGGCTCCAGGCAGCAGGCAGGCAAACCACAGCTGAAAGCCTCCAGATCCAGGGGTTATTGGCACTTGCTGTCTGGAGGAGCCCTGCGGAGCCTCTTGCAGGCCCAACTGAAGCGATGCCACCGCAGGGGCACCCAGAAGGGTTGGCCCAGGTGAGCCTGGAGAAGAGGAGGCTCAGGGGAGACCTTCTTGCTCTCTACAACTCCCTGAAGGGAGGTTGTAGCCATGTGGGGGTTGGGCTCTTCTCCCAGGCACCCAGCACCAGAACAAGAGGACACAGTCTCAAGCTGTGCCAGGGGAGGTTTGGGCTGGAGGTGAGGAGAAAGTTCTCCCCAGAAAGATGAACTGGCCCTTGGGATGTGCTGCCCAGGGAGGTGGTGGAGTCACCATCCCTGGAGGTGTTCAGAAAGGGACTGGATGTGGCACTTGGAGCCATGGATTAGTTGGTCAGGAGGTGCTGGGTGATAGGTTGGACTAGATGATCTCTGAGGTCTCTTCCAACCTTATCAATCCTATGGTCCCTGGGGGTCTCCAGCCCTGCCTTCCCTGATCATTTTACCTTCCACCTGCACTCTCCAAGTGAGAGAAAAGCCAACCAGCCAAGCAAGGACTCACTTCTCTCCCCCTCTGCCTTCTAGCAGCCACTGGAGACAATGATTTGCCTTCTTCAGAGCAGAGACTTCCCTGCTGCAGCCGAGGGAAAGGGAATCCTGCAGCCTGCCTGCAGCCTCAGGACCAGCCCAGACAAGGTGTGAGGAGGCACCAGGTGCCCTCTGTGTCCCAGGAACCAGAGAGCGGCAGACATTTCCCACGCCCTCACTCCAAGGCAGGGCTGCATCCTCTTTGTGGATCCACCCCACACACTTCCCTCTGAGGCTGCTGCCACATTCCCATGCTTGTGGCTCATCACTCAAAAGCTCTGAGGCCCAGGAGAAGGAAAAGTGACTGCAGGTGATAAAAGGCAGGATGTGGCACCGACTCCCTGGCAGGACAGGGATCCGAGCTGTGCCCAGAGGACATGGACCCTGCTCTGATCACTGAAAGGCACAGCAGAAGCTTCCACTGAACTGCTGACAGCTGCTGCTGCTTTCAGGAGCCTCAGGGAGCCAGCAGTGGGGCTGAGGAGGATGGGAGAAGACTCCAAATGTGCAGCTGCTGAGTGCAGTAAAACTGCAGAGAGCCCTAAACCTTGGAAGCTTCTCCTGTACCCCAGAGCCCGACCTCATCCCCTGCTGGCACTGTATCAACTTCTCCTGTACCCCAGAGCCCGACCTCATCCCCTGCTGGCACTGTATCAACTTCTCCTGTACCCCAGAGCCCGACCTCATCCCCTGCTGGCACTGTATCAGCTTCTCCTGTACCCCAGAGCCCGACCTCATCCCCTGCTGGCACTGTATCAACTTCTCCTGTACCCCAGAGCCCGACCTCATCCCCTGCTGGCACTGTATCAGCTTCTCCTGTACCCCAGAGCCCGACCTCATCCCCTGCTGGCACTCTGTCAGCCAGAGGGGAGCTCAGTCCCCACCACGCTGGACCCTGAAGCACTTTTGCTGCCGCTTAACACTTCCACCAAGCAAAGCACCAAACCCAGCACTCAGCCAGGAAGGAAAGCAGGGCTGGGGGGGCCGAGCGGGGCCCCGGCGGGGCTGGGGGCGGGAGGGGGCTGAGCCGGGCCCAGCCCCAGGCTGGCAGCTCCTCCCCCGGCCGCAGCCTCGCCCCTGCCCGCTCTGCTCACCGCTGGGCACCATCAGGTCGATCTTGTTGCAGAAGTCGGAGTAGCAGCAGTGAGTGTTGCGCAGGTCCTCGGAGCTCAGGCAGTAGAAAGGTTTCCCAGCAGGGATCAGCTTGGCCTCGGGGATGCAGGTCCTGACGTGGTGCTTGACCCCATCCAGGTTGAAGACGGAGACCATGCAGGCGCCGTCGGTCTCGCAGGTGGAGTTGGCTTGCTTGCAGTCGGAGCAGAGGCAGGTCAGGGCTGCAGGGACCACACGAGGCCTTGGCTTGGCAAAGCCCTCCAAGAGCAGCCAGGCCAGCAACCAGCAACCCAACCCCGTCATGGCCATCCCCTCCAGCCCCTCAATGTCCTTCTGGGCCCCAAAACTGACCCCAGGACACCAGCTGTGAGCTCCCCAGCACTGAGCAAATCCAGTCAAGACCACCTCCAACAAAGCCTCTGCAGAGCAAATGCTCTCAATGTCCTTCTGGGAGTGAGGGGCCCAAAACTGACCCCAGGACACCAGCTGTGAGCTCCCCAGCACTGAGCAAGTCCAATCAAGACCTCCTCCATGAAAGCCTCTGCAGAGCAAATGCTCAGGTGTGTCCCTGCCCATGGCAGTGGGGTTGGAACTGGATGACCTGGAAGGTGCCTTCCAACCCAACTCCTTCCATGCCAGGCAGGGTTTGAGGTGTGCAAGAACCCAGGCTGAGCACAAAAACACCTCGTGGAGGCAGGGGAACCTCTCCAGAAGCTGAGTGTGCAGCCAGCCCTTTACCTGCCCCTGTTGCAACCACCAGCAGGGATGACCCAAGTCACCCCTGCAGCCCAGGCTGGATTCCATCCAGATCCACTCCCAACCCAACCTAAGGGCAGAGGCTCTGACTGAAAACAGCAACAACTCCAAATGCCAGCCTGGATTTCACCCCAGTGCTCTCCAGGCTTCCTCAGCTGCACCACAGAACCACAGAAGGGCAGGGTTGGAAGGGACCTCCAGAGACCATCTAGTCCAACCCCCTGCCAGAGCAGGGGCACCCAGGGCAGGGCACCCAGGGACACAGCCAGGGGGGGTTGGAAGCTCTCCAGAGGAGACTCCACAACCTCGCTGGGCAGCCTGCTCCAGGCCCCCAGCAGCCTCACACCAGAGAAGTTTCTCCTCATGTTGAGGTGCAGCCTCCTGGCTCCCAGCTTGTGCTCCTTGTTCCTTGTGCTGTCACTGGGCAGCACCAGCCAGAGCCTGGCCCCTTCCTCCTGACCCCCACCCCTCAGACATCCTCAGACACTGATCAGGTCTCCTCTCAGCCTTCTCCTCTCCAGACCAAACAGCCCCAGGGCTCTCAGCCTCTCTTCACAGCAGAGATGTTCCAGTGCCCCAACCACCCTTGTAGCCTCCCCTGGCCTCTCTCCAGCAGCTCCCTGCCTCTCTTGAACTGGGGAGCCCCAAACTGGACCCAGCATTCCAGCTGTGGGCTCAGCAGGGCAGAGCAGAGGGGCAGCAGAACCTCCCAGCCCTGCTGGCCACACTTCCTGCTGCACCCCAGGATGCCCTTGGCCCTCTTGGCCACACTGCTGTCCCATGGAGAACTTGCTGCCCACCACAGGTTAGTGAGGGGCAACCACCCCCAGCTGGAGGGAGGCCACAGGAGGTTGGCAGATGCCAAACCAAACCCAATCCAAAGGCAGCAGAGGAGCCAGGAGTGCAGCACCCAGCTGGATCAGGCCTCCCCCCCCCCGATTCCAGACACCACCTTGGGTCAAACAAACTCTTGGCTCCTTGCCTGCTCTCCAGCAGGCAATGATTTGGGTAAGGAGCAAAGGAGGAACTCCAAGGCAGATTCCCACATCTTTCCCCCTCCCTCCCAGCTGTCTCTGTGCTCTACTCAAGCTGCCTGGAAGCAAATCCCCAGGCATGGAGTCTGAGGGAACAAAGAGCAGAGACAACAATGTCAAGGAGAAGGGTGGGGCTTGTTTAGCAGCTGAGGATTGTCTCCAGCTTTCATCAGAGCTCTTCAGCCTCCCTGGAGGGCTCCAGCAGCATGCAGCTACCCGCAGCAGCAATGGGCTGGCAGGTGGAGAGAGCCTCCAGAGGCGTCTGGAGGGAGAGGAGCACCAAGGTTAACCCTCCCCAGTCCTGCTGAATGCGTTCAGAGATCCATGGAATGGGTTGGGATGGAAGGGAGCTCAAAGCTCAGCCCAGCTCCAACCCCCTGCCCTGGGCAGGGACACCTCCCACCAGCCCAGGCTGCTTGAGGCCTCATCCAGCCTGGCCCTGAACACATCCAGGGAGGGGATGGAGCTAGATCACAGAAGGGTAGGGGCTGGAAAGGACCTCTGGAGATCATCCAGTCCAAGGCCCCTGCCAGAGCAGGGTCACCCAGAACAGGTCACACAGGAACACATCCAGGTGGGGCTGGAATCTCTCCAGTGATGGAGACTCCACAACCTCCCTGGGCAGCCTGTTCCAGGGTCTCCCCACCCTCACTCAGAACAATTTCTTCCTCCTCTCCCCATTAAAACCATTTTGCACCACTCATTTCCCCACCTAGACTCATCTCAGCTTGATTTAGACAGAGCTGAGCTGAGCTTTGTTCTTGTCAGACTCATTTCCAAGCTCTCCAACCCAACATTTGGGCTTGCAGCAGTTTTGCTTCCAGGAGCTCAGAAGGAATCAGAAGACATCAAGGCACCAAAACTGGTTTGGGAAACTTCTGAGTGAAGCAGCTGGCCTGAACCCAAGCATCCCTCTGAGCAGGGAAGCAGAGGAGCTGGTTGGGTCTGCTCACTTCCAGTGGAAGAATTCAAACAGAAACCAAATCTTCTTGCAAGCTTGGGCACCAGAGGCCAAGGCAGGGGCAGGGGGGAGAAGATCCTTACCTGTGATCATGGAATCACAGGGTGGCTCAGATGGGAAGGGACCTCAGAGCCATGGGCAGGAGGCTGCAGTGAGGTGGGGGTTGGTCTCTTCTCCCCACTACCAAGTGACAGAAAAAGAGGAAATGGCCTCAAATTGCCCCAGGGGAGGCTGAGGTTGGCCACGAGGAACAATTTCTGTCCTGCCAGAGTGGTCAGGGGCTGGCACAGACTGCCCAGGGAGGTGCTGGAGTCCCCATCCCTGGAGGTGTCCAAGAACCCTGTGGCCGTGGCACCTGGGGACAGGGTTTGGTGGCCACGGTGGTGCTGGGCTGATGCTGGACTGGATGGTTTTAAAGGCTCCAAAGGACCTAAAGCAAGAGGAGTCAGGAGCAAATGGAAGCATTTCTCCTGCCAGCAGCAGTCTCTTTGTTCAGGAAGAAGAGCTCCTGGTGAGCAGAAGCTGGACCCCACTTCATGAACTGCCTGGGCTGGAGAGAAAGAGCAGCTCTGAGGAGCTGGGGCAGCCAGGACCCCTCTCCCAGGCTGCCTGGGGATGAGTCTGCAGGAAAGGTGCTACAGGAGCCGGCAGCAGGCTGGGCTCGGTCTGCTCAGTGCCCTCCTCCTGACATCCTGCTCAGAGGCAGCCCCAGCCCTTTAAAGGAGCTGTTCAAACAAGCCCAGCATGGAGCTGCAGGTCCTCGGAGCAAGGCTTTGTTCTCACTCCAGAGCTGGATTGTGATAGGAGGAGTGGGGATGGATTGAAGCTTGAGGAGGGGAGATTGAGACTGGAGATGAGGAGGGAATTGTGTAGAGTGAGAGTGGGGAGACACTGGCACAGGCTGCCAGGGAGGCTGTGGCTGCCCCCTCCCTGGAGGTGTTCCAGGCCAGGCTGGATGAGGCCTTGAGCAGCCTGAGGCTGGTGGGAGGTGTCCCTGCCCAGGGCAGGGGCTTGGAGCTGGATGGTCTTTAAGGTCCCCTCCAACCCCAAGCACTCCATGGGTCTCTGAAGAAGAGACACAGCACCACCACCTCAACCTCTTTCCTACACCTCACTGCCCCTCAACTTCTCCTCCTACTTTTGGATCTCTTTTGCTTCCCTCCTGCTGCTTATGAAATCTCCTGACCTGCTGCTGCTAAGTGAAACTGAGTTAAAATTAGCTGCACAGTGGCATGAACAAAAAAAAACCCTAACCCAACCAAAAAGCAGCATTTTCAGGCAAGCTCCAAATGATAGCAGGGGAAGGCTGCAAGCTGGAAAAGGAGAGGCTCAACTTTTTCAAGCTGGCTGCAGTCCCCTGGCAGGGCTGAGGAGCAGACACAGCCTGGGTGGAAGAGAAACCCAAGAGGCAGCAAGAATGGCCTCTCACTTTCAAAGGCAACGACTCTTCCCCTGCCTCTCCTGAAGCAACACAAAAGGAAGGGCTTCCAAATGAGTGAAAACTGACAGGAGCCTCCTCATTAATAGGTTAATTAGGAGAAGCCTTGACATTGCTGCTGCTGCTGCTCTTCAGCTCAGCAAACAGCCATATGGCTCCCAACTCCCTTGCCAGGCTCTGGTCTGACACCTATTTCGTGTTTTAACTTGGTAGGAAACCAGTTTAGGAGCCACCCAAACCATGCCAGGGCTCTGTGTGTGTGTGAGGGGAAAGTCCTGCACGGCAGCTGCACGGCAAGGCAGGAGCCCAGGCGGCTGCTGATGGTTTTCAAGGCTCCCAAAGCCATGCCAAGCGCTGCCGGGCAGCTGGCACAGGGTTTGCAGAGGCTACACAAGCAGCTGCTTCGCCTCAGCCTGTGCCCCAATGCCCAGCAGGCCACAGGTTGCTCCCAAAAGCCCTCAGATGGCAGAAAAGTGCTTTGCAGAGTGGATTCAACGTGCAGGGAAGTCCTTTGCTTTGTGGTGGAGAGGTCAGCAGGGCACGGAGGGGATTCTGCCCCTCTGCTCTGCTGAGACCACACCTGCAGCACTGCCTCCAGCTCTGGGACCCTGAGCACAAGAGGGGCATGGAGAGGCTCCAGAGGAGGCAACAAAGGTGCTCAGAGGGCTGGAGAGTCTCCCCTGTGGGGACAGACTGGGAGAGTTGGGGCTGTTCAGCCTGGAGAAGGCTCCAAAGAGACCTCAGAGCAGCCTTCCAGTACCTGAAGGGGCTCCAGGAGAGCTGGGGAGGGACCTGGGACAAGGGCTGGGAGTGCCAGGATGAGGGGGATGGCTTTGGCCTGGGAGAGGGGAGACTGAGACTGGAGAGGAGGAGGAAATTCTTTAGGGTGAGGAGACATTGGCACAGGGTGCCCAGGGAGGCTGTGGCTGCCCCCTGCCTGGAGGTGTTGAAGGCCAGGCTGGATGAGGCCTTGAGCAAGCTGGGCTGCTGGGAGGTGTCCCTGCCCATGGCAGGGGGGTTGGCACTGGCTGATCCTGAAGGTCCCTTCCAACCCAACCCCGTTTAATGATTCTAGGGAAAAGATTCAACACGTGGGTCCCCAGTGCAGGAGCAGAGAGGCAGAGAGGGCAGGGGCAGGGGCGATGCCTCCCCCCCCCGCACCGCCGAGGCTCCGGCGACCCTCGCGCCCCCAGCACAGCCTCCTCCCTGGAGGGGAGGCAGCTCCTCCTCAAGCCTGCTCCACACAACCACTCTGGCTGCGAGGTGGAGAGCGTTATTTCCACCGGTCACCACCCGGTGACCTTTGCCTGCTGTCAGAGCACTGACGTTCTGCCTTCGCTCCTTTCGCAACAGCTCCTTCCGGAGCATCCAACTGCTGGCAGCAGGCAGCAGAGTACCCAGGGAGAGAGGGAGGGGGAGAAAACCCAACCCGAGCTGTCTGGCCAAGGAGCTGAAGGAGTTCAAGAATGCTCTGTTGGACACTGTTTCCAATTTCCAGTCAGAGGAGTCTTTCTTGGAAAGTTGTAGGCTATAACTCACGGCCCACGTGGAGCTTGGGTTTGGGTTGGGTTTGGGGTTTTTTTGTGTGTGCGCCTGATTTAAGCAACTAAATATCTGAGGCAGGTCCGGAGGAGAGCAACTCTGCTGGCCTGGAACTGCCCTCCCCCCGCCAGGGGCTTCTCCCTGCTTCACTCCAGAGCAGGCAAAACAAAGCAAACCCCCCGACGGCATCGCCGCGGAGGGCTCCTTTTGCCTTCGCCCTTTCATATGCGAAAGGAAGGAGCGCGGAGGGGGGGAGGAGGAGGGAGGAGGGAGGTTGGGTTGGGTTTGTTTTCTACTCTGCTTCCGACGCACACAAAGGTTCAGAGCTCCCAAACACCGCAGAAATGACTTTCCAGGGTGCCTTCCCCCCCCTTTCCTAGGCTGCTTTCCCAAGCCTGCTCCGAGCTGAGCAGCTGCTCAGCTCCCCTGGAGGAAGCGCAGGGGCAGCCCTGGCTGGCAGAGGCAGCGCAGGGAATGTGCATCATGGCTGCTCCAGCAGCAAGCACCTCCCGAGGGGTCCCCAGATCCCTGCGGACCCCTCTCCGCCGTGTGGGCTTCGTGCCCTGGGGGCCAGGCCGGGCTCGCACCTTGCAGTGGGCAGCGGGAACCGAAAAACCACCGCTGCACAGCCCCCCCACCCCCGAGAGGAAGCAATAGCCCTGGAGAGCTCAGCATCAAAGGCACGGGGAGGCAGCCGAGTCTCCAGGAGCTGCACACAGTCAATTGGCTCTTTCCTGCCCAGTTATTTATTACTATTACTGCTATTATTTTAATCACAGCTGGTACATAAACCAGGAGGTGCAAGCCCGGGAGCAGGCACACCACCAGCCCCATCCAGCCCCGTTTCTCACAGCAAAAAAAAAACCCCCCACCACCCCACACTCCAAAAGCTGAAAGCCCCTTCCTGAGGCTGCAGGTTCAAACAAAGCTCAGCCAAACTCACCTGAAAAAAAACAACCAACACAACAACCAACCAACCCCAAACAAGCCCAAAACCTCACATTTTGGTGTTACCAGATTGAGCAAAAGCCTCCCAGACACAGCCCTAAACCTCCTGCCCCTGGTGGGTTTTGCAGCCACCTCCTGCAGCTGGCAAGTCCAGATCTGCAGGCAGCTCCCAACAGGCAGCAGGTTAGGAGCCAACAAGCAGTGAGAGGGTTGGGGAGGGGGGTGGTGGTGGAATAAAAGCCCCACACTAAACCACCAAGGTTTCAAGAGTGGTTCCTGTTGGAACAGGCTCCACAGTTACACAAGCAGCCATCACCCTGGAAGCCACAGGGAGAGGGCATCCAGGAGCTTCAGATGCAGGAGAAGCCTCTCCCCGGTCCTCCATCCCCACCCCCAGCCCCCCAGGGGGATGCTTTGGGTCTGGGGAGAGGGCCTGAGCTGCTCTCCCCTTCCCCCAGCTGTACCGCCCCCCCCCAGGTGAAGCAAAGGGATTGCCACCGGGCACAACGACCCCCAGGAAGGCTCTGCCCCCCTGCTCCAAACAAATATTCCCAGTGGGAATATTTTGGGAAAAGTGGCTTTTAGCACCCCCACCTCCCCCCCCCCGAGATTCCAAGAGGCTCTACAGGAAGCACCTCTGGTTTCGGGGGTGGTGGGGGAGCCAAAGCCCCCCTCCCACGGCCAGGTCCTCCAGGCTGCTGGCAAGAGCCCCCAGCTCCTGAGGTCAGGCCCTGGATCGGGATGGCAATTCCCACCCTGGGGCTGAGCTCTCCTCCCAGAACCTGCTCCACACCGAGCCCCCGGGGGGGCACAAAACATTCCCGGTGAGCCACACGCCCAGGCGACCCCCGCCCCAGACAGACACCACCCCCCACCCCCAGTTCCTCCTTGCTCCATCAGTTCCCTTCCTCATCTCCCGAGGAGGGGTTGGAAGTCTCCCAGTTTTCATCCCAGGCAACACCAAGACCCCCAGGGAGCAACCCTCAGGCACTGCAGCCCCCAGCCCCAATTGCTGCTGTCCCTCCAGACACACAACCGTCCCCTCCGGGGTGGGGGGGTGGGGGCCGCAGCCCCCTCGAAACAACCTCAAGTGTCCCCTTCACACCAAAGGGCAAAACCCCTCTGCACCCCCCCCCCCCCGGGCTGGGCTCGACCCCCGCCGTGGGGGATCTCTGCTACCCAACACATCGGGGGACCCAACCCTACATGGAGCCTTTGACATCTCCAGAGACCCCTCCCCACCTACCAGGCGCCCCCCACCCCTTGGGTCTCCTCTTATTCCTTCTACCACATCCGTCTCTGCCCCCCGCCCAGGGCCCACCCTGCCCACAGACACCCCCGCCCCCCAAACCCCTCAGGGCTCTCTTCACAGCCTGGGAGGGACGACGACGACACACCTCCAGACCCCCAAACCCCCTTGCACCTCCTCCTCCCCCCCCAGACCCTCCCCAAAACCTCACCCCGGGGCCGAGCGGCCACCCAGGGCCGACCTCAGGCCCAGGCCCAGCCCTGCGCGCCCCCCACCGCATCCCCCTCAGCCCCCCGCGCCGCCTCCTTCCCCCGGCCCTTCCCCATCGATCCCTGCTTCCCTCGGCGGTTCTTCCCCGGTTCTCCCCCGCCACCCCCTCCCCGGTTCCCCCTCGCGGCGCCGGGCGGGGCGGGCGGCCGCGCCGCCATGTTGCGGCCGGCGCGGGCCGGGCGGCGGAGGCCACCACTCACCGTGGGCCCCACCGAGAGCGCCGGCTAGGAGCAGGAGGAGCAGCAGGGCGGCGGCGGCGGCGGGCGGCAGGCGGCCGTGGCGGCGCGGCGGCCGGGGGCGGGCGGCCATGGCCATGGCGGCGCCGCGGCCTCGGAGCGAGCGGCCGGGGGGAGGGGCGAGAGCCGGCGCGCGGCCGGGGGCGGGGCCAGCCGCGAAGGGGCGGAGTCAGCCGCGGGGTGGGGCGGAGACAGCTTTAAAGGGCAGCGCCCGGCCGGAGGCTGGAGCGGCTCGGGGGTAAGGGGGTGCGAGGCGGGGGTGCGAGGCGGGGGTGCCACGCGTGTGCAAGGCTTGCGTGTGTATCTGAGCAGTGTCTGTGCAGCACCGTGTGGGCAGGGGGCTGTGAGCCGCAGGCCTGGGGCAGCTGGGGCACAATGGGGCATGAACCTTGTCCAGGTAGGGCACCCCAGACCCCAGGCAGGACACCCCAAGTCCTGGGCTGAGCGCGCTAAATCTCAGGCAGGGAATCCCAAACCCTGGGCAGGGCATCTCAGGCTTTGGTCTGAGCACCCCAAACCCTAGGCAGGGCACCCCGGACCTGCCCTGCTCAGGCCCCCCCCATAGCCCTCGCCCCCAGTGCCAGCCCTGCTGAGTGCCAGCAGCTGCTCTTTGCTGCTCAGTTTCTCTTCCTTAACTGGGAGGGAGGCACAAGGGCAGGGCATGGGAGGCTGGGAACGTGCTGGGGCTGAAGCCCTACGGTGGCCTCGTTCTCCTGAGCCAGCTCCTCTTCCATCCCCGGGGGGCTTTACCCGTGGACCACCACCAGCAGGAGCTCCAGCAGCCGCAGCCCCCTACCCAGTGCATCCCCTGCCCCTCGGGTGTGTGCCAGGCTGTGGGGTCCCATCCTGCCGCAGCGCCTGGTGCCCGCTGGGGGAGGCTGGGCAGCTGTTAAAGCCACAAAATAGCTTTACACCTTTATTAAATATATTAAATCTTAATAATTAAATAGTTATGGAGCAAAGCTGCTTGTGCTGAACGTCCTGGTCCTGTCCAAACAGCCCCAAATGTGTGGGGTGGCTTTGGGGGTGGCAGCGAGGGGTGCCACTGGAAAAAGACCAAAGGGCACTGGAAAAGCTCCAAAAGGCACTGGAAAAGACCAAAATGTTGGCAAAGACCAAAAGGGCTCTGAAGAGGGACATCAGGGAGGGATCAGGGCCACCACAGCTGTGGCAGCCCCCATCTTGGCAGGTCCCTGTGGCACCAGGGACGGTTGGTCCCTGCTCGGTGCCGGCGGCTTTGTCCAGGGGAGCTCTGAGATGTGCCATGGTGTGCCAGGATCCATCCTGGGCCAGGGAATTCTGCCCCTGGACCATCCTTTCCCATTGGAATCCAGGCCTCCTTTGGTGAGAGGCATGCCGGGCACCGCAGCCCTGCCGGGGAATTCCTGGTGGGGCCCCTGAGCCCGCGGCATCCCCGCTGCCAACACGCCAGGCAGGCAGGTCGGGGCAGCGCCCGCTGCCTGTGTGCCGCGCTGCGTGCCAGCGCTGGGGTGGGTACCCAGCTGGGCTCGGGGCTGCAGCAGGGCATGGTGCTGGGGGCTCCAGTGCCAGCCCACCCCTTGGCTGTGGTGTCTGGCTGGGGGCTCAGGGTGGGCTGCCAGCCCCTGGCACCTGCTGCCATTCCTGCGGGGCAGGCATGCTGTGCCCACGAGGGGTGATGGAGCCTGGGAGGTATTTTTATAACTGGGCTGGAAGATTCCTCTTGGCCCTTTCCTCCCCCTCTGTTTTTTGCCCCTAAAAAGGCACCAAGGAGGGCTGGGAAAGGTGGAGGCTGTGAGCAAAACTCCCTCTGTGCCTGGGAGCCATCCTGGCACTGGCTTCGCTGCCATCCCTGCTGCAGCCCATGAGCGGCTCTGGTGTGTGCCCGCTGCTCGCTGCTCCAGCGCAGTGCCCGCCGCTCACTGCTGCAGTTTGGGCTTCTCCAGGGAACTGTTCAGCTTCTTCAGTGTCTTTTAATCCGCAGGGCGGTGAGGCGGGCAGAGGGGCTCTGGTACCAGCACTCCTTCATGATCTTTGCCAGCGCCGACAGCACCTGGGCGAGGCGCAAAACAAAGAAGGGGAAATGGAAAGGTTCCGTCGGCGAGCAAAGATCGGGCTAGGGCTGGGAGTGGGGCGGCCCCCCGGGGACTCACCGAGTCGGAGAAGAGGCGGTTGGGGATGACGGGGGTCTGCTGGTCGATGCAAACCACCTTCTTCATGTCCTCGAAGCTGGGGTCACTGGGGACTGCGTCGAAGAAGGGTGGTCGGTACTCCTCCACGATGCCTGCGGGCGGGGGGATGGTGTGAGGGAGTTGCAGCGTTCACCCCCTGCCCTGCACATCACAGGGTGCCAGGGGGCAGTTGGCATGACCGATCTACATCCCGCCCTGGGAGCTGCTGCTGTGATTTGACCGCCGCCGCACCCCCCGCCCCGGCGGGGAAGCTGCCCTGGGGCACACAGCTCCAGCCCCGGCAGCACTGCAGCGGGAGGCTGGGGCCACCTCCAGCGCTGGCAGCGGGTCTGGCATCCACCACAGCTCCAGCATCAACCTCAGCCACCAGCTCCAGCGCTGGCAATAGTCCAGCAGCAGCCCTGCCAGGAGCTCCAGCACTACCTCCAGCAGCAGCTCCTGCCACCGGCGCCACCTCACAGCCCCACACCTCCACCAGGCAGCCCCACGGCAAGCCCTCCAGCTGGCCCAGCTAATCTCTGCTTAGTGCCTCCATATGTCTGGGTGTCCATGGGCTCTAACCCCCCTGGGACTCCCCCCATCCCCCCGGAGGAACCACCACCTCCCTGCACCCCACTGAGTGGCCTGTGAAGCTTGGGGGCCCCCCATAGCCCTCATTCCTGCTGCCCTGGGGCTGTGCAGGGGCCCCCCACAGCCCACCGTGGTGGGCGAGGGTGTCTGGAAGGGTTAAGAGCAGCTGGCTGAAGGTCATCTCCTGCACATGGCTTTGGTAATTTGGAGTAAATGTTTAATCTGAGGGAGCAGCAAATGAGATTATCCCAACCAGACTGCGCCTCGGGGGGACCTCCTGCCTCACCTCCCCTCTACCTTCCCCCCCCCCCCATTAATGCCTCTAATGGACTTCGCCAGCGGTGAGCAACGCTGGCTGGCTGAGGAGGCTTCTCCACAGCATCAGGGGGGAGCCTGGCCCCTATTCCCTGTCCCCCCTGCTGGCCGGAGGTCCAGGCCGTGGCTGGTTTCCAGGCTGAGCTCCATGCTGCTTGTTTGCTAATCAGCGCTGGGCAAACAAAGCCCTGATTGAGCCTAATGGGCCCTTTAATCAGGCAGCAGGGTGCTGACACTAGATTACAGTGTTTATAATTTCCAGCTAATCTGCTGGGCAAGGGAAAGGGAGGGGGAAAAAAAGAGAAAAAGAAAAGAAACAGAGAAAAAAATAAAACTAAAGGAGGGAAGGAGGCCAGGCCGAGAGAGCCGGGAGACGGGGAGCAGAGGACAGGGTGGAAAAGAGCCTTGGGACCGCCGAGCTCCACGCAGCTCTCATGGGGAAGGCTCCAGGGAGACCTTAGAGCAACCTCCCAGTACCTGAAGGGGCTCCAAGAGAGCCGGGGAGGGACTTGGGACAAGGGCTGGGAGTGATAGGATGAGAGGGAATGGATGGAAGCTGGAAGAGGAGAGCCTGAGGCTGGAGAGGAGGAAGAAATTCTGTACAGTGAGGGTGGGGAGAGCCTGGCACAGGCTGCCCAGGGAAGCCTGGCTGCCCCCTCCCTGGAGGTGCTCAGGGCCAGGCTGGATGAAGCCTCGAGCAAGCTGGGCTGGTGGGAGGTGTCCCTGCCCACGGCAGGGGTTGGAGCTGGGTGGTCTTTAAGGTCCCTCCCAAGCCGTTCGGTGAATGCAGAAGCAGGAGGGGGTGGGCACGGGGCCGGGGGGCGCTCACCGTTGACCACAGTGCGCCTGGTGATCTCCCACAGCACCAGCCCGTAGGCCCAGACGTCTGTCTGCTTGTAGGACTCGAAGCAGTCGGTGCGGATCTGCTCGCTCAGCACCTCGGGGGCCATGTAGCGCTTGGTGCCCACCCGAGGGTTGTTGCCAATGTCCAGGTAGTCGCTGCCCTGGGAGTGCATCACGGCCAGCCCTGGGGGATGCCAGCCCTGCTCAGTGCCATGCTGCTGCTGCGTCCCAAGGGTGCTGCATCCCCGGAGTACAGCACCTGGGGCACCACCTCCCTGGGGCTCCACACCCCTGGGGCACCACCACCCCTGGGGCACCACCACCCCTGGGGCTCCACCACCCCTGGGGCTCCACCACCCCTGGGGCTCCACCATCCCCTCACCCAGGTCTGCGATGCAGCACTGCCGGTTGTTTTTCACCAGGATGTTTCTGCTCTTCAGGTCCCGGTGGGCGATGGCAGGCTTGCCCTGGGTGCCAAAGATCTCCACGTGGAGGTGGACAAGGCCACAGATGATGGAGGAGGCCAACAGCAAGCAGGTCTCCACGTCCAGGGCTGTCCTCTGCAGGTAGTCATAGAGGGAACCATTCTCGTGGTAGTGAGTGATGAGCCAGAGCTGGGTGCTGGAGTTCCTCGAGGTCATGTCAGAAGCGATGAAGCCTGGATGGGGAGAAGAGCCAGGAGCATGCAGAGTGCTGCTCCTGGAGCCTGCCTGGGCCCCCCAGTCCCCCACTCACCCAGGATGTTGTCGTGCCGGAGCAGGACAGTGTTGTAGATCTCTGTCTCCCGGAACCAGGACTGCTCATCCCGGGAGGAGAAGATCTTCACGGCCACGCTCTCGCCGTGCCACACTCCACGCCACACCTCACCATAGCGTCCTTTGCCTGCCACAGCACCGCATGACACAGCCCCTCCGACCCCCCCTGCCCTCCCCACACCCACCACGATGAGACTGGGAGAGCAGCAGAGCAGCACAGGGGCCACTGACCTTGGCCAGCAGCCACCCGGCCAGCCAGCTGCTGGCTGCTTTCCCCCACCAGCAGCACAGGGACAGTGAGGATGGGGGAGCCACTGCAACAGGCTGCCCAGGGAGGTCCTGGATGCCAGGTTGGATGAGGCCTTGAGCAACCTGGGCTGCTGGGAGGTGTCCCTGCCCATGGCAGGGGGTTGGATCTGGCTGAGCTTTAAGGTCCCTTCCAACCCAACCCAGTCTGTGAGTCTCTGAACCTGGGGTCTCTGTGGGGTTTCGGCGGAGATGATCAGGTCCAAGCTCCACCTCTGGCCCTGGTGCTCTGCCATCGTGGGAAAGGGGTCTGGCACATGCCCAAGGCCTGGCTGGGGAGGGGCAGGGCAACCTCCCCCCGTGCCCAGCCCTCTCCTTACCCACGCACTCCGCGAGGGTGATTTGCCGAGCCACCGTTCGCTGGACGAGGAAGGGCAGCCCTGAGCCACTGCCCGTGGTGCAGTCATCGCTCAGCAGGTCCTGTGCAGCCAGGGTGGCAGCAGGGTCAGCCCAGCAGCCACCCCACACCCAGCACACCTCTCTCTCCCACACCTGGGGGGAATTCGGGGTCCCCCATGGAGCTCACCCACCTCCAGAGTGCTGTCTCCCACCGTGGAAGCCTTCAGCATGAGGTCCATGTCCCCCAGGTCGCTTTTCTTGTGGCGGTGCTGAGCCACCTTCCAGCAGAAGAGTGCTGTGAGCACCACCAGGATGAGGAGGGTGAGCAGTGGGACGAAGATCATCAGGAGGAGGTTGGGCAGGGAAGGTGCCTGTCCCAGGGCCTCTTCTCCTGGGTGGGAGAAATGATGGATGTGAGCATGAAGGTGGACCTGGGAGCCTGGAGGTCTTGGTGCTTGGGGCTTAGACCTAGGGGAGGTAGCTTTGCACTGGGGTCGACCCCTGGACGGCAGCAGCTCCCCAGGCACAGCCCAGGGAGGGACTCCCGGGGACATCTCCCTGGTCCTATCCCAGCTGGGAAAGGGTGGCCCTCAGGGTGCTGAGTGAGCTTGGCAAGGCTCTGGGGACCTCCAGCTACACGTCCAGCTGCCTGGGGCAGCTCTGCCTCTGCTGCCCCTGGCTGCCGGGAGGCCGCCACGGCCGTACCTTGCAGGAAGATCTCCAGCTCGGCGTTGCACATGCTGGAGTCGCAGCACCTCATGCCGTACTGCTCCGTCACGGCCGTGTGGCAGTGCTCCAGGATGTTCTGGGACAAGCAGCCCCTGTGCTGGACGATGGCTCCCTCCTCCTTCCTCTTGCTGATGAAGCAGACCTTGCCCGTGCAGCTGGGCAGGCTGCAGTGTGGCACGTCGCAGGCACACAGCAGCTCATCTGCGGGCACCAGGAGGGCACAGGTCCATACGACCAGGCAATGGGGACCTCAAAGATCAGCTGCCCGGTGCCAGGGCTGGGGGTGGAGGGGTGTCTGGGTCAGCTAGCTCCCAGAGGTTGGTGTCCCCGTGGGACCTGGTGGGGGGCACTTCTGTTGAGCTCTGCTGCTCCTTCCCATCACAGCCACACTGCTTTGGTGCTCCCTGCACTTGCCCACAGCCTGGCGCCGTCCCCAGGCCACTTTGGAGCAGGAGCAGCTCCTCCCTGCTCCCCACCATCAGCACCAGCACCCCTGGGAAAAAACTCCACGTTTTAAGGCACATGGGAGCAAGCCTTTTCCCCATCTCCCTTCTGGTGACGTCAAAGCACTTGATGAACCATAATTAATTAAGCTGAGATCCTCTTTGGGAGGCAGGTCACTGTCCCAGAGGGGAGAAGCCCCTTGGTGGGGACAAGCAGGTCCCTGAGGAGCTTTGTCTCCTCCAAGAGCTGCCCTCCGTGGTGGTTTATTTTAAGCAGAGCAAGTGGTGAGGTTCCCAAGGAGCTGAGGGCTTATTTTAACTCCTCACACGTGGCACAGCCTGTCCAGTTTGGGCACTCACCAGCAGCCAAGCCGAGGGAGAGGGACATCAGTGCCAGCACCGCCCGGCCGCAGGCTCCGCACTGCATCATCCTGTGGAGAGCAGAGGGGGTGAGAGGCAGCCCCCGAGTCCCCTGCACCCCTCACAGCCCCCACGAGGGGCTCATTGCTGGGCCAGGGCCAGCCATAGATTCCTAGAATGAGCTGGGTTAGAAGGAACCTTCAAGACCATCCAGTTCCAACCCCCTCCCACAGGCAGGGACACTTCCCACCAGCCCAGGTTGCTCGTGGCCTCATCCAGCCTGGCCTTGAAGCTTTATCCATGACACAAGCAGAGGTGCTGTGAGCAGCCAAAAATTCCCCAGCTGTGCCTCTGGGAGAAGCTTTTGCTCCTTTTTAAACCATCCTTTTCTTACCCCCCCAGCTCCCCACTTTCACCAGAGCCAAGGCAAACACGGCGGGGCTGGCACTGCCCCCTGCCCCTCGCCCCGCTGGCATCGCTGCCCCTTCCGCAGGGCTGAGACCTCGGCTGGCGGCGACCGGGGCTCCCCTGCCCCTCCTGGGCTCATTCTTCGTGGTTCCCGACATAAACACGGCAGAGTCGCCGTTTCCTGCAATTGAAGGAGCCCTGCCCAGGGCTGCCGGGACAGGAATCAAGATTGTTTAGATTCTGGCCGTGATGGGGAAGCGAAGTCACGCAAGCCAGAGGCACACAGGGACGTGGCTGACCCAGGCAGGCTCCAACCGCGGTGCAAAAGGAGTTTTTCCTCCCCAAAATAGCTCACTGAGAGCTCGTGGGGAGGAAACGGCGACCAGGTCTGAGGGCTGGAGGGCAGGAGCAGGGTTTGGTCCCAGAGCACTGCCCCAGGGCTGCCTGAGCCGATCGTGGAATGGGTTGGACTGGAAGGGACCTTAAAGCTCAGCCAGTTCCAACCCCTTGCCAGGGGCAGGGACACCTTCCACCAGCCCAGGCTGCTCAAGGCCTCATCCAGCCTGGCCTTGAACACCTCCAGGGAGGGGGCAGCCAGGAGCTCCCTGGGCAACCTGTTCCAGTGTCTCCTCATCCTCACAAGCTTCCTCACTCCCTTCTTGCACTGGAGCTGCAGCGCTCATGCACCCTCCTGGCATCCAGGGCATCTTCTCCAGCCTGGCTGTGTGGGGTGGGAGGTCACTTTGCCATCCGAAACCCTCCCACCCTTTGGGATTTGCAGCAGCATCAGGAGAAGGATAAGACTTCAACTGAAACAGCTGGAGCAAGCCCTGGGGCAGGGGAATTTCCCTGCGGCCCCACAGAGAGGAAAGCAAAGGGGCAGCTGGGGGGAGACGGAGCAGGAGGCAGGGGAAGCCTGGGGAAGAAGGTGGCTGGAGACAATCCGTGGGGACATCCTGGGTGGATGCAGACAATCCTTGGGGACATCTTGGGTGGCTGGAGGATCCCTTGCTCTGCCCGGGGTGGCTCAGGAGAGCTTTGCAATCCTGGAGCTTCCTCCCTCCCCTGTGGCTTCTGTTGCTCCCCGGCGGGAGGTTCACTGCAGGCTGCAGCTGGTGACTCAGTTCCCCTGGGTTGCCTTTTCACATGGAACCAGGCACAGGAGAGACCCTTGTGCCAGTGCTGGGTGAGCCAGGCTTGTGCCAACCTCTGACAGCACCATCTGCAGGTGTGAAGGGCTGGATGAATGCCACGTTGGAGCCAGCAGGAGCTTAGCCTCCGAGTCCCAAGGCTTCAGTCTGATTTTAGGCTCCTGGGGAAGTTTTCCTGCCTGCTTTCCATGGCTGCAGGTTGGTCTCGCACAGCAATGCCAGCTGCATCCTCTGGTGCTGCCAGGGCAGGAAGGAGCCCCACGGGCAGGCTGTGCTGTCCCAGCCTCTCCTGCACTGCTGGGCATCTTGTGGTGAGCAAGACACACAAAGAGGGCAGCAAACCCAGCTTGTGCTCATCCCTTTGCAGGCTGGCATCACACAGGGCTCTTTGTGCCAAGCAGGGACAAGGGGAACTCTCCCGCCCTGAGCCTGCAGCAAGGTCTGGACAGCAGCAGAGAAGCAGAGCCCCACACCAGCTCTGCTCTGGAAATGGAGCCTCTTTAGTGGCCCTTGAGCTCTTCCTCACCCACCCCTCCACGAAGAAGAGGGGTGCTGGGGGGTCCCACTGCCGCCATCGGTGCACCACGGCCCTTGCTCCAGCCCCCAGCCAGCAGAGCTGTCAAATTTCCCTCACACCTCTCAAAGTCCACCCAAATCCCTCACTTCCCGTCTCAGCTCCAGGCTTTGGGCAGCAGCTGGGTGTTGTTTGAGCTCTTTAGCAGGGGCTGGGGGCCAGATCCTGCCACCACAGCAGCGGTGTAAACCCGGATTTACTCTCTCAGCTCCACCAGAACCCCGATCCCAGCCTCGCTCACCCTGACGTCAACCCCAACGTCCCACAGCATGCGAAGGAAACGAGGCCAGATCCTGATCTCAGCTGCGCAGGGGGAAAACCGGGAGGGAAGCTCCGAGCTGAGCGCAGTCCTGGCCCCCTCGAGCCTGCGACGCTTCCGCACTCACCTGCAGCCTCCACGTCCCAGGGGCGCTGCAGCGCTGCCCGGCCCCGGCGAGGCTCCCCCGCCGCGGTCCCGAGCTCGGCGGCGGCTCAGCCGGGGCAGCTCTGCTCCGTGCCGTGCCCCCTCTTCGGAGGAGCTTCATGGGTCTGCTCCTCTCCCTCTGCCCGTCCTGGGACCGTCGGGGCTCCTGTGGCGGCAGCCTTGCGGGTTCCCAGTAGGGGAAAGGCTCCGTCGCCGTGCCGGGCGCGGGGAGCGGTGGCCCCGCAGCGGAGCGCGGCCGCTTGGCAAGGGCTCTGCGGTCTGGATGTGGGAGAAGTCAAAAAAATGTTTCTTATTACTGCCTCTTCCTGCCTGGCTTCTCTCCACCACTCCCAGCTAATAAAGCATTTCCTATTGCTGAGCACACATCCAGGGCCAGCCTCCCTTCCTCCCGCACACCGGGCCCCAGCTTCATCCTGGTGGCCCTCCCTCAGCCCATCCCTCCTGCCCTTGTCCTTTGCCCACCTGGTTTCCCAGCTCTCGAGGCAAACCCAAGCCCTTGGTGGTGGTGGTGGTGGTGGGGATGTCCATCAGGTCTGCTGCCCTGAGCATCCAAAAGCCTTTGGCAAAGATGCAGCCAATCACTTTGGGGGTGCTGGGGTGGAAAATGATCCAGAGAGATGCCGTGGGAATGACCTTGGAGTGCTTGGCCACCCTTCCTGAGCTGGCATCGAACCCTCATGAGAACAGGAGCATCCCAGCAGAACCGGGGGAGCATCCCAGCAGAGCCGGGGGTGTCCCCAGATATTCTTAGACCTGGCCACACCACCTTCAGGGATGCTGCACAGGGAAGGTTTTCCCCCCTGGGGTGTAACAGCTCCAGGGGTGCAGCTCAATGGGGACCCCCAAGGGATGCTCTTCCCCACCTGCAGGCACAGAGCAGGGCTGGGGTGGGCAGAGAAGGTTCACTTGGTGCCCTTCTTCCACCATGTCCCTGCTGTGGCCCTGGAGCTGCCATGGCAGCAGGCAGTGGGATGGCAGCAGACAGTGGGATGCCAACAGTGAGGCTGTTCCCACGGTGGGAGGTTGGGCACTTCCCACCTCCCCAGGCCACGTGGGGCCGCTGGGCACAGGGGCAGAGGAAGCATCGCTTCCCCTTTTGCCACTGGGGGGGTGGTTCTTTGGGCCACCCCACTCTCAACAGCTTCAACATCCTCTTGTTCCCCTCCTCTCCCTTCAGCATCTTGCTTCCCAAGCCCCATCCTGGCCTTTGTCCCAGCTGCTCACCCTGGGATGGAGACCTGCTCCCAGGGGCTGGCACCACAGCTTCTTTCCCAACCAAGCCAGGGGCTCTGATTTCCCTCTCCAGCCCTCATTGCATCACCGACCCCAGCTGCATCCCACCCCACCGGGCCTGGGAATGGAGCCCAGCCACAAAGCTTTGAGTCTTGCCGGCAGCCTCTCCCCTGCTATCAGCCCTGATCTAGGAAGCTGGAACAAACAAAAGCACAAAACCAGGATAAAGCAGGCAGGACCTTCACGTGTGACCTTGCCCGGGCCGGGGCCGGGCCGGGAGCTCTGCGGAGCCGGGAACCAGAGCAGCCTCCATCAGATAGGAGCTGCCCCGGAGGAAGCTGCTGCCTGCAGGCTTCTTATCTCCATGACCATCTGACCTGCGAGCGGCCCCTCCTGGAGTTATTCCTGGATGTCTCCTGCGTCCCTGCTGCCTTCCATGAATAAAGGCACACGGGAGGGGTTCAGCACCCACATTTAGGGCTGCAGGTGGAGCTTCCCCAGGCAGCTGAGCTCAACCGGGCTGGTGGCAGCTGTGTGGCCACTGAGCTTTCATCTTTCACATGGGACAGACTCTTTTTACACCACAGTCATCACTGGGGGGGGGGATAAAGCCTTGCTTAAAAACTTGGAAGAGTTGCTAACTGCAGATCCTGGGGGACTTGAAGGGTAGAGATGGGTGGGAGGATCAGGCTGGGCTGTGGCCAATTTACCTGGAGCTGGATCCATCCATCGAGGTATGCTAATGAGCACACCAAACCCATCTGGGGAGTGACTGCTCCCTCTCTGGAGGTATTCGAGGCCAGGCTGGATGAGGCCTTGAGCAACCTGGGCTGGTGGGAGGTGTCCCTGCCCATGGCAGGGGGCTGGAACTGGATGATCTCTGAGGTCTCTTCCAGCCCAATCCATTCCATGAATCTCTCACCCTTGGCCAGGCACAGAGCCCTCAGTGCAGCCCTCTCCAGTGCAGGTGAGAGGTCTCAGGGCTACACACCCCAGGCTGGGGTTGCTGGAGGATGGTTTGCTTGGAAGCAGGGAGCACTGAATCCCACCTTGGATAACCCTGGAGCTGCCTCCTCTCTGACCATTCCTGCTCCTGGGGGCAGCTGAGGGTGGAGCCCATGAGCACCCCAGGGCTGGCTTGCAGCTCCCAGAACTCCTGGCAGCACGGAGATGCTTTCCCCACACTGAGCTTTGGTTTGTCCACCTGCAACCCAGGAATACAGAGGAGTGGGGAAGTGAATGTCCCCAAGGAGGGTGACAGATTCCCAGACTGCATCAGGTTGGAAGGGACCCTCCAAGGTCTCTGCTGACAGTAGGGACACCTCCAACTACAGCAGGCTGCCAGGGACACATCCAGTCTGACCTGGAATGTCTGCAGGGATGGGGCCTCAACCACAACCCTCACTGTGAAGAGCTTCCTCCTGGTGTCCCTCCATGGGGGCACAGGGGAGGCTAGCAGCAAGCAGGGTGGGTGGGTGGGGGGGGGAAGGTGGTGTTCCTGCCAGCCCTGAGCTTTATTTGTTCAATCAGTGCTTGTTAACATGGCAACTGCTTCCATCTGCGTTTGCACAGCCACCTTCCACCAGGCTGCAACATCCAGATCTCAGAGATCAAAGAGACACAGACAGACAGACAAGAGCTGCTTTTGCCACCCCCTGCTCTGCAGCAGGTCCAGAGTCCAGCCCGGGGCAGGGTCTCAGCACAACCAGAGGTGACTCAGGGTGGTCACCCCTGAGCAGGAGAGGATGGGGGCCTGGGCAGGGGGGCAGGGAGCTGGGACTGCAGGGGCTGGGGCATCTCTGCTAGGTTCATCCTTCTCCCTTGAGCATCACCATCCCAGCGTGGGGGAAGGAAGCCAGCCCCACGCCAGGGCCAAGGGGATGGCTGGGACCTTGTCCCCAAGCCCAGCACCTCATTTCTTGTCCTCTTTGTTCTTTTTATCCTTTTTCTTTGCCTCCTTGGCTGCTTTCTTCTCCTCCTTCAGCTCCTTGTACTTCCACTTGGGTGGCTGCAGCAGGTTCTTGTCCTTCCCTCGCTGCTTCCTCTCCTTGCAGCAGGCTGCTGGGCTGGAGTCCTTGCTCACTTTGATCTTGGGGATCGGCTCCCCGGGGAAGATGATGTTCCCGCGGCGCAGCCACAGGGGCAGGAAGCTCAGGAGGCCCCCAGCCGGCCGGCGCGGCGGCAGGAGCCGGATCTCCGACGTGGCTTGGCCGTTGCAGGAGGACGCAGCAGTGCTGGGCCGTGAGGAAAATTCCGACTCGGCGTCCGGATCCGGCAGCTGCTGCCCCAGGATCTCCGGCACCGACAGCCGCCGCTTGCCCACCTCCGGAGGGCTGTCGGGGCACAGCGTTTGGCAAGCAGTGGCCACAAAGGGGCTGGCGAGGGAGGTGGTCATCCTCACCATGTGGTCCATCACCCCCTCCGCCTCAGGGTCGTGGGGGAAGTTGAAGGTGAACACGGAGCGGATCCTCTCCGACAGCCTCTTGCCCGTGGATTTGGAGCTCAGGGCCTCGGCCACCAGCTCGGCCAGGGCTGGCCACTCGGGACGGTACCGGGAGCTGAACTGCTCCGCCCGGGGGCGCTGCAGCAGGCGCCGGATCTTCAGGGTGGTCTCGAAGCGGCCGGTGAAGGCTGCCCACTCCCTGGCTGTCTTCCCCTTGATGGAGTCCACTGCGTGCAGGTCTGCTCCTGGAAACGCAGAGCATCACCACAGAGTCCCCCTCAAAGAGCCATGGGGGTGGGGGTGGGCTGGAAGGGACCTCAAAGAGCAGCCAGTTCTAACCCCCTGCTATGGGCAGGGACACCTCCCACCAGCCCAGGCTGCTCAAGGCCTCATCCAGCCTGGCCTCAACACCTCCAGTCAGGAGGCAGCCACAACCTCCCTGGGCAGCCTGTGCCAGGCTCTCCCCGTCCTCACTCTCCAGAATTTCTTCCTCATCTCCAGTCTCAATCTCCCCTCTTCCAGCTCAAAGCCATTGCTCCTCATCCTGGCACTCCAAGCCATTGCCAAAAGTCCCTCCCCAGCTCTCCTGGAGCCCCTTCAGGTACTGGAAGGCTTCTCTGAGGTCTCCTTGGAGCCTTCTCTTTTCCAGCCTGAACAGCCCCAACTCCCTGATCCTGTCCCCACAGGGGAGTTGCTCCATCCTCCTGATCACCTTTGTGGCCCTCCTCTGGATCTGCTCCTCCTGCCCCTATCCCAGAGTGGGGGTGAGCAGCAGTGCCACCCCCTGCCCCCCAGAATCCCAGAGGGTCCTGTGGAGCTGCTCACCGGCCAGGAGCAGGGCGGTGACGCAGTCCTGCTGGCCCTGCACCGCAGCCTTCATCAGCGCCGTCAGCCCCCGCGGGTCCCTCTTGTCCACCTCCAGCATAGGGTAGTAGTTGAGGAGGTAGTTGACGATGGTGATGTGTCCTTAACAGCCAGAGAGAAGCTGCGTTAGAGGTGTCAACAGTTAACGACTGGGAACTGCTGGGCGGGGAGCAGTTAGCAGCTGGCTCTTGGGAGAACCAAGGCGCAGACTCGTGGCCAGCTCCTTCTGGGGCTTTTGGAGGGGCAGCACAGGGGGCTGCACGGCTTGGAGGGGGCTCCCGGGCTCTGCTCTGTGCCGAGCGCGGTGCCTACCTGCCTGGGCAGCCATCATGAGGGCTGTGTTCCCCTCCTTGTCCTGCTGGTTGACGTTTATGTAGGGGCACTTCTGCAGCAGGGGCACAATGTCCACAAAGCCCTTGTAGCAGGAGACCATCAGAGCGTTCTGGAGAGGGAGCAACGCTCAGCACCGGGGCTGCCGTGGCACCACCCTCCCACCCAGGACTCCCTCCTGCCCCACCTGCTCTAGCAGCCCTCATCCTTCAGGATTTGCCTATTCCCAGACAATCCCCTGCCCCGCAGGGTGCCCGCCCAGCCACTCACCCTCCCGTTGACATCCAGCTCCGTGGCCTCGCTGCGGGTCACCCCTTGATCCAGTCTCTCCTGCACCAGCTTGGCATCGTTCCTGGCGCAGCACTGGTAGAGGCTGAGCTCCCTGGCACCAGCAGCCTCCAGGGACAGCTCATAGCAAGGGTAGACAGAGTCATCGGACAAGATGCTGCTGGTGTCCGAGGGCTCTGACTCGCTCTCCTCCTCCTCCTCCTCATAGTGCAGCTCAGGGTCAGATGCATCCAGGCTGGAGCTGGGGGCTGCAGCATCTTCTCCTCCACTGCAGGCATCTGTCATCCGGCCTGGCCGGGGGGAGGGAGCCCAGCTTGGCCCCGAGCCCTGCCTGGGGCCCACAGCCTCTCCCAGGGGGGTTGAGGGAACGCTGGGGACTGTTCACTCCCTCCTGCACAGACACAGAGTGGGTGTGGGAACTCTGTGGGCTCCCACATGCCTCATCCCACCAGGAAGCCTCAACCAGCAGCCAGCACAGCCCACGTGTGCCCAGTTCCCATCCTCTGCTGGGGCCTTGGATCCTGCCAAATCCCGAGTGGGAAGCAGCTCCCCACGACACCTTCTCCAGTGCAGAGCCAGGAAAATCATAGACTCACAGAATGGCTCAGGTTGGAGGGGACCTTAGAGACCTTCCACTCCAACCTCCCTGCCGTGGGGACACCTCTGGGGAGTTTGCAAGGTGGGTAAAGGACCCAAGGTCTGGATGCTGAAGCCAGGCAGGTGGGGAGCCTGGGGGTGTCCCCAGGGCAATAGTGATGCTGAGTGGGGAACTGAATGCAGCCAGCCTGTGCCAAGCACCAGCAGGAAGGGCACCTCTCCATCCCTCCCCATGCCACAGGGCCACAGTCTGAGCCCTTCCCATGGTGCCCTCCCCACTTAACTGGTGCACATCAAAGCAGCTGCAGAGCCCTCTCCTAGCAGCAGAACCAGGGCATGGCAGGAGCTAAACCCAGCTCCGAGCAAGCAGCAGCACAGGGGCTGGAGCAGGAACCCCTTGAGCCACCCAGCACAGGGCGACCTGCAGCCCCGGGGCAGGAGCTCCGGGGCAGGAGCTCTGGGGCAGGAGCTCTGGGGCAGGGGTGGATCAGCCACAGCCTGGCAGCAGAAATGAAACCATTCTGCTGCAAACCAGAAGCCAACCAGCAACAAACCAGGGCTGGGAAAGGAAGATGGACTTCACAATGCCATTAACTCCCACCCCTCTGAGACATCCCAAAGCCAGCCCAGGGGGTGAGGGATGCTCTGCTCACCACCCCTGATCGTACCTGGTGCTGCTCAGACCTTCCCTGGGGGTGTCTCTCCGGCTGGGCAGCATCACGGCTCCAGGCAGGAAGGAGAACTTCCAGGAAGGGACAGAGTGTGTGTGGGAAAATCAGTCCCAGCCTCTGCAGTGAGGAGGAGGAGGCTTCTGCTCCAGGTCTGAGGTAGCCTTTGGGCACCAAAGCTGTGATAACCTGCACGTGGACATGGGCTCAGCGAGCCAAGATGTCTTAATTTAAACTGTTGCTTAAAATGGCTCCATCCAGCCTGAGCAGGATCAGGGCTGCTTGGGCAGGATTTAGCATCTTTAGCTGACGAGCTGCTGGGAGTCCTGGGCTGGGTTTTTATCTCTGTCTCACCTGCTACCTGAGAGTAGCAGCCCCCAGAGCAGCCCTTCAGAACCCTTCCCAGCAGCTCAGCTGAAGCCCCCACCAGCAGCTCAGCTGAAGCCCCCCACGCAGCTCTATCCCCCCCCCCAGTTGCCTTTATCTGCAGTGAATTTGCTGCTCAGGTAGCCCTGGGAAACTTAGGGGGACAAGTGCCATGGCCACAGGTTTCTTGAGCACCTCTAGGGATGAGGCCTCCACCACCTCCCTGGGCAGCCTGTGCCAGTGCCTGACCACTCTTGCAGGACAGAAATTGTTCCTCATGGCCAACCTGACCCCCCTGCTCCCCGGGCACAATTTCAGCCCTTTTCCTCTCCTTCTATCACCTGATATTGGGGAGCAGAGCCCAACCCCCACCTCACTGCAGCCTCCTCTCAGGGAGCTGTAGAGAGCAACGAGGTCTCCCCTCAAGCCTCCTCTTCTCCAGGCTGAACTCCCCCCAGGTCCCTCAGCTGCTCCTCCCCAGCCCAGTTCTCCAGCCCCTTTCCCAGCTCCATTGCCCTTCTCTGGACACCCTGCAGCAACTCAGTATCTGGTGACATGAGTTTGGTCCTCAAGCAGATGGAGGGGTGGGGGTGGGATGGGCAAGCAGCCCATTTAAGGCAGGGTCCCAAAGGTTACTGTGCTTGGATCCTTGATCATGAAAATATGGAGCAGATGAAGGATCCCAGCTGTTCCCTCTGTGCTGTGCACATCCTGCTGGGCAGAGAGCTGAGGATCCTGATGCTGAGCATGGACCTCAGTGGATCTCAGTGGATCTTGATGCCAAATGCTGCCGAGCCAGAGCTGGGCTCTGTGCCTGCAGTGTCCTCCCAAACCTCTCTGCCACCTCTGCTGTGTCCACACCTGCCAGGGGACAGGACCTGCTCTGAGCCCTTCGGCCCCGTGTGTGTCACCAGGCTGCCAGCCCCCTCCAGGCTGCTCTGCCTGGGGAGAGCCCCCAAATCTGGCGGGGGGAACCTCAACAGTGCTGGATGTCCTATTGCAACACCAAGAGCCCTCTGCTCCTGCTGCAGCAAGCAGCACGGTGTGGCCACCCCGGTGTCACCCCGTTGTCACCCCAGAGCCACCCCCCATGCTGCCTTATCTCGGGAGACGACTGGGAGCAGATTTAGGGCTTAGGGAGTTATCTGGGGAGCTCTGTGCCCTAATCTGCTGCCTGCCACAGGCTTCAGGCTCTGAGCCTGTTGCATAAGGACGAGCTCTGGGGTGCCACGGTCCCCGTCGGCCTCTCCCCGGTGCCTTTGGTGGGGCTGGGGGTGCAGCACGGTGCAGTCCCGCTGGGGCAGGCAGACCACAGAAGGGACCGGGCGGGATGAAGGCACTGGGGGACACTTCCTGCGGAGGCTTTTGCTGCTGCCGAGGCTGTGCAAGGCCGCCGATCGCCACCAGGGGATGCCGGAGCCCGCGGGAGGCGGCGGAGCCACGGCCGCTCCCGGCCGCTCGTCGGGGAAGGGCCGCGCCGAGAGCTACCGGGCGGCTCCGGCGGCTCCGAAAGCGACAGGGCGGCTCTGGGCCGGCGGTCGCTGCCTCCTCCAGTACTCCCTTGTCTTCCCACCGGGCTGGAAAGACTCGCACGACTTCTTAGAAGGCAGCGGGCAAGCTGAGTTTAAGTTTTATCTTTTTATTGCTATTAGTTTTGTTAAGAAGTTTGTACACAGATGTCACAGCATCCTTCCAGATGTGATGGCATCCTTCCAGATGTCACAGCATCCTCCCCGATCTCTCAGCATCTTTCAGACGTCACAGCATCCTCCCACACGTCACAGCATCCTCTCACGTCCTGGCATCCTCTCAGGCTTCACTGTAGATACCTGAGCCTCGCCGCCTGGGAACCCATTCCTTAAGGACATCCTGGACAGAGGGAGGGAAGTGCAACTGGAGATGAATCATTCAGACGGCACAAGAGAAGGTGGAGAGAAGGACAGCCCCGCACGGCCGCGCTCCCGGGGAACTCGCTCGCATTAAATCACAGCTGACGCCCAGGAGCATCCGCGCAGGTGGGGAGGGGGCTGGGAAGGGCTTGGAGGACAGCTCTGATCTTTCACCCTTTGCCCAGGGTCTGGCTGGGAGCACCGAGCCTGGTGGTCTGGCCCAGGTCACTCATCCCTCACTGCTTGGTCATCTCCATCACAAAACCAGGGTGCAATAACTCAGCATGGAAGGGAAGTGGAGGGAGTTGATTTAAACCCGGGAAGGGGCTCTGCTAACCCTGTTCTTCCTCACCGTGGTCAGGGCTGGGTCATGGCTGAGTGCAGCTCCTGCCCTGTGCTCAGGAGAGGGCTGTGAGGACACGGTGCAGGGCCACATCCTGCCGCACCGCCCCTGCCTTTGGGTGATGCCCAGGGAAGGAGCGGCTCGGGGCCGGGGCTGGGTGCTGCAGCCGCCGGCTGCCGGAGCGTGAGGAGGTGTGTGGTGTGTCACAGCCCTGCTCCCAGCCCGCTCGTAAATCACCGCTGAGTGTCACCCTACGAGATGACAAAGCCACCCCCTTCGCAGGGGGCTGGCAGCCAGTGCAAACCTGGGGTCACGCCGTGATTTACGCCTCCGCAGCGGGGCGAGGAGGGCGCTGCCGGCAGGCGGCCGCTGCCACCCCGGCTCCTGCTACCGCCCCGGCCCCTGCTGCCGCCCCGGCTCCTGCTGCCACCCCGGCCCCTGCTGCCACCCCAGCTCCTGCTGCCACCCCGGCCCCTGCTGCCACCCCGGCCCCTGCTGCCACCCCAGCTCCTGATGCCACCACGGCTCCTGCTGCCACCCCGGCCCCTGCTGCCACCCCGGCCCCTGCTGCCACCCCAGCTCCTGCTGCCACCCCGGCCCCTGCTGCCACCCCGGCCCCTGCTGCCACCCCAGCCCCTGCTGCCACCCCAGCCCCTGCTGCCACCCCAGCCCCTGCTGCCCCCCCGGCTCCTGCGCGGACAGCGAAACCCGGAGGCAGCAGGAGCTCGCTGGGGCTTTGCTGGAGGCAGCAGCTGGGTCTGCAAGGGAAGTGCGAGCCGAGGGTCTCAAATCCCTGCCGCAAAATCCCATCACAGGATCGCAGGATTGTTTGGATTGGAAAAGCCTTCCAAGCCCATGGAGTCCAACCATCGACCCAACACCACCGTGGACACTAAACCATGACCCCAGATGCCACGGCCACAGGTTTCTTGAGCACCTCCATCCCCTGCTTCGGCCAATCGGCTGCGTGGTCAGAGCCCAAACCATCTGCCGCCGTCGCTGCCTGCAGCCCCCGTCCTTAGCCAAAACACTGCGGAGGGTGAATTGCCTCCTGCGGTGGCTCCTGCTGTGCCGAGGAATGTCACCTCCCGCCACGAATGTCACCCCCCCGCCAGTGGCGAGGACAAAGCATCCCAGCATCCGTCACACTCTGCTGACCACCTTGGGGAGCTGCTGCCTGCGGGGCTTGGGCCAGCAGGACAATAAGCCCTTGTTCCGTGCCTGCCCGCTGCCGTGCCAGGACATCCCTGGAGGTGACACAGGCAGAGCAGGGCCGCAGCGCCCTGCCCGCTCCAGCAGATGCTCTAAACCAGAGGATTTCGCCAGGATTTGCCTCGGGTGCCTCTTAAAACCATAAACCTGCTTATCAGGGGCTGTGGGCAGGCACCCTGGCAGGGACCTGATCTCCTGCCTTGGTCCCCAGCTCTGTGGAACGCAGGGAAGAGGGCTGGGAGAGGAAGAAGTCTCTATGGCAGGAAAACAAAATACAGAATCAAATGGAAGTCTGAATTCTGCTGCCTTGTTTTACAGAGAGTTGGACAAACCCCAGTGCAGGCAGAGGGGGATGCAGCCCCGGCACAGCCTGACCTTGCTGCCTGAAGAGGAAATTAAGGGCTTGGGGGTGTTTGTTATAAGTAGTTTCTACCTCATCAGCTCAAAGCGGTTTGATGAAGTTTTTGCATCACAGTTCTGCCGTTTGCTTTTGTTTCTGGAGTCCAGCCTGAGGGCAGCAGAACTCACAGCCCCAAGCCCAAAGAAGGGGAGAGCTGTCTGTAGGGAGCAGGGCTGAGCCCTGGGCACCAGCGCAGCAAACCAGCCTCGTGTGGCGCTGGGCTCAGCTCCCGGTCATCAAACCAGCCCCGTGTGTGGCTGGGCTCAGCTCCTGGCCATCAAACCAGCCCCGTGTGAGGCTGGGCTCAGCTCCTGGTCATCAAACCAGCCCCGTGTGTGGCTGGGCTCAGCTCCTGGCCATCAAACCGGCCCCGTGTGGCGCTGGGGCTCAGCAGCTCCTGGCCATCAAACCAGCCCCGTGTGGCGCTGGGCTCAGCTCCTGGCCATCAAACCAGCCCCGTGTGAGGCTGGGCTCAGCTCCTGGTCATCAAACCAGGCCCCGTGTGGCGCTGGGCTCAGCTCCTGGCCATCAAACCAGCCCCGTGTGGCGCTGGGCTCAGCTCCCGGTCATCAAACCAGACCCCAGTGTGGCTGGGCTCAGCTCCCGGCCATCAAACCAGCCCCGTGTGGCGCTGGGCTCAGCTCCCGGTCATCAAACCAGACCCCAGTGTGGCTGGGCTCAGCTCCTTGGCACTGCCAGTCACTCGCTGGCAAAGCCCAAGGGAGTCTCCACATCCGAGCAGCTCTGGCAGCCGCCGTGGCTCCCCCAGGCCCCAGCTGAAGCCTCAGCGATTCCCACCCTGCCAGTGGCCTTTTTAATTTAGGACCTTGGGGTTAAAAAAAATAAATAAATACCAGGAGAGAGAAGCTCTTCTGATTAAATTACAGCTGCCCAGCGCCGGAGCCAGAGATCAATTTCAATTTCTCCCTGTTTTGTGTTGGGTTTTTTTTTTTTTTTTTTGGAGAGGGGGAAGCTCCAGCACAGAGCAGGGGAGGGGAAGGGGGCGGGAGGGGGGGGAGAGAGAAAATTGGACTTGCTAATTCCCTGCTTGTAATTATAGCTAAAGAGAGACGGTGCTGCAGGAGGTCCCTGGTGTGAGAGGAGTAATTTAGGGTTGCTTTGAGAGGTCTCCATGAAATTTGGAAAGAGAGGGGCTCCCACCCCCCCCCCCCCCCCCCACTTCCCTCCCCCTCCCCCCCCCCAGTAATTGTATTTCTGGTGCCGCAGATGGTGCTGGCTCCAGGTCCTTGCTATAAAGAAGATGGATCACAGCAGGCAGAGGAGGATGAGGTGAGGGCATTGCTTTCTTGCCTTCGTGATGAGCATTATCCATCAGCAGCTTTACAAGGCAGCAGGAGCTGGGACAATAAAGTAGAATCATGGAATCATGGAATGGGTTGGGCTGGAAGGGATCTGAAAGCTCAGCCAGTTCCAAACCCCCTGCCATGGGCAGGGACATCTCCCACCAGCACAGGTTGCTCAAAGGCCTCATCCAGCCTGGCCTGGAGCGCCTCCATGGAGGGGACATCCACAGCCTCCATGGGCAACCTGTGCCAGGGTCTCCTCACCCTCACTCTGCAGAATTTCTTCCTCATCTCCAGTCTCAGTCTCCCCTCTTCCAGCTTCAATCCATTGCCCTTCATCCTAGCACAACAAACCCTTACAAAAAGTTCCTTCCCTGCTTTCTTAGAGCCCCTTCAGGTCCTGGAGGGCCACTAATAATGAGGAGTTGCCACCAC
Organism: Picus viridis; assembly: GCA_033816785.1. NCBI lineage: Eukaryota > Metazoa > Chordata > Aves > Piciformes > Picidae > Picus > Picus viridis. The sequence continues at coordinate 1,213,859 of CM066605.1, read as the reverse complement.
ACCCAGCAGCCAGTGTCCCTCTCCCTAGGCAGTGTCCCCTGTCTCCACCTGGGTTTATTCCCAAGCCATCTTCCAGGTTGTCACTGTGGTCCTCAGACCTCCACAAAAATGGCTCTCAGCCTGGAGCCCAGGGCCAGGTGCTGGTGATGCAGCACCAAGGTGGCTGCATGGTCACTGATGCCTGTGCAGGAGCAGAGATGCCCCAAGCTTGCCTGATATTCCAGGTGCCTCTTGGAACCACGATCTTGGAAGACCTCTTAGATCATGAGTGAGGAAGAACTTGGCCATGAGGGCTGCAAAGCAAAGCCTGGAGACGAGCCCAGGCACGGCAGCGGAGGTCCCGTGGGGCGGAGGTGTTCATGAATGAAGTAATTGATTTGGTTTGTGGCAGGGAAAATGTTTATCAACCTTTGTTTGTTGAGCAGCTGAATCTGCAGCAGCAGATCTGCTATCTCCTCGCAGCACGAGCCCCACACCCATCCTCTTCCTCCCCACCAAGCTGCTGCTCTCCAGGGCTTTCCCAGCAGCTCCACCTGATCCCCAGCCAGGGGAAAGAAAACAAAGCAGCTCCTGGGGCCAAGAGAAAAACGTCCTCAGGAATTCTCCCACCTCCAAGGTGCTTAACTCGGCTCTGTTTGGGGTCTCCAGCTTTTCAGAGTCCCGGAATGCCAGGTTGGAAGGGACCCCAAGGCTCATCTGGTCCAACCTTCCTGGATGCTGTGGAGCTGAAATGAGCTGGCCCAGCACCTTGGCAAGCTGAGCCTTAAAGCTGCCCAGTGCAGGGGAAGCCTCTGCTCCCTTGGGAGGGGATTCCAAGGCCTGGCTGTGCTTATGGGAGAAAAATTCTTCTGGATTCCAACGGGAATCTCCCCAGCAGTAGTTGGTTCCCATCACCCCTTGTCTTTCCCATGGGACTCCTTGTAGAAAGGGAAGCTTCATCCTCCTGGCAGCCACCCTTTGTGTCCTGGGCCACGGTGATAAGGTCTGCCCTAAGCCTTCCCTTCTCAAGGCTGCACAATCCCAGCTCTCTCGGCCCTTCCTCACATGGCAGAGGGCTTCCAGCCCTCTCCTCATTCTCCTGACCCTTCTCTGGACACTCTCCAGCCTGTCTGCATCCCTCTTTTTGCACAGCTTTTGGAGCCTGGGGGAGAAGCAGGGGCCAGAAGAAACCCAGTGACTGCCGCGGGGCAGCCGAGTATGGAGAGCTAATAGAGGAGCTGTGTCCCTGGCTGCGTAAATAAATGTCAACTTATCTGCTCACCAGGCAATAAATAGAAACAGGAGAGCGTGGGGATGGGAGCCGCATCCGCCCGGAGCGTCCCTGCGCGGCCGGGAAGGGCAGGATGCAGCGAGCCCGCGGCAGGGACACGGGGATGGGGCTAGAACCGGGAAGAGCAGGATGCTGCGAGCCCGAGGAAGGGCCACGGGGCTGGGGCCGGGATGCTGCGAGCCCGAGGAAGGGCCACGGGGCTGGGGCCGGGATGCTGCGAGCCCGAGGAAGGGCCACGGGGCTGGGCTCGATGATTTACCAGACGTGACAAGGGCAGCTGAAGATGATGGATAGGAGCTGGGTAATGCTGCTCCCCAGCTGGGCTCTGCTGGTGTTAGTGGAGAGGAGAGGACGTCCCCAGCTATTTATCATCTTTCCCCAGGCCCTTGTAGGGCTCTGAACACCCAGTGTCCAGCACACGCTGGGCGGATTAACCCTTTCTGAGCACGCCTGGGGGTAAATCTCTGCTGCCTGCATCTCGGCTGCAGCAGCAGGACTCGGTTGCGCTCTTGTTCTTGGTTTCTGCCCCGGAGCACTGCAGATGGGGGATGATAGAATTGTTTTGGTTGGCAGAGCCCTTTAAGCTCATCCAGTCCAACCATTCTCCAGCTCTCCAGCCAAGGCTGGGGCTAAATCATGTCCCTCAGCACCACAGCTCTGCCTCTTTCAACACCTCCAGGGATGGGGATTCGGCCACAGACTCACTGCTTCACAGCTTCACACGTTGCAATGCTGCTGCTCTGGAGGATGGGCTAATTCCCGGACGGAAAAAAACAGAGGCTTTCCCTTTTCCCAGGCTTTTCCTAAGCCGGGGATGATGTTGGGGGATCTCCTGACAGCAGGGTGGGCTGCTCAGGGTGGGCTGAGCTCAGCAGCTCATCACCGGAGTGAGGGTGAGGCGCCCCAGCACCACCCATGCGGGGAGGGGAGGTGATGGGGGGCGAGGGGGAGGGGGAGCAAAAGACTGCAGATGGCAGCTGGGAACCCCTCCGGGATCCCCAGAGCATTGCTGCTCCCTCCAGCAGCTCCTCCACCAGTGCCTCCTTATTAGATTTGGCAAAATATTATGGGATTGTTTGGAAGGTTAATTAACACAAGGCTCTGCAGCATGGGAACTCAGAGGGTTAGCCCTCGGCCAGCCGAGTTCAGGCTGTCCAGCTGAAACCAAACCTGCCCCAGCACGACGTGCTCAGGACCACCCGGTGCCTTTTCACAGCCCCGTGGTGCCCAGCTGGGCAGGATTAGAGCTGGCACCATCCAAAGTCGGCACTTGGGACCTCCAGAGCATCCCCAGCACCCGTGGTGGAGGGGGTGGGACTAGATCACAGAATCACAGAAGGGTAGGGGTTGGAAGGGACCTCTGGAGATCATCCAGTCCAAGGCCCCTGCCAGAGCAGGGTCACCCAGAACAGGTCACACAGGAACACATCCAGGTGGGGTTGGAATCTCTCCAGTGATGGAGACTCCACAACCTCCCTGGGCAGCCTGTTCCAGGGTCTCCCCACCCTCACTCTCAAGAGTTTCTTCCTCCTCTCCAGTCTCAGTCTCTCCCCTTCCAGCTCAAAGCCATTGTCCCTCCTCCTGGTGCTCCCAGACCTTGCCCAGAGTCCCTCCCCAGCTCTCCTGGAGCCCCTTCAGGTACTGGAAGGCTGCTCTGAGGTCTCCCTGGAGCCTTCTCTTCTGCATCCTGAACAGCCCCAACTCTCCCAGCCTGATCTCCTTCGGCAGCACCACGGTGGGAGACGCTGGGTGCCGTCCCTAGCCTGGCATGGGGGAGGTGAGGTGCAAACAAAGCTGCCCTGGGGCTGGGTTGCCCTGTCGGGCTGCGGGACCAAAGAGCTGCGGCGACTGACCCCTGCTGCTTCCCCTGCAGCCCCTGGTGCATGTCGGGGTGCAGCCATGCAGCCTGTGACCCGGGGGCTCCCATTCCTGTCATGTTTTACACGAGCAGGCATGTGGTCAGGTTTTGTTTTGCCAACCTTTGCTTTCCCCAAAGGGGAGAATGAAAGGGGCCAGTGTGCCACCGATTTATTGTGCCTCCCGAGAGCCCCATGGCTGCTGAGAAAACAGATGCCTCCTGCTTAATCTGCCCTGTTGCTATGTAAACCTCCTTCCCTCTTTGATGTCCCCTATAAATGCTCCATGTGTTTCCAATAACCTGGCATTTTTATCACTGGAGCTGTTAAAGGCAGATCTGTGTCAGATTTGTCCCTGGGCTCGGCTGGGGGTTCGCTGGGGATAACCTCCCTGCCCTCATCAAGGGGCTCATTGTATCTGGGAATGGGGGTCCTGGGCTGCCGGGGGTCCTGGGCTGCCGGGGGTCGTGGCTGCAGCGGCCATGGAACCTCTCCAGGCTCCAACACGATGCTCCTGGGGAAGGGGCTGCTGTCTGGGTGCTGATCCTGGGGCTGAGCCTTGTGCTGGGACCCCTTCAGCCCATGGAGACCCCCAGGACTCAACCCTGTGCTGGAACCCCTCTCACCCTGGGGACCCCCAGGACTTAACCCTGTGCTGGTCCCCTTCCCTGGGGATCCCACTCACAGCCTGGGCTCTCACACTGGTAAGTGCCTCTCTCAGGCAAGCAGCATCCTGGTGTCCCTGGGGATGATCTCAGGCATGTCATTATTTTATTCCCCCTCCCCCAGCCCCAATTTTGTAGCTTGAATGATGCAACCTCCAAAGGCTGTGCAGAACACACAACCAGGAGACCTTCCCAAGAGGCACAGCCCAGGAGCAAGGACCTCCCTTCCCTTTTCTTCATATTATTTCATGGAGATCTCAGCCATGGACCCTCTCCACCTCTTTCCCAATGGAGCAGCAGCTTTGGTTGCCCAGTCCACAGCTGGTACCCGACTTGCACCTGGGCTGGCGAGCTCAGCTTGGTGTTGGCCATACCCAGAGCATGGTCATAGGATCGCTGAAACTTGAGACCACAGAATTGTTTGGCTTGGAAAAGATCCCTAAGATCACCAGGTCCAGCTGCCAGCCTGACACCACCCATCTGCTCCAACCTCCCCACCGTGCAAAGCCCTTCTGCAGCCTTCCTGCAGGCAGCTCTGAGGTCCCCCCTGGAGCCTTCTCCTCTCCAGGCTGCACACCCCCAGCTCCCTCAGCCTGGCCTCATCGCAGAGGTGCTCCACCAGCCCTTGGATCATCTTTGTGGCCTCCTCTGGCCTCCTTCTCGTGGGTTTTGTTTCTGGATGGGTTTTTTGAAGCCCTGTTTTGGCCTGAAATGTGGTGTCAGAAGCCTGGCTGATATATGCTGCAGGAGAAGGGGTGGGCAGCAGCAGTATTCTTTATGTTGACAGGGCAATGAAAGTGTTATGTGGTCCTGACGCCTCCCTGCTGCTCCACCGCCCCCTCCCTCCCGCCCCCCCCCCCCCCAGCCTTTATCAACCTGAAAGAGCTCAGGGTCCTATTTATAACCCAACCTGAATTGTGCCGTGCCTGGGGAAGGGGCCACAAAGAGCAGTGATTTATGGAGGCCAAAAAAACCCCCACCCCAAACCCCCAACAATGCAGACCCTCCACGTTCTCCCCCGGCCCCGAGGGGAGACCCCTGCAGCCAGCCCCAGGGGGAGGGTTTGAGATGCTCCTGCCTGATTTGCACAGGGTGGAAGCAGGCCCTGGGTTTGAGATGGAGATCAGAGCTTCCCTGGTACTTGAGCTAATGGATTGGGAAGTCAGAGCTTCAGGGGGAGGGTTTGAGACGCCCCTGCCTGATTTGCACAGGGTGGAAGCAGCCCCTGGGTTTGAGATGGGGATCAGAGCTCCCCTGGTACCTGAGCTAATGGACTGGAGCTGGCAGAGGAGAGGTTGAGGCAGGAGATGAGGAAGAAACTCTTGAGAGTGAGGGTGGGGAGACACTGGAACAGCTTGCCCAGGGAGGTAGTGGATGTCCCCTCCCTGGAGATGTCCAAGGCCAGGCTGGATGAGGCCTTGAGCAGCCTGGGCTGGTGGAAGGGTTTTGACTTTCCCTGCCTGATCACTGCCAGATTGCTCTGTCCCTGTGCTCCCCATGGCTGCAGGGGCAGGCTGAGCTGCTCGGGCTCTTGTGGGCGTGGGAGAAGTCATCCTCATCCCAGCTGTGGTGTGAGCAGTCCCTGTGTGCATCACCAGCTCCAGCACCAGCTCCAGTTCCATCACCAGCTCCAGCACCAGCTCCAGCACCAGCTCCAGTTCCATCACCAGCTCCAGCACCAGCTCCAGTTCCATCACCAGCTCCAGCACTAGCACCAGCTCCAGCACCAGCTCCAGCTCATTAGCAATCCCCAGTGCAAAGGTATCTGGCAGCTGAGGGGGTCACCAGGAGGTGTTCCACTGAGGATGCTCTACCTGCTGGTGGAGATCTCCTCCACCTCCCCGTGGGGTCTTTGAAGTGCTGCTGCCTGACTCGAGGTCTTGCAGAAAGTCAGGAGGTTCCTCAGTGGAGACACTGAAAGCCTCTGCAACAAGGCCCACCCAGAGTTCAGGTTTCCCTGCAGGCTGATTTATCATCCCTTGAGTTAATTATTGACCTTAGCTTTGCCTTGGTCAATATTTACCTCCCAGGTCAATAAATCTTGACGTTCACCTCACCAGGAGTCAATATCTCCTTAGTGTTTATCTATTCCTTCTGCTGCTAATTTTGCTGAAAGCTTTTATTTATTCTCACTTCCAAGGAGCTTTGCTTGGTGCTGGCTTGGACAGGAGCAGCCTGGGCTTGGCAAAGCCTTCACAGAACCAGAGAATCAATCAGGTTGGAAAAGACCTCAGAGACCATCAAGTCCAACCTGTCACCCAACACCTCCTGACCGACTCAACCATGGCTCCAAGTGCCACATCCAAGCCCTTTTTGAACACCTCCAGGGATGGGACTCCACCACCTCCCTGGGCAGCACATCCCAAGGGCCAATTACTCTTTCTGGGAAGAACTTCCTCCTCACCTCCAGCCTAAACCTCCCCTGGCACAGCTTGAGACTGTGTCCTCTTGTTCTGGTGCTGGGTGCCTGGGAGAAGAGCCCAACCCCCACCTGGCTACAACCTCCCTTCAGGGAGCTGGAGAGAGCAAGAAGGTCTCCCTGAGCCTCCTCTTCTCCAGGCTGAGCAACCCCAGCTCCCTCAGCCTCTCCTCACAGGGCTGTGCTCCAGACCCCTCCCCAGCCTCATTGCCCTTCTCTGGACACCTTCAAGTCTCTCAATGTCCTTCTTAAACTGAGGAGCCCAGAACTGGACACAGGACTCAAGGTGTGGCCAAACCAGTGCTGAGCACAGGGCAGAATGACTTCCCTGCTCCTGCTGGCCACACTCTTCCTCATGAAGGCCAGGATGTCATTGGCCTTCTTGGCCACCTGGGCACACTGCTGGCTCATGGTCAGCTACTGTTCACCACTACCCCCAGGTCCCTCTCTGCCTGGCTGCTCTCAGCCACTCTGACCCCAGCCTGTAGCACTGCTTGGGGTTGTTGTGGCCAAAGTGCAGCACCTGGCACTTGGGCTTGTTCAGTGGCATCCTGTTGGACTCTGCCCATCTCTCCAGCCTGGCAAGGTCCCTCTGGAGAGCCCTTCTACCCTCTAGCAGATCAATACCTGCTCCCCTGGGGCCAGGGCTGCTTGGAGAGGAGCAGCCTGTGCTTGGCCACCATGGGCAAAGCCTTTGCTTCCCTGCCATGGCTCATGTGGGACATCATGGACACAAGGCAGAGCTGGCAGCGCTCCAGCACTGCCTGCCTTCACCCACCTGCTGAGATGGGAGCAGCAGCAGCAGCTCCTGGGTTGGGACGGAGCTGACAGCTTTGCCTGGCTGCTGAGGAGACTCAAACGGACCTACCCAGCCAGGTTTGGAGCTGGTCAAGTGTTAGGGCAGGAGGAAGGAGAATCAAAGCTTCTCCTGAAACATTCATGGAAAGAGGCTCTTGAGGATGCATCCCTCAGGCTTTGGCTGGAAGTGGGGCACACTGGCTGGAGGTGGGATCATCCCTGGAGGTGGGACACATTGCCTGGAGGTGGGACACATGGAGGTGGGACTCATCCCTGGAGGTGGGACACGCTGGCTGGAGGTTGCCTGCTGTCTCCCAGAAGCCTGAGGCTGTGTGGCTCCATGGATTCTCCTGTCTTATCCCTAGTGCCATCTGCAGAGTCTGGGCTGCTGGCCTGGGGGCAGGCTCTGAGAGATGCTGGCTTCAGACCCAGGCACAGATTTTGCCTTGCAGCCCTCCAATCTGGGAAGCAATCTCTGCTCCTTGTCTCCTGTTGCACGTCCTCTCGCCCACCAGGACCCCTGCCATAATCCCTAATCCCTCTCCCCCTGTGAGGAAGAGGGGAAGGGGGAGAGGGGAACAACCTCCAGCTCTAGGCTCCTGCCTCAAACTTTTAATATTTTAATTGAGTGAATTGACCTGGAGTAGTCCATTGAACTCTGCCTGACCTTTTAAACAACAGGTCAAGGATTTAGCTTTGCCGTGCTGACCTCCCCTTATCTGCTCACGCTGCTCCTCTCTCAATTAGCTGCTGTCCCCCCGACCTGCTGAGCTGGGGACCACTTGCCCGGCGTCAGCCTGGCTTCCTCCACCCACGAGTGGGATCCACCTGCATGGCTCTGAAACAGAGATCATTGGAGCTCCCTTGGAGCTTCCTGTCGCTGTCCTACAGCGTCCTGCAGCCCCGAAGCCAGCCCCGTCCGTGCTGGGTTGCATCAGGAGAAGTGAGAGCAGCAGGACCGGGAGGGGATTCTGCCCCTCTGCTCTGCTGAGACCCCGCCTGCAGCACTGCCTCCAGCTCTGGGGCCCCCAGTGCAGGAAGGACCTGGAGCTGCTTAGAAGGGTCCAGAGGAGGCCACAGAGATGATCAGAGGGGTGAAGAACATCCCCTCTGGGGAAAGGCTGAGGGAATTGGGGTTGTGCAGCCTGGAGAAGAGAAGGCTCCAGGGAGACCTTCCTGTACCTGAAGCAGGCTCCAAGGATGAGAGCAGAAAGCATTTGCTGGGAGAGTTGTGACAGAAGGAGGGCTGGGAGAGACTTTTTGGGGGGAGGGTTTTCAGCAGATCTGGGACACAGGACCCTCCACAATCACACCTGATCAAGGCAGGGTCCTGTGTGCTGAACTAAACCAGCCTCTGGATCAAGGCAGGGTCCTGTGTGCTGAACTAAACCAGCCTCTGGATCAAGGCAGGGTCCTGTGTGCTGAACTAAACCAGCCTCTGGATCAAGGCAGGGTCCTGTGTGATGAACTAAACCAACCTCTGGATCAAGGCAGGGTTCTGTGTGATGAACTAAACCAGCCTCTGGATCAAGGCAGGGTCCTGTGTGATGAACTAAACCAGCCTCTGGATCAAGGCAGGGTCCTGTGTGCTCAACTAAACCAGCCTCTGGATCAAGGTAGGGTTCTGTGTGATGAACTAAACCAACCTTTGCATGTCCCTCATGCTCTGCACAGCTGGGCAGCTCTCTTCTCCTTGCAGAAGATGGACTCACGCCCAGAGGAGCCATTTGGGGTGGGTGGGTGTTGAACAACTCTCTAGAACCCCTTGTTAGACGTAGAAGCCTCTTCCTTCGGGCAGTGGCCAGCTGTGGCCATGCCACCCTCTTCCACCCAGCCCAGCTGGTTTGTCCATCTGCTCTGTGAGCTGCTTGGTGGCTTCGCAGGGAGCATCCTTTCACTTTCGGGGGGCGGGAGAGGAGGGGGTGGGGATCCGAGGCGGGGGGCAGAGAGCAAACGCCGAGATTTGTGAACTCACAAAACTCTGCCTGCTCCAATTTTTGCCTGGGTGAGAGCCTGGTTTGGAGAGCAGCCCTGGGCTCCCCAGCCCGGCTAAATTAGCAGTGGGCTTCGCATTCCAGGGTATAAATATCTGCCATTGTAGTGCTGAGGAATGCAAGCGTTGGAGTCTAAAATTAAAGAGCCGGGCTGGAGGCATCTCGGGTTACCAGAAACAAGACTCCATTGTGCTCCCGATGGGGCTTGGCGGCGGTGCAGGGAAGAAGGCTGCGAGCGTTTAGAAACGCCTGGGTTAAATGCAGGGGGCGAGGGAACCTTTAAAGGACCAAAGTCTGATGCACATCTTAAGGTAAAACCTCCTCCCCACGCCTGCCACGCTGGCGGGCAGGGAGTCCCAGCAGGGCGCTGGGGGCACGTGGAGGATGCTCCGGGGGTTTTGCAGCATTTCCCAGGTGGGGTTTGGGATGCTCTGGTGTCCTGTCCTCCTCTGCTGCTTTGGGCCTCCACATCTTCGAGGAAATGCTGAAATGAAAGCCCCTGAAGGACTCAGGCTGATGCTAACTACCCCCCCGCTCCCGTGTCCATGCCACAGGCAGGAAGGCGCTGCAGGACCCCAGCCCTCTGCCTGGCCCCGTCTGCTGCTCGCCTTGCTCCGCTCTGTTTAACACGAGGAGCCAGAGGAGCTGGGCTGATGTTTACTGGCAACGAGGCCACTTGGGCAGAGGAATTTCTGGCCCCTGGGGGTGGAAAAAATAAGAAGCCCGGTGCAGGGAAGTTATTGTCTCTGTTAGTGTCTCGGTTGGCTTCTTTTAAAACGACACTCTACCTTCTGCAGAGGAAAAAGGGTCAGGGTGGAATCGCGCTGAGGCTGCGCTGGGGATGCCACGGTCCCTGTTTGGCCTCCCTGCGCTGCTGCAGTGCTAATGGAAGCCTCATCCTGGTGTGAGATCAAATCCTTCCCTGCTTCTCAGTTCAGAAGCAAATTGTCTGCTTGGCTGAAAGGAAGGGACAGGGTGAGGAAGAAGGCAGGAGTGAGAGGGATGGAAGGAGCAGCGAAACCGAGTGAGGTTTGCTGGTTATCTGCCGGTCTGCCCCTCTCCTTTGGCTTAGGACGTGGTTCTTCCTCCCCTCGTGCCTCCTGCAGCTTTGTTGCATCTTGGATTCGCAGCCCCAGCTCCTGCTGGTGCAGCGGTAGCTGCAGGACGTGCAGCTCGCTGGTATGCTGGGAGAGACGCAGCCGCGATCCTCCTTGCCTTGGAGGGTTTCGTGCCACGTCTTGCCCTGAAATCCTGCTGGTTGGGCAGCAGGAATGGGGCTGCTGTGGCCACGGGGATGCTGGATCCCCGCTTCGCAGAGGGCCCAGCTGCCTGCTTTGAATCGCAGCCCGGGAGCGTGAGCTCTGCTGGTGGCTGCAGCCCCGTGCGCGCCGCTCCCGACACCGAAAAGGCGCAGAGACCTCCGCAGATGCGGAGCCGTTTCCTGCTGCCGTCGCCGCGTCCCCTGAGCAATCAATTTATGGCCCCTAAAGCTCCTCTAAGTGGATTTAGCCTCTCAAGATAAATCTTTTCCCTTTGTGCGCGCAGAGCGTGGCCCTGGCTCCGCGGCCGCTGTGGCTAAATTCGGTGTTCGGGGTGGGGGTGGGGGTGGGGGTTGTGGGATTAAACCCCGCGCCCGGACCCCCTGCTGAAGCCGGCCGCGGTGGCAGCGCTGAGCCCGGTGGCAGAGGCCTCTCTGCCGGCTCCGCGCTGGGGGCTCGCCCCCTGAATCGTCCTTTTTTATTAGCCGAGGGGCTGCGTTTGCCCCGGGCTAAGATCTTAGGGATGATGATTTTCCTTCCACTGAACAAAGAGCTCCTGCAAGCCCTCTGCCAGCTCCCCACCGCTGTCCCACAGCAGAGATAGGCTCGTGAGGACCCTCCTTGGGACGCTCTGGGGTCCTTGAGCTGCCATCTTTAGCCCCAGGAGCTGCTCTAAGTAAATAAAGCTGCTAATGAGCCCTTGGTCGTCTCTACCCCACACGGTTTGTAGGCCCTGCGCTGCAGGGGATGCTCAGAGGCTGGGCTCTTGTGCTGCTCCCCTCCTGCGAAGCGGGGGCCACTGCTCTTCTCCACCACGGTGAGGGAGCAAAGCAGCCAACTCGTGATGATTTCCTCCCATCCGTGGAGAGAAGGGAAAGGAGCTGAGGCAGCTTCTCCTCCGGACAGAGAGGAGGAGCTGGGTTTAATTGCTAACGGGAGCAGGGATGCTCGGGACAGGGAATGCTCTCTGGCTCCAGCCTTCTGCTTGCACTGGCCTGGAAAAAGCCCTATTAGCTACACGAATTTTAAGCACAACCAGATGTGGGAGATGAAGCTGTTAAACTCCTTTTGTGCTCTCAGCAGAGGTTGGGGTGAGGGGGTGGGGTGTGGTCCTGAGCCCTCTCGCTGCCCCATGCCTCCTCTGCCGTGGTTACTGAAACCAGAGGCTTTGCTCAGGCCACTCAAATATTTCAGATGTGACGATTCAGGGAGTCTCTGGCTGCTAAACCCGAGGCTAAGGCTCGGGCCATATGCTCCTGCCCCAGTTTCAGCTTATTTCCAAGTGTCATCTCCTCCCAAACTCAGCACAAGCTGCTCATAAACAGGAGGCTCATTCCCAAGGGGCAAAGTGCAGTTTCTGGAGGCAGCAGGACTTTGCTTGCCAAAAGGGGGGTGGGGTGGGGTGGTGGGAAGCAAGCACGTGAGGGCTCAGCAGGGATTGCCCTCTGCGAGGGGCTGGGTGGTGCTGGTCTTGTCACGGGGAGCAGGTATGCCCCAGGTGCCAGGGGCGGCGCGGATCCGGCCGCCTGGCCGCCGATCAGTCAGCAGCTCGCAGTCGTTTCGTGCGACGTTAATAAATCAGGCAAATGAAAATAGCTCGAGCCTCGTAAGGCATCCATCAACTTTCTGCCCTGGCACGGTGCTTTAAAATAATTTGTAGATTGATGGTTGTCTGCCTGAATGAGGGAGCTGGGGGCCTGGGAAGATTTTTAATGACCGCTGCGGTGCGGCGTCTCCCAGGGCAGAGTCCCAGCTCCTCCCCCCGCCCTGCTCCCAGTTGGCCAGAAGCAGCTCCGGGGGAATTGGAGGGGGGATGGATGCAGCGCTGGGAGCAGGGAAAATGAGGTTCAAGCCAGCCAGCCTGGCACCGCTGGACACACAGCCTGTGGGTGCTGGGTGTCCCTCACCCTGGGTGTCCTGTCATAGAATCATGGAAAGCGTTGGAAGGGACCTTAAAGCCAGGGTTATCCAGGGTGGGATTCGGTGCTCCCTGCTTCCAAGCAAACCATCCTCCAGCATGGGGTGTGTAGCCCTGGGACCTCTCATCTGTGCTGGAGAGGGCTGCACTGAGGGCTCTGTGCCTGGCCAAGGGTCAGAGACTCATGGAATGGGTTGGATTGGAAGAGACCTTAAAGAGCCATGGGCAGGGACACCTCCCACCAGCCCAGGCTGCTCAAGGCCTCATCCAGCCTGGCCTTGAACACCTCCAGGGAGAGGGCATCCACAACCTCCCTGGGCAGCCTGTGCCAGTGCCTCCCCACCCTCACTCTCAAGGATTTCTTCCTCAATCTCCAGTCTGAATTTGCCCTCCCCAAGCTGCCATCAGGCATCACAGCTCCAAAACCTGCAGCCCCCCACCCCCTCCCCTCCACGCCCCCCCCCCCCCAGGATTCTGATACGATGGCACTAAACTGTGAGCTGTGGAATTCCATCTTCCCTGTGGGAGAAGAGAAGCCCCCAGTGCTTTTCAGAAGAAGGTGTCAGCACGGATTTCTGCTGATGGTTTCTATTGCTGATCAAACAGAGGACTAATTAATGAATTCAGACTTTTGATTGGGAGGCTTTGGGCTTGGTGGTTTTGGGGTTGGTTTTTTTTTTAAGGAATCATGGGGAGTGATTAGTGAAAATAAATTGTGTGACCCCGAGGTTCCCATCCAGGGTTTCCTTGGCTAATGAGGTGAGTTTGAACTCTGTGAGCAGGGCTGAAAACCCAGCTTCCCACTTTAATAAAGGGCAGCTTACAGGCAGGGAGAGCAGAACCACAGCAAACGTCAGCCTGGGTCTGTAGCTGGCCAGGATTGGGTCTGTCAGATGCTGCTTGCAGGACAGCAGCAGCCAGAGTTCCACTCCTGGGATATCCTGGGAAGTCCCAGGCTCTGGAGGACCTCCTGTTCCTTCAGAAATTCATGGAATGGGTTGGGTTGGGACCTCAAAGGGCAGCCAGTTCCAACCTCCCCTGCCATGGGCAGGGACAGCTCATCCAGCCTGGCCATGAGCACCTCCAGGGAGGGGACATCCACAGCCCCCTGGGCAACCTGTGCCACTGTCTCCCAACCTTCATTCTCCAGAATTTCTTCCTCCTCTCCAGTCTCAGTCTCCCCTCTCCCAGCTCAAAGCCATTGCTACTTGTCCTGTCACTCCCAGCCCTTTTCCAAAGTCCCTCTGACGAATTTGTCCTTTCCAGGCTTTTCTCAGCCAGCTGCAGAGGTGGCAGTGCCCTGCCTGGCTGCCAGCCTCACCAGGGAGCAGGTTTGGTGCTGAGCTGCATCGTTGGCTGGTCCGGAGGGGTGCAGCAAAGGCTGCCTGCAGCTCTGATATCCACCAGAGAGCAGGCACTGCTGGGCTGCTCCTGAAAAGAGGAATGTGTCATAATCCCGGAGGGATGTGACACAACCTTCACGTGAGGGGAATAATGCCCTAATGTGATTACATCCCGGCAGAGCCCGAGCCGGTGAAACAGAATGCAGCAGGCGTTCAGAGAGCAAAGGAGAGGTGGCTGTGGGGAGGTCGCGGCTGCAAACCCACCCCCGAAAAAGGGGAAATTTTGGGGGAGTGTGTCCCCCTCAGTGCCCTGGCCCAGCTGGTCCCAAGCTGAGTGAAGATTCGGAGGGTCCAGAGAGCTTTCGGTGGGGTGGATAAAGCCTTAATAAATGAGTTGCCCTGCGGACACCTCCCGCTGACACAGGACCCTTGGGGCAACTGTTTTAGTTTTGCACAGTAAACTAATAGCAGGAAAATATTCCAGGCATCTGGGATCCCTCCGAGCGTGGTTCAGCAGCTGAGGATCCAGCTCACTGCTCCCTGGGAGCCACAGCTGGGTCCCCGGGGAACAGGCAGGGCTAGAAGTGGGGCTCAAGGGTGAGGCTGCTGGGAGCTGGGGGACAGGGTGTAGAGAGGTGCTGGGGTGCAGGGTAAAAAGGGGATGGGGTGCGAGGATGCTGGGGTACATGGGAGTGTTGGGGTGCTGGGGTGTAGGAGGATGGCATGCATGGGTGCTGGAGCCCATGGGAGCTGGGATGTGGGGGTGCAAAGGGTCGGGGTGCAAAGGGTCAGGGTGCTTGGGCACTGGGATAAAGGGGTGCAGAGGCGCTGGGATGCGGACGTCCCGAGGCGCTGGGACGCAGGGGTGCCGCGATCCCGGGGTCTCCCCTGCCCGCTCCTCCGCTCCGCCTTTGTGCCGGGCTGGCCCCGGCCGGTCAGCGGGGGCCGGAGCAGAGCCTGCGCAGCCCCCATCCCCGCCTCCTCCCGCCCCCGCTGCGGTCCGAGGGGGTCGCTCCGCTCCGCCGCGCTCCGCTCCGCCCCGCCGCGATCAGGGGCGGGCCCCGGCTCCGGCCCCGGCCCCGGCCCTCGCCCCGGCCCCAGCCCCAGCGCCGGCCCCAGCCCCCGCCGCCCGCGGGCCGCCCGCGCCGCCCCGCATTGTCCGGGCAGCGGCAGGATGCGGGGTCCCGCACGGCCGCCCGCTGCCGGGCTGCGCTAGGGTCCGCCGGCATGAGGAGGTGAGTGCGGGCCCGGGGGCCGGGGGCGACCCGGGAGGGAGGAAGGGAGGGAGAGAGCAGCTCCCTGCCGCTGCCCACCGAGCATCCCCCTCGCTACCGGGGATGCACCGCGCCGGGGGCAGGAGGTCCGCACCCTCTCAGGATCCATCGAGCTCGGGTTTTGGGGAGAAAACAGCTGGATTGTGGCAGCTGGAGGCGTTGGGAGCTGCGGGGGGACCGGTGGTGCAGTCGGTAACTCAACCCCTCCCGGGGGACGGGGCACCCCCTCCCTCCCCCCCGCTGCCTTGGCCTTTCCCTTTCCCCTCCCTCCTTTCCCCAGAAGGGGTTCAGGCAGCTCCGGGTAAATGCACTCCTGACGTGAGCCTGCCTGGCCCGGGGAGTGCAGCCAGGACCCCGAAGATGCCTGGCCCCAGGGGCTCCCACACCCAGAGGGGTGCATACGTCAGGGGGGCTGACCATCCACCCACCCTTCCATCTATCCACCTACCCAGCCCAGCCCTCATCCATCTATCCACCCATCCAACCATGCCAACTACTCCTGCATCTATCCATCTAACCAACCACCCATCCAACCACTCATCCAAGCAACCACTTATCCATGTATCCATTTAACCAAATATTTGCTCATCCATCTCTCCAACCAACCAACCAACCAACCAACCAAGCATCCATCCATCCTTCCATCCACCCATCCATCCATCCATTCACCCATCCACATCCATCCATCCATCCATCCATCCATCCATCCATCCATCCATCCATCCATCCATCCATCCATTCACCCATCCAACCACTCTAACCAACCACTCACGCATCCATCTATCCAGCCAGCTAACCACTCAGCCACTCATCCATCCATCCATGCATCCATCCATCTATCCATGCATGCATCCATCTATCCATGCATCCATGCATCCATCCATCTATCCATGCATGCATCCATCTATCCATGCATCCATCCATCCACCCACTGTCCAGGAACAATGCACGCTCCCCTTTGCTGCTGCCGCACGTCAAGCGCACGCCGGAGCGGTTGCCTTCAAAACAGTCCTGGGGCTGGGACTGATGCTGGTGGCTTTTAATTAGGAGCTTTGCCTGGAAGGTCCTTTTCTTATTTTTAGTATTTGAAGTGTGCTTCCTCCAGCAGGGAGACAAAAGGGCACTTGGAGGGGGGGAAAAATACAAGGCAGAAAGCTTTTAAAGTGGCTCTGAATTGAGTCTTCCGCTGGCCTTCGGAGGCTCCCGGCGCTGGTTCACAGCAGTCCCAGCTCCACTTTGGGACTGGAAAACAAATGAAGGAGCCTGCTCACCGATGGGGTCCTGGGGTTCGGTGGCAGGGCTGTGGATGTGCTGAGGCTGCAGAAATGAGCAGGGATGGGGTCCTGGTGGCGTGGCAGGCAGATGTCAGGGGCGCGACCGTGCCCGGCTGAATTCCTCAGCGCAGTTGGGGCGCGCGGCGGCTGCCCGAAGCTCTCCGTGGAGGGTTTGCAAATCCAGCAATAACCACTTGGGATTGATTGACTGATTCCATGCATAGGAATTGCTGAGGGCTTTTCCCCCCCCCCCCTCCCACCCTCCTTCCAGCCGTGGCTGGGCAGCCTCTCCGGCGCGTGGCTGGCGATGACAGGGCACCGGCTTTGCCCTCCCAGAGCAGTTCCGTGGCTGAGAATCCAGACCACAGCTCCTTGTGGGCCACAGCTGGGTCATGGGGGTACAGGCAGGACTAGGACTGGGGTGCAGGGGTGAAGAGGAGGCTGCTGGGGAGCTGGGGGACAGGGTGTAGAGGGGGTGCTGGGGCACGGGGTGCAAGGATGCTGTGGTGCTGGAATGCCAGGGTGTGAGGATGCTGTGGTACCAGGGAGCCAGGTGCTGGAGCATAGGGAGGGATAGGTGTTGGGGTGCAGGGGTCAGGCTACGTGGGTGCTGGAATGCTGGGGGGCAGGAGGATGAAATGGATGGGTGCTAGGGCCCATGGGCACTGGGACATGGGGGTGCAGGAGGACGAAATGGATGGGGGCTGGGGTCCATGGGGGTGCAGGGGGTCAGGGTGCAATTGCTGTTCCTGGGTGCCAGCGTGTGGCTCCGGCGCCTGTTTGTTCTTGGAGGTGGTTGTGAATTAAACATTTCTGCGGGGGCTGAGGCCGGGCAGTTGTTGATCACATTAAACATTTGTTTTAGCTCTCTTTAGCAGAAGTGTGTTGACATTTTCTCTCGGGGGCCTGCCGGGGATAATGAATGGCCCTTACTGTATTGTGTGGCTGGGAAAGCCGCGGGATCCTGCCAGAACATAAACACCCAGGGCTGAATCCAGCCCAGAGCTGAGGGCAGTGGCTTTTGGTGTTTACATCGCTGCTGGTCCTGAGCCGCAGCTCGCGTCGAAAGTTTGTTATTGAGGAGGGGAAGGGCCCCCCTCCACCTCCCCCCGTTAGTCCTCCTCGGGTATTTATTTTTCTCGTTCCGTTGCTGACAGCTGCAGTTTCACTCCGCGTTGCGGCTGGAAAGCTCTGCTGGAGGAGAGGGAGTTGAGCTGGGGTGGGTTTGGAAGGCAGCTCAGCCCCCGGGGTGGGGGCAGCAGCCCAGGGCTCTCGCTGCTCCCAGTTCGCTCTCTCCGGAGCGGGGAAGGGTTTCGCAGCTGCCTTTGTTCTCCTGCCGAGCCCCTGCTGCATTCTTCCCTTTTGCCATTATCATTTTGGTTAAACAGAAAGGCAAGTTGTGTACCATATGGATCATGTTAACAATTGCTTATCTGGAGCCTGTGTTTTCTCCTCCCTCCCTTCCCCCCCCCCCCCCGACCCTTTTTCTCCCTTCTGGGATCTGGGTTGGGGCTTTCACAGCCTGGAATCATCGAATCACAGAATCAGAGAGGCACAGGGAAACAGAATCATTGAATCATAGAATCCTAAAAACCACAGAATTAGGGAATTAAGAGAATCATTGAGTTGCAGAATCATTGAATCATTGAATCATAGAATCATTGAATCATAGAATCATTGAATCATAGAATCATTGAATCATAGAATCATTCACTCATAGAATCATTCAACCACAGAATCATAGAATCACAGAATGATTCAATCATTCAGGCACTGAGTTATAAAATCATAGAATTGTAGAGCCATAGAATCATAGAAAAGTAGAATCATTGCATCATAAAATCACAGAATTATAGAATCAGAGAACCACAGAGTCCTTAAGGCTGTAAAAGGTCCCTAAGGTCACCAAGTCCTTGGGGTTTGGTGCCAGGTCGGTGCAGTCCTGTAACCCAAACCTCTCCTCTCAAGTCCCACCAGAGTGAGTTCCCCCCCGGTTAAAACCACAGAGTGAAGGCTGAGCTGTCCCCAGTGCGGCTTCCCCTGGATGCTCTGAGCTGCAGCAGGCAGTTGCTGAAGGAAGCAGCCTGGCTGTGCTCCCGGGCTGATGCCCCTGGCCAGGGAGGGGCTGCTCCCCCGGGGCTCCCTTTGCCTTTATTTGGGAAGGAGGTGGATGCTCAGGAGATGGTCCCTGTGCCTGTTTCTGCAGCCTGCTGCAAGCAGGGGCCGGGATTTTCCCAAATCCCCACTCCAGGCTGCTCCCAGAGCTGTAAGGAGGAAGGGGGCTGAACGCTTTTTGAGCCCTCCCTGCATCCACCCCTCAGAGATTCATGGAATGGGTTAGGTTCGAGAGGGCCTTAAGGATCACTCAGCTCCAACCCCCTGCCACGGGCAGGGACACGTCCCACCAGCCCAGGTTGCTCAGGGCCTCATCCAGCCTGGCCTTGAACACCTCCAGGGAGGGTAGGGAGGGGACAGCTGCAGCCTCCCTGGACAACCTGTTCCAGTGCCTCCTCACCCTCACTGTACAGAATTTCTCCCTAGTCTCCAGCCTCAGTTTCTCCTCTTCCAGCTTCAATCCAGTCCCCCTCGTTCTGTCACTCCAAGCTCTTCTCAGAAGTCCCTTCCTTTGCTCCAGGGGCTTTCAGTAGCCACTGGGAGGCAAGAAGGGGGAGGGGGGGAGCAGCTTGTTTTGTGTGTCCAAACAGAGGTGCAAGGCCCTAACCTTAGGCCAAGGGAGTGGCTGTTGGGTCACTTAATTCACCTTTCCCTGCAGCAAAGGTAAACACAAGAAGCCTCTGATCCCAGCACAGCACTGGCAGGCTGGCAGCAGCAAAATGCTTCTGCAAGGACACATCCTCACCTCCAGAACAGCATTGTCACTGGGGGCACTGGAAATGTGCCTGGAAGGAGTCTGGAGAGGTGGATGCTGAGGAGAGACCTCACGGCTCTCTACAGCTCCCTGCAAGGAGCTTGGGGTGAAGTGGGGGCTGGTCTCTTCTCCCCAGTCTCAGGTGATAGAAGGAGAGGAAACGGCCTGGAATTGCCCCAGGGGAGGTTGAGGTTGGCCATGAGGAACAATTTCTGCTCCTGCAAGAGTGGTCAGGGGCTGGAACAGGCTACCCAGGGAGGTGGTGGAGTCCCCATCCCTGGAGGTGTCCAAGAACCCTGTGGCCATGGTTTGGTGGCCATGGTGGTGCTGGGTTGGTGTTGGCCTGGATGCTCTTGGAGGCCTTTTCCAACCCAGCTCTGTGACTCTCTGTGCCCTGTCCTGCTGCCTTCTTAGACTTTATTCCTATTAACTATTCTCTCACCCTCCCTAGCTGAGGAGATGTTCCTGAGGGCAGGAATGCCACCTCCAGGTTTTCCTGCAAGCAGCCAAATCTTCTCCTTTCTCCCCTTCCTGTCTTTGCTTTTCTGGTGGTTTGGGGACCTCTGCACTCCCCTCCTCCTGTCCCCACAGCTGGAGGGAGCTGAGCTGCATGTGGGGAAGGAGGAAATCCTCAGTCCCCTCAGTTTACAGCAGCAGAGGCAGGAGCAGGGGAGTTGAGGGAGGGTTCCTGCAGGGAATTTCCCTGCAGATGACATTAATGCATCTGGAGAAGCGACGGTGACCCTTGGTGACACTGCCCCTTGTGCTGATGCCATTGTAAACACTTTTCAGTTATATTTTTGAGCTCCAGTGATTCTGTGGCTGGGAGCAGAGCTCTGCTGTTTGACAGGAGCTGTCTGGGAGGTTCCTTTTGTCATCCCAGGGCAGATCCCCTCGCATCTGGCCAAGTGTCAGCTGGAATTTTGCAGGAAGAGCTTGAGGCTGGCGGCTCCCAGCTCTGCTCCCTCCCTTCCTCCACCCCAGCTTGGTGCCGGGGGGGGGGGGGCAGCTCACAGGGGGTTAGGGGCTGGAAAGGGACCTCTGGAGATCACTGAGTCCAAACTGGGGACAAAGACACAAAGTTCTTTCTCCTGCAAAGGAAAGATTCATGGAACCAGAGAATGGGTTGGGTTGGAAGGGACCTTGAGGACCACCCAGTGCCAACAGCCCTGGCATGGGCAGGGACACCTCCCACGAGATGTTTTCCTTGCTCTCCACACGTGCAGCTGGTGGCACCCAGCTCCCAGGAGCTGTTGGGACCGAACCAGACTTGATTCACATGAAGCTGGTGTGGTAGCTTTAGGGCACTGGGCAGTGCTCCCGGGGTGGGGTGCTGGGCTGCACTCCTGAGAGGGACGCTGGGATGTGCTCCCGGGCAGGATGCTGGACTGGCTGAGGGCTGGTGCCCAGCTGAGGGCTGGTGCCCAGCTGAGTGCTTTCCCTCAGAAAAGAGCCACTTCTGCTGCTGCTTTTTTTTTCCCCTCTCCTTTTTTTTTTTTCCTTTTCCCCAGAAAAGTGCAAAGTGATGTCAGCACCAATTGCACTTTAACCTGCACTTGTCTTGCCTACAAGAAATAAAGCTGAATAATAGCTGAACAAGTACCCCCGTGCCTGCCCTGGCCATGCTCACAAGAGGAGCCTGCTCCTCACAAAGCCTTTGCTGTGTAAACAGATGAGAGGTGCAGTGACAGCACCGAGGGGACTCGTGGCGTGGGGCGGGGGGGGGATGCTGGAGCCAGGGTCCTCTCCCTGTGATTAATCTTTCAGGGCTCTGAGGAGCAGCAGGACTGAGCTGCTTTGTCTGCTGCCTCAGCTCTGCTATGGTCTAGGGAGGTTCTTCTCTGCCCTGCTGAGCCCGCAGCTGGAATGCTGGGTCCAGTTTGGGGCTCCCCAGTTCAAGAGAGGCAGGGAGCTGCTGGAGAGAGGCCAGGGGAGGCTACAAGGGTGGTTGGGGCACTGGAACATCTCTGCTGTGAAGAGAGGCTGAGAGCCCTGGGGCTGTTTGGTCTGGAGAGGAGAAGGCTGAGAGGAGACCTGATCAGTGTCTGAGGATGTCTGAGGGGTGGGGGTCAGGAGGAAGGGGCCAGGCTCTGGCTGGTGCTGCCCAGCGACAGCACAAGGAACAAGGAGCACAAGCTGGGAGCCAGGAGGCTGCACCTCAACATGAGGAGAAACTTCTCTGGTGTGAGGCTGCTGGGGGCCTGGAGCAGGCTGCCCAGCGAGGTTGTGGAGTCTCCTCTGGAGAGCTTCCAACCCCCCTGGCTGTGTCCCTGTGTGCCCTGCCCTGGGTGCCCCCGCTCTGGCAGGGGGTTGGACTGGATGGTCTCTGGAGGTCCCTTCTAACCCTGCCCTTCTGTGGTTCTGTGGCCAAGGCACCTTCCCCCCAGAGGTTGTTTTCTTTCCTTGGGAAGCAGCCTGTGGGGCACTTGGTTGTGCTCCCCACATCCTGCTGCCTCCTGGAGCTGGGGCATGTGGCTGTCACTGATGGAGAGAGGATGATGGCTGCAGCAAGGTGCAATTAAAGGCCAGGGGTGAGGTCAGGGTTGAGTGTGTTGAGTCCTGCACATCTCACCCTGCTGGGACAGATCTCCCTGCTCGAGGGGTCCCAGGTGTCACTGGGAGGGAGCAGCTCTCTCGTTCTTTTTCCACTTCCATTTGCATCTTAATCCTTTTTATTCCTTTTCCCCCCATTTTATTTCCCTCTGCACCTTAGTCACCTCCAGCCCAAGCAGCAGGGCAGGCTCCAAGGGTCATGGCATGGCTCCAAGGGTGGCACAATCCAGGTAGAGGCTCCAGAGGGAAGTTGTCACAGGTCTGGCTTTGGGCTGCTCAAGTCCTCCTCCTCCTCCAGGGTGATTACTTTTTAATGAGCAGCTGCTGAAGAGGGAAGAAAATGAATTATTTCTGCCCCAGGATTGGCTCAGGGAGGCAGGAGCAGCACTGCCCTGATCGATACTGAGCCAGCCTGACGCCGAGCTGCTCCCCGGTGATGCTGCTGCGTGGGGCTGGGGGCGAAGCATCCTCCCGGGTGTGGAGCAGTGCTGGGAGCTTGTGATCAGAGCCAGCTTCCAGCCCCTGGGTGTAATCCCAAGCACAAATCCAGGCTGAGAGAGGAGTGGCTCAAGAGCAGCCTTGAGGAGAAAGACTTGGGGGTGTCACTTGGTGACAAACTCCCCACAAGCCAGCAAAGGTGACTGGCAGCCCAGAGCCAGCCCTGGGCTGCATCCAGAGCAGGGAGAGCAGGCAGGGGATTGTGCCCCTCTGCTCTGCTGAGGCTCCACCTGCAGCACTGCCTCCAGTTCTGGTGGCCCCAGCACAAAAAGGACAAGGAGCTGTTGGAGAAGGTCCAGAGGAGGCCATGGAGATGATCAGAGGGATGAAGAACCTCCCCTATGGGCAGAGGCTGGGAGAGTTTGGGCTGTTTAGCTGGGAGAGGAGAAGGCTCCAGGGAGACCTCAGAGCAGCTTTCCAGTACCTGAAGGGGCTCCAGGAGAGCTGGGGAGGGACTTTGGACAAGGGGTGTCAGTGTCAGGATGAGGAGGAATGGCTTTGAGCTGGGAGAGGGCAGATTGAGGCTGGAGATGAGGAAGAAATTCTTTGCAGTGAGGGTGGGGAGAGCCTGGCACAGGTTGCCCAGGGAGGCTGTGGTTGATCCCTCCCTGGAGGTGATCAAGGCCAGGCTGGATGAGGCCTTGAGCAAGCTGGGCTGGTGGGAGGTGTCCCTGCCCACCGCAGGGGGTTGGCACTGGATGATTTTGAAGAGCATGGCCCAGGGGTCCCGAAGTCAGAGTCGTCTGTCTGCCCGTGCCGGTGTACAGCAGGAGGGAGCTGCAGCCGCGGGAGTGGCTGGGGGCAGTGGTGTCAGCAAAGGAAAAAGCTCCCCAAAAAAGAAAAAAGAGAAAGGGAACTTCTGGAAAATCCATTAGTGAATGGAGTGCAGGAGGGAGCTGAGCTTTTCAGGCTGTGTTTAAAAGAAGAATCCT
This sequence comes from Picus viridis, assembly GCA_033816785.1. Taxonomy (NCBI): domain Eukaryota; kingdom Metazoa; phylum Chordata; class Aves; order Piciformes; family Picidae; genus Picus; species Picus viridis. The sequence goes on along the minus strand of CM066605.1, from coordinate 1,190,937 downwards.
GAGTCAAAAGGCTGAGAAAACAAAGAGAGGCCCCCAGGGCTGGCCCGGGAGATGGTGAAGCTGTGGGTGCTGAGGGCAGGGAAGGTGGTCCACAGGCACTGGGGATGGAGGCCGTCACCCCACAGGGTGTGTGACAGGGACACACACACAGAGGCGCCACGAGAAAGGAGCTGCAGAGGTGCTGCAAGAGAGGATTTTATTTTGGGGAGGGGGTGGGGGCTCAGTTCCCTGCGGAGCTGCTGCCCAGCAGAGCACCCAGGCAGAAAATACAACCACGTTGCGCAGCGCTGGATGGGGCTGGGAGGCTCCTCGGAATTAGAGCTAATTAAGATTGATTCGCTGCGTGCAGGAGCTTGAGCTGGAGCGCTGCCGCCGCCGCCGCCGCCGCTGCAGACAGGCTCCGCTGCACGGAGCAAATTATCTCCCTGCTGCAGCTCCCTTCCCGCAGCCGCCGCAGCCCCCGGCGCTGACCCCTGCCCAAGACCAGAGATTGGAGAAGATAGACCGGGGGCTGGTGGCTTCTGCTGTGGCTTTTGCCCCCCGCGGGAGTTTGTTATTGGAGCTTCATGGGGAAAAACACCCTAGGAGAGGAAGGCTTGGGCAGGGATGGGGGGTGGGGTGCTTGCTCCTGGGGCCCCTTCCTGGGCTGCAAAGCATCTCCTGTGTTTAATGACCTTCATCCAAGGGCTCGTGGGGGAGTGAAACGTGGGGGCAGTGGGGGAAAAAATCAGCCCTTCGAGATGCTTTTCAGCCTCCTGGGTGTGTTATGGGATTTTGTAGACCCCCTCCACCCACAGGGGCTGCCCCAGGTGTTCACTGTGCCGGGCGTGGGTCAAACTGTGGCTCCCCAAAGGTGCAGCGGCAGGGCTCAGTGTCCAGCCCTGCAATGCTTTGGCTTTGCTGCTTCTTGTGCTCTTGGTAGGGGCAATTCCAGGGCTGGCATCCTTGAGGTGGGATCCCACCACCTCCTGCACCCTACCACACAGCATCACAGCTGCTGGCTGCAATCTGGTGGGGACCACCAGAAGAGCATGCTTCCCCCCACCCCCCACAGCCCTGATCCTCCTTCTGCAAGTTCAGGTGGGGTCAGTCAGTCCCTCCCAGGGGGATGTGGTTGCAACAAGTGGGTTTGGATGGGACAAGGAGGTTTTGAGAGCTGCTTCTGTCTGCTGGCAGCACAACCTGTGTGAATTGGCTTCTGGAGCAGAGCTGGATGGAGGTGGTGCAGAGATGCCTGCAGGCTGTTTCTCTAGGGACCACCTGAAGGTGCACGCTCAGAGCTGGGGTAACCTTAGAGCATCCTTCCAGTACCTGAAGGGGGGCTACAGGAGAGCTGGGGAGGGGCTTTTTAACAGGTCCTGTGGTGACAGGGCAAGGGGCAGTGGCCTGAAAGCAGGGCAGGGGAGGTTTAGATTGGACATTAGGAAGAAGTTCTTTACTGTGAGGGTGGGGAGACACTGGAAGGGGTTGCCCAGAGAAGTGTTTGAGACCAGGCTGGATGAGGCCCTGAGCAACCTGAGCTAGCAGGAGGTGTCCCTGCCCAGGGCAGGGGGGTTGGCACTGGATGGTTTTTAAGGTCCCTTTCAACCCATTCCATGATCAGTGAAGAACACAAACAGCAAGGCAGAGGCTGATTTGGGTTTGGATCCCTTTTATTGTTTCCTTCTCTCCCATCCATCATCTTCTGGGCAAAGATGGAGGAAGAAATTCCTCAGATCCACGAACTGCCTCAGCTCGTTAGGGATCATTCCTGGCTTTTATTGCCATCTAGCCTGGCTCTGGGCATTCCCAGGGCCAGGCTCCCTGCACAGTTTCCTGCTGGTGACACTGAGGTGACAGATGGGTGATGCTCAGCTGCTGCCAGCCTGCAGCATCCATATGAATTTTTCATTTGCTGGCTGGGTGCTGGGGCAGCACAGATGGACAATGTCCCCCTGGTCACTGGCTCCTGGTTCAGGCTGGTGTCCAGCTGCTCTGCACTTGATATATGAGTGGACAGAGAGGATGCTGGAGCCTGCAGCTTGTGCTGGCTGGGGGGTGGAGGTTGTTTCTCCAGGGGGTGGGGCGAGGGCATGGTGGGAGTTAGGCTAAATCCTTTTAACATCTGTACATTGCCCCAGCTCTGATTGCAAGCCCACATGGGGGTAGGAGGGGAATGTGGTGGACAAAGAAATGCAGCTTCCCAATGGATTGGCCAAACAACCCCAATGTGCCTTGGGAAACCAGGCCTGTGCTCCAGCAGCCTGCTGGGAGCTGGGCTGCAGGGCAGGGCAGGGGTTTGAACCTCTCACCCTTTGCAAACGCTGCAAGGTGCTGTGCTTGGGTCCTGGCACAGAATGGGTTGGGTTGGAAGGGACCTCAAAGCTCATCCAAGTTCCAAACCCCCCGCCCTCGGCTATGGCCAGGGACACCTCCCACCAGCCCAGGCTGCTCAAGGCCTCATCTACTGCTCCCTCCCAGGGGCTGGGAGGCTTCTGCAGAGCAGCAGCAGAGGACCCCTTCCAACCTGATGCAATCTGGGAATCTGTGACCATGAGGCTGGGACATGAGCAGATCAAACTGGCATCCCTGTGCATGCTTGGTGTGCTCTGCTACAAGGGCTGTGGATGAGATCTCACAGAGTGCCAGGTTGGGAGGGACCCCAAGGGTCATCTGGTCCAACCTTTGCTGGGCTCAGAAATCAGATATCAGACTTTTGACAAGGGCCTGTAGTGGTAGGACAGATTGAAGCTTGAGGAGGGGAGATTGAGGCTGGAGAGAAGGAAGAAATTCTTGCCAGTGGGGGTGGGGGGACCCTGGCACAGGTTGCCCAGGGAGGTCCTGGCTGCCCCCTCCCTGGAGGTGCTCAAGGCCAGGCTGGATGAGGCCCTGAGCAACCTGGGCTGGTGGGAGGGGTCCCTGCCCGCGGCAGGGGGCTGGGACTGGATGAGCTTTAAGGCCCCTTCCAACCCAACCCATTCCATGAATCCATCAAGCTATGAATCTGAGCTCCAACAAAGGCAGCCCTGGGCTGCTGCTGGGGGCAGCCCCGTGTGCCCCCCACCCCTCACCCCCCAGCCTGAAATCCCCCAGGCAGAGCTTTTCCTGGGGGTGGGGGGGCGGCTGGGGGAGTGCACCCCGTGGGCAGCGCCGAGCGGTTGGACACCCTCGGCGGAGCGCCCGGCGAGAAAGCCCTGAACAAAGGCCCAGTTGAGAGCTGCTGCTGAATAGATTAACGAGATTTCCATAATTAGGGCGGGTGGGAACAATGGGATTCTCCCCTGCCCAGCCCCCCTGCCTGCCTTTGTCTTGCACCGGGGATAATGGGCAGCAGGGAGGGTGGGAACCGGCCTGGCCATTTGGTCACTGGACAGTAATTTTCTCACACTGCCAAGGGGAGCATTGAAACATCTGCCCTGCTCCACCGCCTCCCCCCAGCCCCTTGCAGCCCCCTGACAACTTCTCCCTGCCCGTTGGCCCTCCCCCCCCCCCCCCTTCCCTCCTCCCTTTCCAGGCTTTTTTGGGGGGTTGGGCTTTTCTTTTCCCAAATCATCTTCCATAGATCCACAGAATCATGGAATGGGGTTGGGTCAGAAGGGACCTTAAAGACCATCCAGTGCCAACCCCCTGCCCTGGGCAGGGACACCTCCTGCTAGCTCAGGTTGCTCAGGACCTCATCCAGCCTGGTCTCAAACACTTCTCTGGGCAACCCCTTCCAGTGTCTCCCCACCCTCACAGTAAAGAACTTCTTCCTAATGTCCAATCTAAACCTCCCCTGCCCTGCTTTCAGGCCACTGCCCCTTGCCCTGTCACCACAGGACCTGTTAAAAAGCCCCTCCCCAGCTCTCCTGTAGCCCCCCTTCAGGTACTGGAAGGATGCTCTAAGGTTACCCCAGCTCTGAGCATGCACCTTCAGGTGGTCCCTAGAGAAACAGCCTGCAGGCATCTCTGCACCACCTCCATCCAGCTCTGCTCCAGGAGAAGCCAATTCACACAGGTTGTGCTGCCAGCAGACAGAAGCAGCTCTCAAAATCTTCTTGTCTTGAACTCCCTCCCAGGGAGAGGGCAGCCACAGCCCCACCCTGGGCAACCTGAGGACATGATTTGGTAGCCATGGTGGTGGTGGGTTGATAGTTGGACTGGATGCTCTTGGGGGCTTCTCCAACCCAACCAGTTCTCTGGGATCCATGGCAGGAGCTCAGGGCTCTTCTCCCTTGTGCTCATTAAAAAGGTCCTTTTCCCACAGGCTGTGCTGGGGCTGTGATCCATCAGGAGCACTTTAATGATGGGCAGTAAATGCAGGGAGGATGCCAGATAAAGGCAGGCAAAGCTGCCAGGGAAATCCTCTTGTGGAAGTTTGATATCCAAAGTGGAAGCACAAATGCCTCCTAAGTCAATTAAAGCATCCAGTAATCGAATTGTGCTGCACTCCCAAAGTGGCTTAAAGGCTGAGAGCTGCACCAGGTCCCCCCCAGCTCCTGCCTCAGCTGTCCCCTGAGGTGATGGGCAGAAGGGCAGGGAGGGGGGACACGACTCACACTGGTGGGGGACGCTGACACTGTGAGCAGCCAGGGACCACCTGGTGTTTGGGGGCTGGGGCAAGGAGGCTGCTGCTGACCTCAGCATTGCCATGATCACGGAGTCAGAGAGTTGGTTTGGTTGGAACAGCCTCCTGAGATCACTGAGTGGCAGCCTTCCACCCAGCACCACCGGGGCTGTTAAACCATGCCCTGAATCACGGAGTCCTAGAGTGGCTCAGGTTGGAAGGGACTTCAGAGCTCTTCTCCTCCAACCTCCTGCATGGGGAGGGACCCTTCTCAACTAGGCTCAGCTGCTCAGGGCCTCACCCAGCCTGGCCTTGAACACTCCCAGGGAGGAGGCATCCACAGCCTCCCTGGGCAGCCTGTTCCGGTATCTCCCCTCCCTCGTGCTGAAGACCTTCTTCCTCAGCTCCAGCCTACTCTGCCTCAGCTTCAAACCATTCCCCCTTGGCCTGTCTCAGGCACCCTCAGGAAAAGTCTCTCTGCAGCCTTCCTGTAGGATCCCTTCAGGCACTGGCAGGCAGCTGTAAGGTGCCCTTGGAGTCTTCTCTTCTCTAGGAAGACCAGAAGATGCCTGTCCCTGCTTCTCTGCTCTCACCCTCAGCTCTCCTGTCCCCTCAGGTCTGTCGAAGATGCACTGGTCACCAGAGCATGCCCAGTCCCTAAACCAGTGGCCAGAGCAGCACCTCGATGTCTCCTCCACCACCTCCTCGCCAGCCCACAAGTCCGACCTCTACCCCAGCACCCGGCAGCGCTTCAACTACGCCTGGGCCAACGACGACATCTCGGCCCTGACGGCTTCCAACCTGCTCAAGAGGTACGCCGAGAAGTACTCAGGGGTGCTGGAGGCGCCCTACGAGCGCCCGGTGCTGAGCGGCTACGGGGACGGAGCCTTCGCGGCAGTTAACGGCCAGAAGGGGACGGCGAGCCCTGGCCGGTGCCGCACGGCTCGGACGGTGCCTACCCCCTTACCCCCATCCACGATGGCCTGCCCGGTGCCAAGGGGGTGGTGCCTCCCCCGTCCCCCCAGCGGCGGAGCCATCGGGCTGGGCGGCTCGCCCGTGGTGTCTGCCAACCTCAGCGACCCCATGTACCCCGGCAGCTCCTGCGGGAGGAGCCGCCGCCAGCTCCGGTGGGCTGGGGGCATCTCAGGAGTACCCCTCAGGCTATAGTGGCACCTATCTGCCCTCCAGCTACTGCACCCAGCCGGCAGCGGCGCTGCCCCCCCGCACCCCCTGCCCTCCACGGCTCAGGGCTCCTGCAGCCCCCGCACCCCTCTCCCGCCCTAGTGCCAGGCTACGGCTCCTCCGGCCCCATGTACAACTACAGCGCCAGCAGCTACCCTCCGCAGCCAGGCTATGGCACCATCCATCCTCCCCACCCCTCCGCTTCCTACCTGCCCTCCGGCATCGCGGCGCCCACCCCCATCCCGGCCCCGCCGCCCCCGCTCGCCCACCCGGGGTCCCCAGTTACGGCTACCAGAGTGCCGGCTTGGCCCCCTTGGCCGTGCCCCCCTTGGCACCGAGGCAGCGGGCACCCTGAAGAGGAAGGCTTTCGACATCTCGGGCAGCGAGGACGAAGGGGAGGGTCGCTATCGGAAGTACAGCTACGAGCAGCCAAAGTCTCCCTACCCCCTGCCGGACAACGGCGAGTGCCGGGGCAACGGCTTCGGTGGCAGCGCCGAGTCCCCCCAGGTGGCCTTCAAGGCCGGGAAGCGGCCGGCCGGGGCCGGGACCACCGAGGAGCACGGCAGCAAGTACGGTGGGCAGGCGATGAAGAGCGTAGTGTCGCCTCCCTACAGCGCCGGGGACGCTCCGCTGCGGCCCGCGGAGCCCTTCGAGAAGTTCAGCCCCCCCGCTGGCCAACGGGGAGCGGGCAGCCGAGCCGGGACCCCCCTTCCCGCTGCGGCTGCCCCTCAAAACGCCGCTCTTCGGCGGCCCGCCGGTGGAGGAGCAACCCAAGAACGTCGACCCTCTGGTCCTGGAGCTGGTGAACAGCAAGATCGTGGAGCGGGGGCCGCCGGTGCAGTGGGCGGACATCGCCGGGCAGGTGTCGGTGAAGGCCACCCTGGAGGAGGAGGTGGTGTGGCCGATCCTGCGCCCCGGTGCCTACAGCGGGACGAGCCGCCCGCCCCGCACCGTCCTCCTCTTCGGCCCCCGCGGCACCGGGAAGACCCTGCTGAGCCGCTGCATCTCCTCCCAGCTGGGCTCCACCTTGCTGAAGCTCAGCGGCACGACCTTGCTCTCCACCTGGAAGGCAGAAGCCGAGAAGATCCTGCAGACTGTCTTCTTCGTGGCCAGCTGCCGGCAGCCCTCCGTGGTGCTCCTCACCGAGGCCGAGGCTCTGCTGGCGGCTCGGGCTGCTGAGGACGGCGGCCAGGTGAGCAACCTCAAGTCGCAGCTCCTCTCCTACCTGGACAACGTGGCTACCTCATCCGAGCAGAACGTGGTCATCATCGGGACCACCTCCCGGCCCGGCAGCATGGACGAAGCTTCTCACCGGCGCTTCGCCAAGCGCTTCTACATCCCCCCCGGACAGCCTGGCGAGGCGGCAGATCCTGCACCAAGCCCTGGCCCAGCAGAGCTCCTGCCTGAGCGAGCGGGAGATGTCCTCCCTGGTGCAGCACACCGAGAGCTTCTCGGGCAGCGAGCTGGTGCAGCTGTGCCAGCAGGCCGGGGCCGCCACCCTGCACGCTCTGCCCACCTCCTACCAGGACTTCGAGAAGGCTTTCTGCAAGGTGCGCCCGGCCGCCTCCCCCGAGGAGCTGGACCTGTTCCTGGAGTGGGACAAGATGTACGGCACCAGGCACTGACGGCAGGGACGGACCCTTCGCCCCCACCCCAGGCTTTGCTGGGAGGGGGGACTGGGTTTGGGACTGATGGGCGCAGGGTTTGGAGGGGCTGGGTTGGGGTCTGCAGGGTTCCTGCGCTGGGGGTGCAGCGTCCCTTCCCTGGCAGCCCCAGCAGCACCCACGGCGTCATCTCCTCCGGCTGGCGTTGGACTGGGCTGCGATCTGCTCCTCCTCGGGGGGGGGGGGAGGGAACTGGGCTGGGGTCTTCTCCTCCTCGGGGCTTGGGGAGCTGTCCCCCACCCAACTCAGGATCTCCTATTTATTATTTTCCCATTCTCCGTCCGCGGAGCAGCGACGCAGGGCCGGAGGCACCTTGGGATCTGTGCGGGGGCAAGAGAGGAGCTCCCCCATCTCCCAGCTCCTCTCTCTCTCCCCCCCCCTCAGCTCCCCGGGGGGCTCCGTTTTGATTGTTCTTAATTTTGTTTTTATTTTAATTATTGTTTTTCCACAGAAATACCTCAGGGGCAGCCTGTGAGCAAAGCAGCCTCTTGCCCATGGCAGCCACGTCTGGAATGGGAGGGGGGAGGGGGGAAGGGGTGGGGAGGGGGGGAGGGGAGGGATGGGGGATGACCCACACCCAAACCCTGCAGTGGGGTTTTGGGGTTAAAATGCTGTAGATTGTTTAATATCCTAGACTGGTTTTGTTTTGTTTGTTTGTTTTTTTTCCTTTCATTTTTGTAAGGTTTGTAGGAATTTTTGGGGGGTTGTTGTGGGTTTTTTTTTAAGGGGGGTGGGTGGGTGGGGAGGGGGATTTTTTTGTTGTTGTCGTCGTCGTTTTATTTTGTTTCAACTACTCAGGAAAATGAAATACCTCAGAGAAAGAAAAAAAAGAGAGGGGGAAAAAAGAGAGGGGGGAAAAAGAGAGGAAAAAAGAGAAAAAAAAAGAATGTTTTTAAAAACTGTTTTTATCTCCTCAGAAAAAAAAAAAAGGGGGGGGGGGGGGGAAGAGAGGAAAAAAAACCAGCACACACACACACCAAAAAAAAGGGTTTTTTAACGACTTTTTTCCACACCTGGGATAAAGCTGCCTCGTTTTTTTACTCTTTTTTTTTGGGGGGGGGGGGGGGGGGGGGTTGGTTTGGGTTTTTTTTTTGGGGGAGGGGAAAAAAAAAGAGGGAAAAAAAAAAAAAAAGGTGGAAAAAGTAAAACTGAAAACAAAAAAAAAACAAAACCCAAACCAAACGAGGCAGAAACTTGAAGCTGTTACAAAGATGGAAGCTGAATGTATTTTGGGTGCTTTCCACGCCTCTCAGGCCAGAATTTGGTTGGAATTTGGGGTTTTTTTGGTTGTTGTTGGTGGTGGTGATGTTGGAATTGTAGCTTTTTGGTGGTGGAGCAAAGAAGTCTTCCAGGGCGGGAGGAGCAGGTTGGAAGCACCACTTTTGGATCAGGTTGGATCCGTTCATCAGGTTGGATCCATCCACCAGGTTGGATCCATTCTTTAGACTGGATCCACCCATCAGGTTGGATCTATTCATCAGGTTGGATCCATGCATCAGGTTGGATCTGTTGATCAGGTTGGATCTATTCAGCTTGGATCCATGCATCAGCTTGGATCCATCACCCCCACCCCCGGCATCTCCCACTGAACCCCACAGCTGGGGACTGGGGGTGCAGGAAGGAGGCAGCCAGTGTGGAGCTGGGGTGGGGCTGATCCTCCTCTCAGGGTCACTTCTCAGCTGGGCCATGGGAGCCACCAAAGCTTTGCTGGGGGTGGGGAGCTGTGGTGCTGCTGCTGCAGGGACGTGGAGCTCCCTTCTCACCCCCCAAAAGGGATTTTTGGCTTCCCAACCAGCACCAGGAAGCCCACAGCACAGGCAGGAGGTGCAGAAATCACTTTTTCACGCTCCCCCCACCTCCCCCTCCCCCCTCCGGGCTGAGTGTGGGCTGTGGGGTTTAGCCCCAGGTGCTCCGCCTGCCTGGGCTGTGGGGTTGGGGTTTTTTTAACACAAATAAGGACAATTTTAATGATTGTTTTTCATTTAGAGCTCTCAGTTGAACTGGGGGGAGGCAGGTGGGGGAGGGGAAGCTGCTCCGAGGCCACCCTGCTTGGAGCAAACCCCCCACCCCCCATAACCTCAGGGTCTGCATTCAGGGGCGAGGGGGATGCACACCGTGGTGGTTTCCCCCTTGGTGGGAGCGAGGTGGCTGCCAGTTTGGGGCTGTTTTCCCAGCATTTGGGGGCTGATTTTCCAGGATTTGGGGCAGTTTCCCATGCAAACGAGCAGGGCATTACCTCGGGGTGGGGGGTGGGGGGAAGTTGTGAGGAGGGGGAGATGCAGCTCCTCCCCCAAAAGCGGTACTGGGTTCCTGAAGACCTTTTTTGGTTTTGGTTTTGTTTGTTTGTTTCTTTCGTTTCTTTTTATTTTTTTTTATTATTATTAATTATTATTATTAATTATTATTATTATCCTATTTGTACACGCCTCTGTAACCATTTCTACCTCATTTTGCAACGTATTGTACATGAAATATTTAATTCCTGGCTTAATGAACGGCGGCGGCGGCGGCGCTCGCGCTGGAATTGCTCTACCTCAAGAAATGATGCTGTATTTTAAAAGAAAAAAAAATGATATGACACAGTATTAAAGAGATTACCTGAACCACACACCCACCCCCCGCCCTCGTGAGACAACCCCCTCCCCACCCCCGGCCCCGCTTCAGCCCCCCTCCCCCCCCCCGTTCCCCCGGATCCACCCCCCAGCTCTCCTCAACCAATCCCCAGCCCTCCCGAACCTAGCCCCATCCCTCCCGATCCACCCCCAGCCCTCCTCAACCAACCTCCATCCCTCCCGATCCACCCCCATCCCTCCTCAGCCAGCTCCCAGCCCTTCTAATTTCCCCCAGCCCTCCTCGACCACCCTACAGCCCCCGTGAACCACCCCCAGCCCGATTTGGGTTCAGCCAGGGGGTCCAGGGAGGTTCTCCTGCCCCGCTGCAGGGTTGTGGCGGCATCCCAGAGGAGCAGCAGCGCTTGGCAAAGTGCTGGCAAGGAGTGGGGGGATCAGGCAGCTGCCGACAGTCCCAGCAGGCAGGACGCCCTGGGAAGCAGAGGCTGCTGTGCTTGGGTGGATGGACAGAGGGCGGAGGAGGTGCCCAGAAGCTCCTCTCAGCCACCTTTAAATCTCCAGCACTTTGGTTTGTCTCTGCTGGGAGTCCGGGGACCATTTGGTCATCTCCGTGTCCCTGTGGTGCCCAAAAGGCCTGCTCAGAGGGGCTGAGCTCAAGAGGGATGCCAGGCTGAAGACCAGCGGTGTGGACAGGGGGTGCTCAGCCCGGGGTGGGGACAGGATGGACGGACAGGAGACAATGGGTGAGGGATTGAGTCCCTGGAACGCGCCAGCTTGTGAGGTCAGGTGGGGGCGGGGATCGTTCTGTGCTCCCGGGCAACCCCGATGCCAAGGGGCACCCCCAGCGATGCTGGCACCTGTGGGACTCATCCTGCTCTTGCTGGCAGTGGGCGGCCAGTGCGAGGACACAGTGGTGGCCAGCGTGGGCCGGCATACCATGAGCCGCATCGTGGCCCTGCTGTCCCCCGCCGAGTGCCGCCGGCTCCGGGGGTGGCTGATGGCGCCCGAGGAGGCGCTGGGGGAGCAGCACCTGGAGCAGCTGTCGGAGGAGAAGAATCCGATCCGGCCCCGGCAGCGGCGGCACCTCGGAGGGCCCCCGCGGTGCTCGGCGGCGCTGCGGCACTGGCGGAGCACGGTGGGGGCGGCGGTGACCTGGGACCGGCTGGCGCGGGGGCTGCGCCGCATCGGTCGCGCCGACATCGCCCGGGAGCTGGGCAAGAACCTGAACCAGGACAGGAGCCTGGAGCTGCGCAGGAACGTGGAGGACTACGGCCGAGCCCTGCAGGGCCTCAGCTCCGGTCTGCTGCTCCCGGGCGGGCGGCAGAGAGAAGCGCGGGGCAGGAGGGCACTGCCCGGGGACCTTGGGGAGCTGCGCTTCGAGCGGCGGCCGCAGCCCCCCTACAGCCGCAGCCTGCTGGGCTGGGTCGCCCCCTGGTCTCGGGGGTCCTGGGCGGCTTCCTTGCCTCCGTGCTGCTCAGCCTGGTGACCGCCTGGTCCTGCCGCTGGGCGCTGGGCTCCGGTGCCGCCTGAAGCTGGGGGTTACCCAAACTGGTACCCAGAGACTGCTGGAAGGGGAAAGGAGAGCGAATAAAGCCTTGTGGAGGGGCCGAGATCAGAGACCTGTGTGCTCCAGGCAGGGAGGGTCCCGTCCTTAGCTCGGATCCTGCTGGAGCATCCAGGGGAGATGTCCCCCAGCCACCCCCATCCTCCCTGCCTGCACTGGAGATGGCTCCAGTTGGCACTGGATGCCTTTCCCACACTCGATGAGCAACTTGAATCCCTCCAGGGCAGGGGCTGGAGCTGGATGTCCTGAGCCTGACTTTGTGAAGCCATCTGAGGGGTGGGTCTCAAGATGAAGGTGCCAGGCTCTTATCAGTGGTGCCCAGGGGACAGGACAAGGGGCAAGGGGAACAAACTGGAACCCAGGAAGTTCCACCTGACCAGGAGGAGAAAATTCTTTGGTGTGAGGGTGCTGGAGGCCTGAAGCAGGCTGCCCAGAGAGGCTGTGGAGTCTCCTTCCCTGGAGACTCCTTCCAAACCCACCTGGCTGTGTTCCTGTGTGACCTGCCCTGGGTGCTCCTGCCTTGGCAGGGGGGTTGGACTCACTAATCTCCAGAGGCCCCTTCCAACCCCTGTGATTCTGTGAACACAGGAGTGCTGATGGGTTCTAGCCCTCCAGAAGTGATGACCTGGCTGAGCTGAGGGGCTGGGGGACCTGTGGGGCTGCAGGGTGGGGTGGCTGCTGCTGTGCAGAGGTGAACAGAAGGACAGGGCAGGCAGGAGGAGTTGTTAAAACCAGATGGCCACAGCTTTTTATTGCAAATTCCAAAGTAAAAAGATGTACAGTACAAAGGAACTCAAAAGTTCAGACATCAAACTCCCAGCTCACTTCTCTATCACATCCTCCCTCCTCCTCCTCCTCCTCCTCCCTCCCTCCCTCCCTCCCTCCCTCCCTCCCCTGGCCAGGTTCATCCTCCTCCTTTCATCATGTGAGACAGAACAGAGAATAAAAACCCAGGAGTGAAGGTGGGGAGCAAGTACAGCATCAGGACACAGGGAATACAAGGGGAGGGAAGCTCTGGCCCAGCTGGGCAGGTGGGCAGCAGGAGCTGTGCTGGCTCACAAGGACCTTTGTAGCAGCACTTCTGTCACCAGCCCTTGGTGCCCAGCCTTTGCTGCACAGCCCTTGATGCCCAGCCCCTGCTGCACAGCCCTTGGTGCCCAGCCTTTGCTGCACAGCCCTTGGTGCCCAGCTCCTGCTGCACAGCCCTTGGTGCCCAGCCTTTGCTGCACAGCCCTTGGTGCCCAGCTCCTGCTGCACAGCCCTGGATGCCCAGCTCCTGCTGCACAGCCCTGGGTGCCCATCCTCTGCAGCACAGCCCTTGGTGCCCAGCTCCTGCTGCACACCCCTTGGTGCCCACCCTCTGCAGCACAGTCCTTGGTGCCCAGCTTCTGCTGCACAGCCCTTGATGCCCAGCCCCTGCTGCACAGCCCTTGGTGCCCAGCTCCTGCTGCACAGCCCTGGGTGCCCCTGGTACTCGGTGCCCTGTATTCAGCCCCTAGTTAAGCCTCACAACACCCCTGTGAGGTAGGGAGGGGACCCCCAGTTTCCAGCTGGGTAGAACTGGGACAGGAGGCTGGAGGGAGGTTTCCTTTCCTGTGCACACAAGGGAGATGCTGATGCACCCCTCAGGGAAATGCCAACAGAGGAAAAGTGGAGGGGGCTGGGGGAGGGGAGAGGAAGGATTTTTCGCACAACCACAGTCTGTGCCCTGCAGTGCCAGTGGCTTGCTGAAGCTGATTGGTTTTATCTGAGCAGCAAAATCCTCATGCCCCTGGAGCTCCTGCTGGAGCTTGTGTCCTGCTCAGCTCTTTGGGTCAGAAGTGGGAGAAGTTGAGCTGGGTGATGGCTGCAGCCCCAAGCTAGGGCCCTTCAGCACCACTGAGCAGCAGGACCCTGCACTCGTGCCCCAAGAGTGGGAGAAGATCCCCAAGAGCGGGAGAAGATCCCCACTGCCCAGTCCTGCACAGAGGGTCCCACTGGTTGTGTAGTTTCTGGGGAGCCCAAGCTAAGAGGGGTGGGAGTCCTGGGCTCACAGTGCTGTGCCCAAGCGAGGGGTGCAGCAGGAGATGCCCCTGGTTCCTGCCCTGGCACTGCACGGCCAAGAGCAGGTGCCTGCTGGGGAAGGGCTCTCTGGCCTCTCTCTGTCTGCTGTGGCTCATGTGCTGAAGTGACTTCTGGTGCAAGTGTCCGGGCTGCAGGCTAAGAGGCTGCCTGAGTTCCTCCCGTACCAGAGCAGGGCCAGCAGGGGCAGCAGCAGAGCTGTCCTCAGTGCATGCAGCAAAGGGAGACCTGCTGGAGGGCACCCCCTGCCCCCAGCACTGCAGCACTGCACAGGCATCGCCCCCACCCCTGACAGCATCGATCCCCACGGAATGCCCCAGAGTGGGCAGCTCAGGATGGAGGAGAATGAGGCTGAGCCATGTCCAGCACCAAGCATCCGGAGCTCCAGTGCCAAGCACCCAGAGCCCCAGCACCAAACACCCTTCCAGCAGCTCCTCCCCCAGCTGACCTGTGGCCAGCACCAAGCACCCAGAGCCCCAGCACCAAGCACCCTTCCAGCAGCTCCTCCTGCAGCTGAGCCATGTCCAGCACCAAGCACCCAGAGCCCCAGCACCAAACACCCTTCCAGCAGCTCCTCCTGCAGCTGAGCCATGTCCAGCACCAAGCACCCAGAGCCTCAGCACCAAGCACCCTTCCAGCAGCTCCTCCTGCAGCTGAGCCATGTCCAACACCAAGCACCCAGAGCCCCAGCACCAAACACCCTTCCAGCAGCTCCTCCTGCAGCTGAGCCATGTCCAGCACCAATCACCCAGAGCCTCAGCACCAAGCACCCTTCCAGCAGCTCCTCTTGCAACAGCCATGGCCAGCACCAAGCACCCAGAGCCTCAGCACCAAGCACCCTTCCAGCAGCTCCTCCTGCAGCTGAGCCATGTCCAACACCAAGCACCCAGAGCCCCAGCACCAAACACCCTTCCAGCAGCTCCTCCTGCAGCTGAGCCATGTCCAACACCAAGCACCCAGAGCCCCAGCACCAAACACCCTTCCAGCAGCTCCTCCTGCAGCTGAGCCATGTCCAGCACCAAGCACCCAGAGCCTCAGCACCAAGCACCCTTCCAGCAGCTCCTCTTGCAACAGCCATGGCCAGCACCAAGCACCCAGAGCCTCAGCACCAAGCACCCTTCCAGCAGCTCCTCTTGCAACAGCCATGGCCAGCACCAAGCACCCAGAGCCCCAGCACCAAACACCCTTCCAGAAGCAGCTCCTCCTGCAACTCCCTCTGCTCACCTGAGCTAAAAGACCACTGGCAAGAGCCTGGAAGGAAGCCTGGAGGGGGTGGAGGGGAGGGAGGAGAAGGCAATCAGTCGAATAATTGGGACACCAAGACAACCTGAACCTTGTAGAGTGAAAAGGGTAACATTTATTTCATTTTCTTTTGGCTTATAGTAAACTTAATTGTTAAATCACCTCGGGTAAGATCATTAAGAGCCACCATGCAATTTCTAATACACTAATTAATCTTCACTATTGATCTTTTACAGCTGGAACAGGTTTGGTGGTTTTACATTTTCTTTTCTTTCTCTTTCTTTCTTTCTTTCTTTCTTTCTTTTTTTCTTTCTTTTTTCTTTCTTTCTTTCTTTCTTTCTTTCTTTCTTTCTTTCTTTCTTTCTTTCTCTCTCTCTCCCTCTCTCATTTTCTCTCTCTCTCATTTTCTCTCTCTCATTTTCTCTCTCTCTTTCCCTCTTTCTTTTCCTTTCTGTCTTTCTTTCTTTCTTTTTTTTTTTTTTTGGTTCCCTGCAGAAATTTAAAGAGTTCAGCCTGGGGCTGTGGCCTCTGTGGACCAGCAGTGGTTTGGGCCTTGGGGTTTTGGTAAGGTTCCTTTCTGCTTTCAATCTGGGGTTGGTTCAATGTTGGCTTCTCCTAAGCTTAAATAAAAAGTGAGCAGGAAAAAAGAGTGAAGAGAGCAGCTTTGGAATTTGTGGTTTGTGTTGTTCTTTCTCTCTGCTTTTTGTTTTTCATTGCCCATCCCTCTGCCCTTGGAAGAACTCAGTGAGAAATGGAACCCTCCCCCCAAAAAAGGGAGGATTTTAGAGGTAGGGGAGGGAAGGCAGCTCCTTGTTGTAGTCCTGACTTTTTGGCTGTGCCCCTTTAACTGACACCTCCCCCACCCCTCACTCCCACAGCCCTGAAGACAGGGCACAAATTCCATGCACACCTTTGACCACAGAGAGCTGCGTGGTGACACCAAGGTAGTGACACCAAGGTAGTGACACCAAAGTCCCCAAGGCTCCTTGACCAGTTTCCTCCTGTCCTTGGCTTCACCCAGAGCAGGGATGCAGCCCCAGCCCTGTTGCTTCGGCACTTGGGAGCTGGGGTGGATGCAGATCTCTGCTCTGCGGAGAACACCTAAGAGAAGGGAAGGGACTTTGGATAAGGGCCTGGAGTGACAGGACAGGGGAGAACAGATTGGAGCTGGGAGAGGGGAGATCGAGACTGGAGAGGAGGAAGAAATTCTCTGCAGTGAGGGTGGGGAGACACTGGCACAGGTTGCCCAGGGAGGCTGTGGCTGCCTCCTCCCCGGAGGTGTTTGAGGCCAGGCTGGATGAGACCTTGAGCAACCAGGGCTGGTGGGAGGTCTCCCTGCCCATGCCAGGGGGTTTGGAACTGGCTGATCTTGAAGGTCCCTTCCAACCCAGCCCATTCCATGACTCCATCCCTCTGTGAAAAACAAACCCCCAAGCCCCCTCCCTGTGAGACTTTGCTTTGAGCAGGAGGCTCAGCTCCAGCCGCAGGGACTCCTCCTTCCCACCCCCAGCCAAGGCTGGCACCAGCAGCAGCCTCCTGCACCCAGCAGAGCTCGGAGTGAAAGGAAGCAAATAAAAACGAACCAAAGTGTCTCTCCCCAGAGGTTCGAAGGGACCTTTTTATTTGGAAAGTAGCTGAATGAAGTTGCCAGCAGGAACTCTGAAGGTAGCCAAGCGTCACCTACGAGCCATGAGCCCGGCTGAAGGAGGGCCATGGAGCGGAGCCAAATCCTTGCATAGAAGTGGTCAAATTATTGCACATTGGAACCCAAAAGAGAAGAGATTCTGCTGCTGCTGCTGCAAAGAGCACTGCAAGAAAGCTTTGGAGGTTCAAAATCGACCTGGGGGCGGGAGGGGTGGGGGGCAGGGCATTGATATGTCTGAGGTTTTGGTTCTCTTTTTTTTTTGGTGGTTGTCTTTTTTCCCCTGTTTTGTCTTTCTTTGCCTGTCTTTTTCCCCCCCCTTGTTCTGTTTGCCTTTATTTTCTCTTTGTCCTTTTTTGTTTGCCTTTTATTTATCTCTCTTTTTTTGGGTGGTGGTGGTTTTGTTTTGTCTTTTTTTCCCTGTTTGTCTTTTTTCCTGTTTCCTTTCCCCCCGTTTGTCTTATTTTTTCTCTCTTTACCTTTTTCTCTCTTAACCTTTTTCTTTCTTTACCTTTTTCTCTTTTCCTTTGTCTTTTTCTCTCTCTACCTTTTTCTCTACCTTTCCCTCTCTACCTTTCCCTTCTCTACATTTCCTTTCCCTTTTTCCTTTCCCTTTTTCCTTTCCC
The DNA here is from genome assembly GCA_033816785.1 of Picus viridis. Classification (NCBI taxonomy): domain Eukaryota; kingdom Metazoa; phylum Chordata; class Aves; order Piciformes; family Picidae; genus Picus; species Picus viridis. Next base: position 1,173,861 of record CM066605.1, on the reverse strand, counting down.
TTTTTCCTTTCCCTTTTTCCTTTCCCTTTTCCTTTCTCTACCTTTTCCTTCCTTTACCTTTTCCTTCCTTTACCTTTTCCTTCCTTTACCTTTTCCTTCCTGTAGCTTTTCCTTCCTTTACCCTTTCCTTCCTTTACCTTTTCCTTGCTCTACTTTTTCCCTCCATTAGCTTTTCCTTTCTCTACCTTTTCCTTTCTCTACCTTTTCCTTTCTCTACCTTTTCCTTTCTCTACCTTTTCCTTCCTTTACCTTTTCCTTCCTTTACCTTTTCCTTCCTTTACCTTTTCCTTCCTTTATCTTTTCTTTTCTCTACCTTTTCCTTTCTCTACCTTTTCCTTCCTTTACCTTTTCCTTCCTTTACCTTTTCCTTCCTTTACCTTTTCCTTCCTTTACCTTTTCTTTTCTCTACCTTTTCCTTTCTCTACCTTTTCCTTTCTCTACCTTTTCCTTTCTCTACCTTTTCCTTCCTTTACCTTTTCCTTCCTTTATCTTTTCCTTTCTCTACCTTTTCCTTTCTCTACCTTTTCCTTTCTCTACCTTTTCCTTTCTCTACCTTTTCCTTTCTCTACCTTTTCCTTTCTCTACCTTTTCCTTTCTCTACCTTTTCCTTCCTCTACCTTTTCCTTCCTCTACCTTTTCTTTTCTCTACCTTTTCCTTTCTCTACCTTTTCCTTTCTCTACCTTTTCCTTTCTCTACCTTTTCCTTTCTCTACCTTTTCCTTTCTCTACCTTTTCCTTCCTTTACCTTTTCCTTCCTCTACCTTTTCCTTCCTTTACCTTTTCTTTTCTCTACCTTTTCCTTTCTCTACCTTTTCCTTCCTTTACCTTTTCCTTCCTTTACCTTTTCCTTCCTTTACCTTTTCCTTCCTTTACCTTTTCTTTTCTCTACCTTTTCCTTTCTCTACCTTTTCCTTTCTCTACCTTTTCCTTTCTCTACCTTTTCCTTCCTTTACCTTTTCCTTCCTTTATCTTTTCTTTTCTCTACCTTTTCCTTTCTCTACCTTTTCCTTTCTCTACCTTTTCCTTTCTCTACCTTTTCCTTTCTCTACCTTTTCCTTTCTCTACCTTTTCCTTTCTCTACCTTTTCCTTCCTCTACCTTTTCCTTCCTCTACCTTTTCTTTTCTCTACCTTTTCCTTTCTCTACCTTTTCCTTTCTCTACCTTTTCCTTTCTCTACCTTTTCCTTTCTCTACCTTTTCCTTTCTCTACCTTTTCCTTCCTTTACCTTTTCCTTCCTCTACCTTTTCCTTCCTTTACCTTTTCTTTTCTCTACCTTTTCCTTTCTCTACCTTTTCCTTTCTCTACCTTTTCCTTTCTCTACCTTTTCTTTTCTCTACCTTTTCCTTTCTCTACCTTTTCCTTTCTCTACCTTTTCTATGCCTTATTTTTCTTCCCCCTTCCTTTTTGTGGTGCCCCTTCGTTTGTTTACACTTGGGTTTGGTATCCTTTTGGTTTGGGTTGGGTTGGGGTTTTTTTGGTGGTTTTATTCATTTCTTCTATACCTCTGGGGCTGTTTCCTGGCTATCGAAAATCTAAGGAAAACAGAGAAGTCTTAAAAAAAATAAAACTAACCATGGGCAGTGGCAGAAGCCAGAAGCCATTCTATCATCTTTTTTTTTATCTTTTGTAGTTCTTTGTATTTACAAAAGGCATGCTGAGAAAATAAAAGGATATCTTACACTATTTATAATGGTCTCTTAAAAAGTTCAACCACACTTTGCAGCAATTTTTGCCCTTTTTTTTCTTCCCCCCTTTTATTCTACCCTTCTATTTATTTTTTCTTCCTTTCTATTTATTTTTTCTTCCTTTTATTATTGTTCTTCCTTTCTGTTTATTTCTTCATTTTTTCTTCCTTTTATTTTTCTTCCTTTTTCTGCCTTTTAAAATTTCCTTCCTTTATTTTTTCTTCCTTTTATTCACTGTCTTCATCTTATTTTTGCTTTTAATTTTTTCCTTCCTTTTATTTAATTTTTTCTTCCTTTTGTCCCCTTCTTTTTTATTTTCCCTTCCTTTTAATTTTTCTTTCCTTTTAATTTTCCCTTCCTTTTTATTTTTTTATTCCTTTTTATTTTCCTTCCTTTTATTTAATTTTTATTCCTTTTTATTTTCCCTTCCTTTTTATTTTCCCTTCCTTTTTATTTTCCCTTCCTTTTTATTTCCCCTTCCTTTTTATTTTCCCTTCCTTTTTATTTTCCCTTCCTTTTTATTTTCCCTTCCTTTTTATTTCCCCTTCCTTTTTATTTTCCCTTCCTTTTTATTTTTCCTTATTTTTTATTTTCCATTCCTTTTTATTTTCCCTTCTTTTTTTCCCTTCCCTTTTATTTTCCCTTCCTTTTCCCCCCTTCCTTTTTATTTTCCCTTCCCTTTTATTTTTCTTCCTTTCCCCCCTTCCTTTTAATATTTTTCTTCCTTTGAATATTTTTTCTTCCTTTGAATATTTTTTCTTCCTTTTATTATTTTTCTTCCATTCATTCATTTTTTCCTTCCCTATATTTATATTTTCTTCCTTTTTATTTTTCTCCCTCCTTTTTATTTATTCCCCCTCCCCCTTTTTATTTCCCCTCCCCCAACCCCCACTTCATTATGTTTTCTTGTTCTGTGTGGTGGTTTGTGCTGTATTACAACATAGCCTGTACAGATGGATGGGGTTTTGTTCTTGTCTTTATTATACAACTGATTCCTAGGAGCAACTGGAAGGGAGCAAGAGCTGACAGGGGAGCGAAAAACAACCCAAAAAAGGTTCCCTTGTGGGTGCTGCTGCTGGGTAGCAGCAAGAGCTGCTGGCACTGCCAGGGCGATGGCTTGGGCAGCGCGGCCGTGGCACGGGTGGCTGCTGATGGCTTCCTGCGTGGCTTTGTTTTGCTAAGTGACTCCTGGCATTGACCTTGGTCGTGAGATTCTGCAAACTGAGCTTCACCCCTCGATCGAGGGTTCGCTGTCCCGGTTTGGTTTTGGTTTTCTTTTGTCCTGCTGTTCGAGGGACCCTGGAGCTGGTCCTTGCTCAGCCCTCGCTTCTCCTGCCAGCTGCGGCTGAGCCGCGGGCGCTGCCCTCCTTACCCTGTGAGAAGATCCAGGCTGCCCCTGAAGGAAAACGCCTCAGCCAAAAGCGGTGGCTGAGTGCCGGCTTAGGTATGAGGACACCACGAAAAGGGAGCTGGGGATGTCCGAGTCTGACACACAGAAATGGTTGGGCTTGGGGCAGGGATGGTTTTGTGGCTGCTGCAGCGGCAGGGCTGAAGCAAGAGGTAGCTCTGGGTCCCACCCAGCCTGCAGAGCCTTTCGATGGAGGTGGGAGAAATGGGAAGAAGATGAAGGCATCCAACAGCTGCTTCTCCACCCTCGTGCCCCAGGATGGAGCCCTTCCTCTGCTGCTTCTGGTTGCAAACCCTCCTGGCTGCGGAAGGGAGGAAGCCCAAGCAGCGGCAAAGGGGAGCTGCAACAGCTGCTGCCAGGAGAGGAAGGGCTGAGGGGTTTGGAGTCCTGATGGCCGTGGGACAAGGGAATGCTGTGAGCCATGTCCCTGGCCCCCTGAGTGGGACCACTTTGGGTAAGCTCCCCAGATTCCTACCAGCAGAGATAAGAGGCTGCTGGGTTTAGCACTTAGCTCAGGACCCAAAGGTGTCCCACACTGCAGGGTGGAAACGGAACCATCACTGACACCAGGGACAGACACTGCAGGACACGGAGGGACTGAGTGGCACTGAAGCTCTGCAGCTTGGTTTGACAGTGACATAGCAGAGAGATTCCTGACAGTGAGGGTGGGGAGACCCTGGCACAGGCTGCCCAGGGAGGTCCTGGATGGTGTTCAAGGCCAGGCTGGATGAGGCCTTGAGCAAGCTGGCCTAGGGGAGGTGTCCCTGCCCATGGCAGAGGGGTTGGAACTGGGTGGTCTTTAAGGTCCCTTCCAACCCAACCCATTCCATGAATCCCTAAAAGAGCCATTCCCAGTCTTGATCACCTCCCTTGGGCTGAGCTCCAGAGCAGCATTTAAAGTTACGTTCTATTTCAGAGTGCAAAAAGAAAAGGATGAATGGCTGGGGGGGGCGAGGGGGAAGGAGGAAAAACCCAAACCAAAACAAAAAGACAAAGCTGTTAAACATCCACACACAAAATGATTTAATCTGCTTCCTTTGGGTGTTGGTTTGGAGGGTTTTTCCTGTTCTCCTACTGCAAGAACTCGTTAGGAACTGAGCTGGGTGAGGGGAAAGGATTCTCCTTCAAGTTTTACCTGCCAGCACAGTGCAGGATGGTCAGGGGAGTGCCTCAAAGTTATGGCTTAAGAGATTGCTGTGGACAGGTCCTGGAGTGTCTGCTGCTGGTGGTGGTGGTGGTGATGATGGTTCCTCATGCATGGTCCTGGTCACTGCATGCCATCATGCAAACTGCTCCTGTGCACGGAACAAGCAGCTTTGGGGCGGCAGAGGGGTGGAAATCAGCCTGAGCTGGCTTCAGGCTGAAGGTACCCAACTGCCCCAGTGCCCAAAGCCGAGTGGGGAAGGAGAATGCAGCTAACAACTAGCAAGTAAAGGATGGCAATCAAATGGCAATCCAGGGGCAAGGGCTCAGTGGGGAACTTCCTTCTGGAGGGCTTTTCCCCTCTGGTTTTGGGTTGTTTTATTAACTTTTTGCCCTTTATTTTTGGCCTTCTTTTTCCTCCACTTTCGATTTTTTTCCTCCGCTTTGGTTTTTCTCCAGTTTGGATTTTTTTCTCTCCATTTTTGACTTTTTTTCCCCCCTCCATTTTGGATTTTTTTCCCCATTTTGGATATTTTTCTCCATTTTGGATTCCCCCCCCCCCCCCTCCATTTTGGACTTTTCCCCTCCCTTTTAAAATGTATTTGTTTGTTTGCTTGCTGCTTCTCTAATTGCAAATCTGCATGACCAAATCCTTTCAACGTCATCTCTTTGGAGCTTATTTTGTTCTCCCTTCCACGACCACCAACCAAATCTCCTTTTGGATGACCAAAACCCTTTCCACATCATCACTTGGAGGAGGTTGTTTTTGTTCTCCCTTCAATAACCACCAACCAAATCTGCTTTTTGGATGACCAAAACCCTTTCCACGTCATCACCTGGAGCTTATTTTGGTTTCCCTTCCATAACCACCAACCAAACCTCCTTTTGGATGACCGAAACCCTTTCCACATCATCACTTGGAGGAGGTTATTTTTGTTCTCCTTTCCATAACCACCAACCAAACCTCCTTTTGGATGACCAAAACCCTTTCCACATCGTCACTTGGAGCTGATTTTGGTTTCCCTTCCATAACCACCAACCAAATCTGCTTTTTGCATGACCAAAACCCTTTCCACATCATCACTTGGAGGAGGTTATTTTTGTTCTCCCTTCAGTAACAACCAACCCAACCCTAATTTGCATCACCCCAAACCCTTTCAGCATCATCCCTTGGGAGCTTATTTTGTTCTCCCTTCAATAACCACCAACCAAATCTCCTTTTACACGACCAAAACCCCTTTCCACATCATCACCTCGGGGAGTTGCCTTTCCATAAGAATCAAGGAAATGAGGAAAAAAAAAAACAAACCCCTAAACAATCCTTTTTCTTTTCCCCCTTTTTTTTTGGCTGCTTTGGGGAAAAAAAAAAAAAACCAAAACACAAACCCAAACAAAAGAAGAAGAAAACAAAAAGGAAACCAAACCAAAGCAAACCGAACCGAAAGATGAATCCCCAGCAGCAGGTTCTGTGGTGGGTGTTTTTTTTTGGGGGGGGGAGGAAGAGTGTGGTGTGTGTGTGTGTGTGTGTGTGTGGTTTATTTTGCTTCTTTGTCCTAAGTTGCATTGACTGCTGTGGAACATGCAGTATCCACCTGCCCAAACGATAGAAAATTCATCTTTTCAGGAGGTTGGGGTGGTTTTTTTTTTGGGGGTGGGGGTGTTTCTCCTTTTTTTTGGGGTGGGGGGGGGGAGTTGTGTGTCTGAAGGTTTATAGAGCGAGGTCCCTTGGACAGGTGGTGGAGATGCAACGCTGGCACACAGTAAGCAGATAGGTTTGGTATAAGATCTTCAGGGGGGAAGTGTCTTCCACAGCGGTTCTGGGTTGATACATCTCAGGAAGTTTGTAAACAATCTGTTTGTGGTCTGTTTTGTTTTGCTTTTTCGCTTGCAAATAGGTTGGATTTGTACAATTCTGGCTGAACTCTCAGCATTTATTATTATTATTATTATTAGTAGTATTTGTTTTGTTTTGTTTTGTTTTGTTTTGTTTCTCCTGTCTCAACACTTGGATTCCCTGACATCTTTTGGTCTCTTGGCTCTCTCTCGTCTCCCCTCCTCCGCCCGCTGCTGTTTCTCCTTCTCGGGCTTGGTGACGCTGTCGTAGGAGGGCAGGGAGGCGGTGGATGGGGTCCCTTCCTTCTTCTCCCTGTTGGCTCCCCCGTTCTCCAGGTTTTTGGAGACAGGCCTGCGGCTGATGAAGCCTCGTCTGGCCAGACGGACCCTGTAAGCCCTCTGGATGACCACCGCCGAGACCTCCTCCTGCTTGCGCCGCAGCGTGGTGGTGATCGGCTCGTAAGACACTTTGGAAGGGTTGGACGCCACGAACCTCTCCTCCATCTGCTGCCGCAGGATGTCCAGCTCCCCACTGTCCCCCAGGACGCGTTTGGTGAAGGCAAACAGGATGTCCAAACAGTGGATCCTGTCCCCACTTACCATAGGCAGGTCCATGGCGATGAGTTCGATGGTGTTGGGCTTGGGGACGCGGAGGGGGTGCTCCAAGGCGTCGGCGAAGTCGGCCAGCTTGCTGTACTCGATGAACTGCGTGGCGTCGGGGTCGAACTTCTCCCAGATCTCGTAGAAGGTCTCAAAGTCGTCCTCGCTCAGGGGGTCGGCGCTCTCCTCCGTCGCCACGCTGAAGTTCTCCAGGATGATGGCGATGTACATGTTGACCACGATGAGGAAGGAGATGATGATGTAGCTGACGAAGAAGAAGATCCCCACCGAGGGGGTTGCCGCAGTCCCCCTTGAAGCCGCTGCCGGGGTGCTCCTTGTCCAGGTCGCAGTCCGGGGGCCGGTTGAGGATGGGCAGCAGGAGGCCGTCCCAGCCCGCCGAGGTGGTGATCTGGAAGAGGCAGATCATGCTGTTGCCGAAGGTCTCGAAGTTGAACATGTCGTCGATGCCGGCCTCGTGCTTGACGTAGGCGAAGTTGGACATGCCGAAGATGGAGAAGATGAACATGACCAGGAAGAGCAGGAGGCCGATGTTGAACAAGGCAGGCAGGGACATCATTAAGGCAAAGAGCAGGGTGCGGATCCCTTTGGCTCCCTTGATCAGGCGCAGGATCCGCCCGATGCGGGCCAGGCGGATGACTCGGAACAGGGTGGGGGACACGAAGTACTTCTCGATGATTTCAGCCAGGAACATTCCTGGGGAGGAAGGGAAAGGCCCAGGGGTGAGCACCGAGGCGTTCGGCCCTGCCGCTGAGCGCGCTCGAGGGACGGGGGGCACGGCACAGCTCGGTCACATCGTCTTGGGCCGTGAGGAGGAGCAGAGGGGCTGGAGAACCTCCCCTGTGGGCACAGGCTGGGGGAGCTGGGGCTGCTGAGCCTGGAGAAGGGAAGGCTCCAGGGAGACCTTAGAGCAGCCTTCTGTTGTTATACAGATCCTTCTCCCACGGCCTTCCAGTACCTGAAGGGGCTCCAGGAGAGCTGGGGAGGGGCTTGGAATAAGGGCTGGGGAACGTCAGGATGAGGGACAACAGCTTTGGCTGGGAGAGAGGAGACTGAGGGTGGAGATGAGGAAGGAAGAGTGAGGGAGGGGAGGCTCTGGAACAGGTTGCCCAGGGAGGTTGTGGCTGCCTCCTCCCTGGGCCAGGCTGGATGAGGCCTTGAGCAGCTGAGTCTAGCTGAGAGGGGTCCCCGCCTGTGGTGGGGAAGAGGTTGGAGGAGAGGAGCTCTGAGGTCCCTTCCAACCTGAGCCACTCTATGGTTCTAACACATCCCCGTGGAGCTCTACTTTGTAAACCCCGAGTCAGCCTAGGGCCCAGAGGCCTCCAGCTGCTTTGGTGTCTCACTTACCCACGATGGACAGAATCACAACCACGAAGTCAAAAATGTTCCACCCGATGGTGAAATAATAGTGCCGCAAGGCGAACATCTTCAGCACACACTCACAGGTGAAGAAGATGACAAACACCAGGTTAATCCAGTACAGGATGTCCTCCATCTGCTTGCTTTGTGTGTCTGTCTCCACCATCATGGTCACCATGTTGAGGCAAATGAGCATCATGATGACTATGTCAAAAGCTTGCTGGGTGACAAAGTCAAAGACAGCTCCTTGGATGCGGTTCTGCGAGACGGGAGAGAGAGTGTGAGCCAGGCAGGCTCCAGCAGCAGGCACCAGGGGTGCTCAGCACACCGGGGGATGTGGCCCTTTGGCACATGGAGGCTGCCTGGGGAAGCTGTGGCTGCCTCCTCCCTGGAGGTGTTCAAGGCTGGGCTGCATGAGGCCTTGAGCAGCTGAGTCTAGCTGAGAGGGGTCCCTGCCCATGGTGGGGAGAAGGTTGGAGGAGAGGAGCTCTGAGGTGCCTTCCAACCTGAGCCATGCTGTGGTTCTATGTCTCATTGACAAGAACATGGAAATATGGAGTCCAGCAGCAGTTGGACCAAAGGATACTTTTGGAGCTGAAGCTCCTTTGGAAGTCTGCTCTGCTCTACTCACCAGAGGTCGAGGGATTGGTTTTTGAGGCTTCTTTGAGCCCAGCTTTTTCATGGCATTGTAATACTTCTTCTGTTCCTCTGTCATGAAGATGTCTTGACCTCCAAAGTAAAGGGGCAGAAAGGAAACTGGTTACAATCAGCTCCAGCAGGGAAAGGGGGAAACAAAAACCCCAACCCATCCTGGCTAAGTTGGGAGGACAGCTGCCAGATGGGAAGCTGGTGGCAGCTACTCCAGACAGAAAGAATTTGTTTCAATAGCCAAGGTGCTCAGAGTCTCACTTAGTGAGAGCTGGGAGCTCTTCCCATGGCTCCCCTGCTTTGACTGCCCTGCAGCCTTCCCCATCTCACAGGTGCTGCCCACAGGCAAACCCTCAGCTTGACTTGCAGAGAAGAACAGCAGCACAGGACAGAGAGAGGGCAAAGGAAACCTCTCGTTGCAGTCTGTGGGTCTTAGCCCAGGACAAACCCTCCCTAAAATTCTCTCATTTCCAGCCTGTGGATCTCAGCCCAGCATAAAGACACCCAAAAAGAAATGCAGGGGAAATGTAGCCCAGGGGTAAGAGAGTTTTGAGTTTCCCACAAAGCTTTGGGGCTGCCTCTTGTTTGCCCTGAGCCAACTCTCTGTGGGGAGGGAGCGATGCAAACCAGTGCCTGAGGCTCTGTGTCCCACACAGAGGGGAGGTCTCTGTGGCCCTCTCAGAGGGAGGTCCCTGCCCCAGCCTGAGGCTCCTTGGCCTTTGTTTTGCAGCCAGCCCCTGCAGGCTGCAGCTCCCCAGCCAGCCCAGGGCACTTATCTTCTTCTTTTGCTGATTGAAGTTGTCGATGATGACACCGATGAACAAGTTGAGGGTGAAGAAGGAGCCAAAGATGATGAAGATGACGAAATAGATGTACATGTAAATGTTGTCCTCATACTTGGGTTGCTCTTCTTGCTGAGAGGAGAAAGAAAAGGCAGTTCAGAGTCAGTGCAGGACTGGCTGTGCTTGGGGAGGGGCAGGAAACAGTGACAGAGTTCAGTAGAACAGAAAGGATTTGGGGTTTGGCTGTTGGGTTGTGTTTGTTTGTTTTCACTCTTGATGTTACCAAAGCAAAAGGAACTGCCTGGAGCAGACTTTGTGCTCATGCTCTTTACCTTTCTGGAGTCTACTGCTGCATACATGATGTCCATCCAGCCCTTGAAAGTGGCCTGGCAAAGGAAAACGAGCAACAAAAAAAGGCCAAAGGGTTAGAAACCACAAAAAGTAGACAGGATGCACCCCAAGAGCAAATCTGACCTGTGGCAGCCAAGCCAAGGGCTCCCTGGCACTCCCTGAGGGTGTTCAAGGCCAGGCTGGATGAGGCCTTGGGCAGCTGAGTCTAGCTGAGAGAGGTCCCTGCCCAAGGTGGGGAAGTTGGAGGAGATGAGCTCCGAGGTCCCTTCCCAGCTGAGCCATGCTGGGATCCATTTGGCAGGTGGAAACCTCTGGGCTTTGCTTTGGGAATGACCCAACCGGTGTGAAATCATCTTCCAGCCACCTCTTCCTCCCTCCCATCCATGCTCTGGACACCACCTCAGGTATCCAAACCTCCCTGGGCACCGTTCCTAGACCACAGACTGGAGGCAAGGATCAGGCAGCTTGGCCACGGGTGGGGGACCAGTGAGCATGGGGCTGGGGGCCAGCAAAGGGTGGGGCTGGGGGCCAGCCAAGGGTGGGGCTGGGGGCCAGCAGGGAGCCCCAGGGGAAGGCTGGAGGTGTTTGTGGGGCCGAGAGCTGTCCCATGCAGAACTTCTTGCCCACTCCCAGGTCCTTCCCCACAGGGCTGCTGCCCAGCAGATCGCCTCCCGACCTCTACTGCCGCAGCGGATTCTTGCTTGCCAGCTGCAGGACCCTGCACTTATCCTTTGCTGACCCTCCTCAAGCTCCTCTGCGCTCAGCCCTCAGCCTGCCCCCCACTCACCACTTGCAGCAGGGCCAAGTACCCTGCCCCCACGTTGTCGAAGTTGATTTTGACGTTCTTCCACCGGATCTCCGTGGAGTTGGGAGGCATCAGGGCTTCACAGTCTGTCTTGTTGTTCACAATCTCGATCTCAAAGCGCTCCTCCGAGGTCTCATTAAAGCAGTAATGATATTTGCCAGCAAACAGGTTAACCCCCATAATGCTGAAAATCAGCCAGAAGATAAGGCAGACCAACAAGACATTCATAATGGAAGGGATAGCCCCAACCAAGGCGTTGACAACCACCTGTGTTGGAAGGGGTGGGAGAGAGTTTCAGTATAAACCAGGAAGGCAGGAACCAGCAAGCACCAACACAGCTGCTTTGGGAGGGGGATTGGAGGGCAGGCCACGGAGGGAGCCCTGGGCTGTGCTCCGGGCACTGAACTGAGTCCCGGCAGGAAGGAGACCAGTTCTGCTCCCAAGTCACCTAGCAAAGGGCTGCTTGAGAGAGCCAACAGGCCAGGGCCTGGCTCTCAGCTGGGGCTGGCTCTCAGCTGGGGTTCTCACTGCTTTCATCAGCAGGAGGTTTAAGCTGGCCGTGGTTGCCAAAGGGAGAAGGGAACCTCCGCTGCGTGAGGCTCCGCAGGCTCTCGGCACCAAACAGGCTCCCGGCTGCAATTCTTCCCCAGAGCCGAGTCTGAGGAGGCTTTTTGCTCCTGGGTTTGTTGGGGCTCAGCAGCCAGTGGCCCTTCCAGCCATTCCCCACTCTCAAAGCAGGCTGTCACCACCTCAGAGCCTGCCTCCTGCTCCCACCAAGCTCCCCAGCACCCTGTGTGGCGTGGGCTTGGGTGGGGCGGGGAGCAAGCCCTGGCTCCAGACGAAGCTGTGAGGCACTGCACACATCCAGAGCAGATCTGCCACCAAGCAAGGCCAGGCAGCCAGCTGAGCATGCAGCTGGGCAGGCTCCAGAGGACAGAAAAGCCACATTCCTTCCTCCGAGCTGCAGCGCGGGCAGTGGGGCTGGGCAGAGCTCCTCTCTTCCAGGGTCTCCTAATTTTAGCTCCAGTCTGGGAGCACCATGTCCCTAAGCAGCCCTGGCCAACACATGACACTGGAAGCCACCAGGCTTTTAATAAAGTCAGGTCAGCAGCTATTAAATCTTTGATGATGATGATGAGCTCCTAATTTAGATTCCTTTAATAGATGAACAGAAGCTAAACTGGTTTGACCTCCCTGCCTTCCTTCTCAGCTCCAGGGTGATTCAGGAGGCCTCAGGTAGTAGCACCTGAGACACAAACTGGTCCTGGCCACCATCAGGTGTCCCCTTCTCCTCCCACAGCATCTGCTTGCTGGTTGCAGCCACCACAAGCACGTCAAGCTCTGCAGCAAGCACCTCCATCCCAGTGGGCACGAAGGAAAACTGAAGACAGGAGGGATCTGGATGGGAAGTGGCACTGCAGCAACCTCTTGAATTCATCACTGCAGGCCCACGGAGGTGTAAAGCTACAGGTCGCTGTCCAGCCCTCCAGGACACCTTCCCTTTCCTCCTCCCATCACCCAAACAGGACCTCTGCTGCTGACCACCAGCACAGCAGCAGGACAGCTTTTAGGGCTCGAGATCCTTCAGGTGCTGGCTGATGGCTGCAGCTCCTCATGGGAAGCTAAGAGAGTGGCAGAACCTGCTGAGATGTGGTCCCCAAGGGTACCCTGAGTGCCTGCAGCACCCAAGAGAAGAGCTGAGAGGAGGAATGTGGCTTTTGTGTGCAGACTGACACAATGCATGCAGGTTTCACAGCACCACTGCCAAACCTCCTGAACCAGCTGAGAGCAGAGCAAGCTCTGGAGAATGCAGATTGCTATGGAGTAGAGAAAAGCAAAGAACTACTCCTCTGTTTCCTTTGCCAAGCCAATTCCCATCTCTGTGCCCTGCCTCAGAAGGCTGCTTCTGGGTTTCTTGCTGCCTGTCTGGGGCAGATTTTTTGTCTTCAAGTCCAAACCAAGGGAAAATAATTTGAGTTTAGGCAGCTGCCAGGGCTGCAGGTGGAACTCTCCATCAGCTTGGCTGGGATGCAAATCCCTCAGCTTAAGCCTGAGGATTCCCTGACTGAGCCTTAGGAATCACAGCTTCCCTCCAGCAGGGCTTAAGCCCAGGGTTTGATATCTCCAGGTTTGGTGCCAGGCCTTTGTGATCATAACCTCAGGTGGGACCTGACCCCAGCCCAGCAGAAGCTCTGTGTTGACGTTAAGGTTTTCATCCTTTGTGCCTGCTTCAGAAAGCTGAGAACTGAGCAAAGGGACCCAAAGAAATCACAGCAGCAGGGCAACAAATCAGGGAAGAATCAACCCTCTGTGGATTTGGGGTCAGAGCTTTTCTTCCTGTCACTTCCCCTGGAACCTGAAGGATCCTGATCAGCTTTTGGGGTGTTGTTTTTTTTTTGCCTCTCTCACTCTGGATTTTGTGCTCAGCAAATCCCAAGGAGATCACCTGGATCCAGGTGGAACTGCTGCAGCCAGACACTGAAGTAAAGCTGCAACTTCCCTTTCCTAACTGATAAAAGACTTAGATTTTACCTCTTGCAACAGCTCTAACTGGGAGCTAAGTGGGGTCTGGCCCAACAGCCAGCAGCTGGGAACCCCCTGCCACAGCCTGGCCTTTGCCTGACAGCAACATCCAATCCCTTTTGTGTGTCCTTCTAGGATCATTTCAATCCCAAATGGAAAAGAGAAATAAATAAGCAAATGACACCCCCCCCCAAAGAAAAAAAGCACCAAAGCCACGAAGGATCAGTGGCAAAGTGGGGAGCAGCTGCCCAGCCCCCTGCCAGGGCTGCTCTCTGACAATTTGAGGAAAGCTTTGTGGAGTTCAATGCTTTGCTTGTGCTTTTCTGGCTCGTTCCACAGTGACAAGGACAGGGGACCATAAAGCATGGGGGGTTGGGGGGAGGAAAAAAAAGGGAAGGAGTGGAAAGGAAAAGCTTCACCATCAGACAAGGCTTCCAGTCACCACCAGACTGGACTGAGAACAACAAGGTGCAACAAGAGGAATTAAACCAAAGCCTTTTGGGGGGGTTGGTTTGTTTGTTTTCGGAGAGCTGAGCTCCCCAGCAGTCCCTTGCTGAAGGCCTGAGTGAGCCCAGAAAGGAAACAGCCTTCCACCCCCTTGCATTTTGATCAAACCCCCCCCTCCCCCCCAGAAAAAACCCCAACCCGACCCCAAACCACCCAAACCCCTCCCAGATCAGGTTCTGTCAATCCAATTCCACCAGCAGCCAACACCTAGAGGGGGGGCTGGAGACAACTGAGGTGGTTCAAATTCTGCTTCTTTGCACCTGGTGATTCTCCCTAGATTGAAAAAAAAAAAAAAACCAAACCAAACCAAAACGAAACCAAAAACAAACCCAAAAGTTACAGCTGAGAAGCCCCCTCGGATGCTAGAGGTCAAAGCCAGGCTCGATGACAACAGCCAAGTGTCAACATCACCTACGAATGGCAGTGGATTGGGCCAGTAATTAATGGAATGAGGCAGCTGAATGCATCTCCCCTTTGGTGTTAAGAGGGGAGGCTGCAGCGGTGGGCAGGGTGAGAGGACATCCACGGGGGGCGGCGGCGGCGGCGGGGTGGGGGTGGTGGTGGGGGGAGGTGATCAGTCAGCAGCTGCATCATGAGATTCTGTTTGGAATTTATCTTTCCACCAGTTTTGATCAGTTCTAGCATGCTTTAAATAAAAAAAAAAAAAAAAAAAAAGAAAAGAAAAAAAGAAAGGAAAAGAAACAAAACCCAAACCCCAAAGCCCGGCCCCCCCCCCCGCCCCCTCCACAGGCATGCAGAAGGAGCAGCTGCTAATGGCATCTTACCCTCATCCCCTCAAATCGGGACAACGCTCTTAAAGGCCTCAAAGCTCTTAGTGTCCTAAGGGACTTTATGGCACCTAGTTCCGAGTAGCCCAGGGCATTAGCTATAAGGCTGACTAAAGAGACCTACACAGGAAATAGAACACAAAAAAACAAAGAAAGAAAGAAAGAAAAAAAAAAAAAAAACAAAAAAACACAACAAAAACAAAAAGGAAAAGGAAAAAGAAAAGGGAAAAAAAAAGACAAAAGAAAAGGAAAAAAAAAGGATAAAAAATAGGAAAAAAAAAAAGAAAAAAAAGAGAAAAAAAAAAAGGAAAAGGAAAGGAACAAAAAAAAATTTAAAAAAAAAGAAGAAAAAAAAGAAGAAGAAAAAAAAAGAAGAAAAAAAAAAAAAAAGAAGAAAGAAAAAAAAGGTTCCAGACTGTTAGAATGAGTCCCCTAGCACTGCTTGCCCAGCCCAGGCTGCCAGCCTGGGTGGCCCCCAGAATAAATACCGAAGACATGACACCAGCTGCCTACTTCACTTGACTGAAACGACCTGGAAGGAAATAATGTGGTTGAGAAAGGCATAAGAGAAAAGAACAGGAGGGAAAGAGAAGTGCGTGAGAGAGAGAGAGAGAGAGAGAGAGAGAGAGAGAGAGAGAGGGGCAGAGACACACAGACGAGGAGGGGGCTGGCCGAGGAAGAGCCCAAACAAAAACCTTACCCTCGCCCTTTCCTGTCTGCAGGATCCCAGCGGCTCCCATTAAACTTAAGCCAGACAAATTAAAGGTACCTATGAGAAAGAATACAGATAAATACAGACACTGCACCCCACTGCGCCCCACTGCACCCCACTGCGCCAGCAAAGCACCCAGCTCAGTGCTGCTCCGTCCTTGGCAGTGGCCTTCGGGGATGGGCTGAGGGAGCTGGGGGTGTGCAGCCTGGAGAGGAGGAGGCTCCAGGGGGGACCTCAGAGCTGCCTGCCAGTACCTGTGGGGATCCTCCAGGAAGGCTGCAGAGGGACTTTTCCTGAGGGTGGCTAGAGAGAGGACAAGGGGGAATGGTTTGGAGCTGAGGCAGAGCAGGGTCAGAGTGGAGCTGAGGAAGAAGTTCTTCAGCAGGAGGGTGGTGAGGCTCTGGCACAGGCTGCCCAGGGAGGCTGTGGCTGCCTCCTGCCTGGGGGTGTTCAAGGCCAAGTTGGATGAGGCACTGAGCAACCTGGGCTAGTCGAGAAGTGTCCCTGCCCAGGGCAGGAGGTTGATGTAGATGATCCCTGAGGTCCCTTCCAACCTGAGCCACTCTAGGATTCCCCACGGGAGCCAATGGAGAGCTGTTTAGATTGGGTCTGACATGACTTGGCCATGGGTAAAGAGCACCTACAGACACCAGCACCCACCAGCTTCCTGGTCTGGCTAGCAGCACGTTACAGACACAGATAAGAACAGAGAAGTCAACCTCTTCAAGGAGAAAAAGAAGAAGAAGAAAAAAAAAAAGACATCAATGGACAAGAACAGATAATGGAAAGCCAGAGACCTCCTCCTGGAGCAGGCAGGGGCTGAGCTTCCTTCTCGGGGCAAGACACTTCCTAATTACCACTCTGGTTTCAAAGGGATATGAAGTTAATCACTGGAAGTTGATTAGAAGAATGATTCTTCTTCCACACCTGCACCAGAGAAATCCCAGGGCCAGATTTCAAGTGCAAGGCCAGGCTGGATGAGGCCTTGAGCACCCCGGGCTGGTTGGGAAGGGTCCCTGGCCATGGCAGGGTGGGGGGTTGGAACTGGCTGAGCTTTGAGGTCCCTTCCAACCCAACCCATTCTCTCAGCCTGCCCTGCAAATACAGCACAGGGGAGAGGCTTCACTGACTCCTCACTTCCAGAGCTTCTTCCCCCTGGGATAACTCCTGGCTGCTGGGCAGGAGAGCAGGGCAGTGAAGCAGCTAAAGGCTGGGGTGGCTCTCAGGGGCTCTGTTCAGTGTTATTCCCTTGGGACACTCCGACAGCAGACACAGCAGGCAGCGATGGCAGGCAAGAGGGACTCCAGACTGACTGAAATGCAGAAGCCTTCATTATTACCCAGACAATTCTCTTCACAAACAGACCCAGCAAGCCTGGGGGAGTCAGAGGAGGGTTACTGACAATGCTAGCAAACCTGAAAAATAACATTGGAGAGGGTTGTTACCAGGCAAAGGTTGAGTCCCTGCTCAGCACAGCTGCCACCCTGCCTCCACTCCAGCCCTGCTGGAAGGAAAATCTGCTCCAATCCTGAGCTGCCCCAGGAGCAGGGCACGGCGCTGAGCTGAAGTTCCACCGAGCAACATTTTGCCATCTCAGTTTCACACTGCAGACAAAACTGTGCAGCCCTCCCTGCCTACCAACTGCAGGTGGAAGGAGGGATTCCTCCCACAGCACTGGGGATGCAGGAGCCTGGAGCCTTGAGCCAGGCTGGGTTGGTCCTTGAGCAACATGCTGAATTGGGTCCCTGAGGCGGTGGCTGCCTCCTGCCCGGAGGTGTTCAAGGCCAGGCAGGATGAGGCTCTGAGCAACCTGGGCTGGTGGGAGGTGTCCCTGCCCATGGCAGGGGGCTGGAGCTGGGTGATCTGTAAGGTCCCTTCCAACCCAACCCCATTCCATGGATCTCTGAACATTCCCATGCTCCCTCCCTCTAAATGTGTTCCCTGCCTGGGGACTTCCTTATCCTTACTGCCCCTGCAGCCAGAGAATTCGGGAAGCAAATGCAGCTTGCAGCACAGCTGCCAATCAAACTGCTCTGCATCCCCAGCAGCTGGAATTCCACTCCCAGATGGGCAGCATAAGGACTGGGAATGCCATTCCTGTGCTCAGCTGCTGCTCATCTTTTCCATTCAGTACCCCAAAGAATTTCATCTGCCGAGAGCCCTCCCCCAGAGCAGCGCAGGGGGAGGCCTGGCAGCTTCCTGGCCCTTCCCACCTCAGCACTTTGCTCTTCATCTTAAGGCAGTGAAGGAGACCTTGGGGTTATTGTCAGCAGAGTCACCACCTCAGGCTGTGTGAGGAGGGGGGAGGGAGTGGATCAGAGAGGACTTTGGTTGAAGTAATCAAAGTATCTAAGGAGAAAGTTCAGCTTTGCCCAGGAAACGGCGACATCCTGAGTCACTTCTGCCCCTGGATTCCAAGCATAGTTCCTCCACCTACTCAGGAATATTTCCAGAGTGATCATGGCACTTGGCAGAACTGAATCATATCCAACATGTTCCAAATGAAAAGCTTGGGAAGAAAAAAATAAACGGAAGTTTGGGGTTGGGTTTTCCCCTCCCCCCCCCGCCCCTTCCCCATAATGGCTGCTGGGTGTTCAGTGAGGACACCGAGACACAGCTGGCTGGGAGGACATCTCAGGGGATGGGGTAGTGGTCATGGGAGCTGGGTGATGGTTGGATTCAATGATCTTGATTAAAGGTCTTTTCCAACCTCAATGATTCCCTGATCCTGTGTTTTAAAAGAAGAGAGGCAGTTGGGATTGGAAAACCCTTTGCATCCCATCACCTCCTGCCACCTTGGGCAGCAGGAACTCAGCTGAAGTGCCCTTGCTGCCTCTCAGAGCCACACTGATTGCTGACTCTCCTCTCTGCTCGGCTGCTTCTCTCAATTCTCAAGTTTGTTCTCCCTGCCAAGATGCTCTGGAGGGGAATTCCAGGGTGATCGTGGACTGGATCTGGCCAGACCGATCCTGGCTCCTGCTACCATCTCTTAGCAGCAAGGATTTGTCTTTGCTGTTTGATGAGGTCCTGCCTCTATCTCCTGGGCATCAGAGCTCCTTAACAGAGGAGGGGAGATGCAGACATTAAAGGTGACAGGACACTGGAACAGGTTGCCCAGGGAGGTTGTGGTTTCCCCTCCCTGGAGGTGTTCAAGGCCAGGCTGGCTGAGGCATCCCTGCCCATGGCAGGGGTTGGCACTGGCTGATCCCTTCCAACCCATTCTGTGAATCTGTGGTGTTGACCTTTTGCATCATGAGCTCTCAAAGCACTCAGGACTCTCCCAGATCTCTGTGCCCCGTGTTCAGAAGAACAGACCCTGTCAGGTGGCAGAGTGGGGAGAGTCTGAACCCTGCCTCACCATGCCCTTGTTAACAACACAAACTAACAACCACAGACAGGAGGTGTCCCCAAGGAGCCCTCTGCCTGGACAAGCTCTGCCCCTGGTCACACCTTCCAGTAGCTCAAGGTACAAGCAGAGCTCTTAGAAACAACATTTTTAGTGGAGCAAAGGAGCTCCAGGGCTGGGAAATCCTCCTCTGCATCTGCAGACAGCTCAGCAGGAGCTGCTGGGCAGCACTTCCACAGGCAACATCCCAAGGGCTCCAGGGTTTTACCCTCCTTGGTTTGGAAACCTACAGACACAGAACCCTCATCTACAGCCAGGATCCAGTCAGGAGACTCCCCAGGAGAACACAAGAGCCCAGCAACTCTCCCACCCACGAGTTTTTTTTGTGTCCCCAGCAGAAGTAAGGAGGGGAGGATACATACAGCCACGATGAGGAAATCCAGCCAGCACCAGGCGTTGGTGAAGAACTTGACAAAGCCATAAGCACACCACTTCAGCAGCATCTCCAGGATGAAAATGTAGGTGAAGACCTTGTCTGCATACTCCAGGATGGTCCTGATGGTTTTCCTCTGCTCTATGTAAATATCCTCAAAAGCCTGTGGGAAGTAACCGAGGGGCCTGGAGTCACCACCTTGGGCTCGTTCCACAGCTCAGCCTCAGCAGGCAGAAGCTGAAGGAACCAGAGCTGAGATGAGCACTGGAATCACAGTTCTGGTATGGCCCAGGGAGGTGGGAGCTGCCCCAGCCCTGCAACCAGCCCAGCTCAGCTTGTCTGGGGCTCTGAGCAACCTGCTGTGGCTGGGGATGTCCCTGCTGGCTGCAGGGGTTGGACAGAGGAGGGGAGATGTAGACGTTAAAGGTGACAGGACACTGTGGAACAGGTTGCCCAGGGAGGTTGTGGTTCAAGGAGCTTGGAAGGCCTTGAGCAGCTGAGTCTAGCTGGGAGGGGGTCCCTGCCCACGGTGGGGAGGTTGGAGGGGACGAGCTCTGAGGTCCCCTCCCACCCTGAGCCACTCCAGGATTCTGTCACTCCCTGAATTCAACTTCCCCAACCAGCTGTGCCCTGGTTTCACCCCACAGCTCCCTGCACCTTACTCACCAGAGCACCGCTGCTCAGGAGGATCATGAAGATGATGAAGGTCTCAAACCAGTTGTGCTCCACAATCAGGAAGCAAGTCTTCCTCAGGGTCCACCAGGACTTCCCCAGCCCTTCCTCAATGTTCACCTGGCAGCACTTGCAGCGCTGCACACAGCCTGCAGTGGGGACAACGGCAGAGGAGCCTCAGCCCACAGGCTGCCAGGGGGCACCGAATTTAATGCCAGAACAAGAAATTCCCATTGTCTGGCAGCAGTTTTGATGCCAACACCACCTAAGCTGCTGAGCTCCAGTTCAACTCCTGGGTTCCTGGGGCCTTTAGGATGATTTTTTACCACTTCTCTGCCTGGGCACCTGAATTACCACCACCCTGTGCCCAGGTTGGGCTCTCTCTAGTCAGGGTGGTGTCCATGCAGCTGGCAGAAGGGGAATGGAAAACTTGCTGCTAAAATAACCTTGAACCACTTCAGAGTTTGCCATGGGAATAGCTGGAATGGATCAGCTGCAGAAAGACATTGAGGCCACTGAGGAAAAAATAAACCTGGACCAGAAGCCAGAAGCTGCTGCTTCTGAGGCCTCCAGGCTCCAGCTGTGCAGCAGCTCAGATTGCCCTGCCCAGGGCTCACCATCTCCAGCTCCTGCACATGCTTCTGAACTAGTGCAGCCCTGATGCGAGGTCCCAGAAAGGTCTCAAACAAGCTGGCAGCCAGCCCTGGTCCAGATTGAGACCTAACCCCATCAGACAGGTCCCCAAAAGAGCTCAGAGGTTTCCAGCCACAGCCACCTTACCTTCTGTGAAGCATGCATCTGGGTCCAGGTACTCCTCTGGTGCCTCCACAGGGACCTCCTCCACTTCAGGCTTTATGTCAATGGTGCTGCCCTCAGAGGAGCTGGTGTCATCCAGTTTCTTGAACACAAACCAAAGCCCAACTCAGCTCATGATGAGCTCCCAGCAGCTGCCAGGCACAGCAGGCTCCTCACCAGACTTAGTGTAAATTGCCTCACTTCACCCCAGGCAGATCCTGGCCCAGCTACACCTCGTGTTAACAGCAGAGACAGGAGTCAGAGATCCACGGAATGGGTTGGAAGGGACCTTAAAGATCAGCCAGCGCCACCCCCTGCCATGGGCAGGGACACCTCCCACCAGCCCAGCTTGCTCAAGGCCTCATCCAGCCTGGCCTCCAGGGAGGGGGCAGCCACAGCCTCCCTGGGCAACCTGTGCCAGGCTCTCCCCATCCTCACTGCAAAGAATTTCTTCCTCCTCTCCAGTCTCAATCTGCCCTCTCCCAGCTCCAAGCCACTGTCCCTCATCCTGGCACTCCCAGCCCTTGTCCCAAGTCCCTCCCCAGCTCTCCTGGAGCCCTTCAGGCACTAGAAGGCTGCTCTGAGGTCTCCCTGGAGCCTTCTCTTCTCCAGCCTGCACAGCCCCAACTCCCCCAGCCTGCCCCCACAGGGGAGGTTCTCCATCCCTCTGCTCATCTCCTCTGGACCCTCTCCAGCCGTTTTCTGCCGGCTCTGCTCCATTCTCCCTCCCCGGATGCCTCCAGGCTCTCCGACCCGCGGGAGCCTCCTGCCTTGCCCCCCTACCTCTTTGCTGCCGTCGGGATCTGTGTCGCTGCTGAAATCCTCTGTGTTGAGGTTCTCAAAGTCTGACTCCCCCACGGCAATGGGCACCCTGACGGTGAGGTTGGGGTTGTTGATGAAGGACATGTGGTCCTCGTCGATGATGTACTTCTCCACGCTGCTGCCGATGCCGCTGGTGGTGCCATTGCCGTTCTTCTGGTAGTCAATGTCCCTGTTGATGTCAGCCCCTGTGTGGTTAGCAATGCAGTTCACCTTCTTGTCATAGAGCTCGTCCAGAGGTTTGACCTCGTCTGCCTCTCGCTGCTTGAAGTGAGCCTGCATGAACTCTCGCACCTTCGCCTTGGTCCAGGCGATGCCCTTCTTGATGCGGATGACGGAGATCTGCAGGTTGTTCATCTCTCCGTCGTCGTCGGTGGCTGCCAGGTTGTCGGCGCTGAAGGAGCTCAGCAGCAAGGCCAGGAAGAGGTTCAGCACCTGCAAGAGAAGAGGCCACGCTCGGCAGGGCTGTGGCGGGCAGGGCCGGGCTCCCCGAAGCCCAGCGGAACCGCCCAAGCTCTGCTGATGCTCCTGGATCCATCCATCCGGGGAAGGGGGTGGGCTTGGAAGGCATCTCGAAGAGCAGCCAGTTCCAACCCCCTGCCACGGGCAGGGACACCTCCCACCAGCCCAGGTTGCTCAGGGCATCACCCAGCCTGGCCTTGGTCACCTCCAGAGAGGAGGCAGCTGCAGCCTCCCTGGGCAGCCTGTGCCAGGCTCTCCCCACCCTCACTGCCAAGAAATTCTTCCTCGTCTCCAGTCTCAATCTCAAAGCCATCCCCCTCATCCTGGCACTCCCAGCCCTTGTCAAATGTCCCTCCCCAGCTCTCCTGGAGCCCCTTTCAGGGGCTGGAAGGCTGCTCTAAGGTCTCCCTGGAGCCTCCTCTTGTCCTCATCCAGTGATAGTCTCCAAGACTTATTTTGGTGAGAGGAGGGCTCTGAGCGAGCTGCCAGCTCTGCTCTGGAGCAGGAGCTGCTCACACTCCCTCAGCCTTGCTCACATTCTCCTCCATAGGCTTCTCTCCATCAAACTCAAGCCCAGAAGGAAACATCCTGCTCCATCCCAACCTCCCACACGCTGGGCCGTGCAGCTCCAGCAGCCTCTTGCACACCTCCTGACTGAGCCAAGTGGGCAGAAACTTCCAAGCTGATTTTAACACCTCAGGACCTTCCCCTGCTCACCAAATCACTTCCCCTGCTGGCATTTGAAACCAGGTTTTGCTTCTTCCAGGATTCTTTTACCCACCCAGGCAAGATGTGGGGGCTGTCCCCTTTGTCTGAGGGGTTCAGACCTCCTGCTTGCCACAGAATCCCAGCGTGGTAGGGGCTGGAAGGGACCTCCAGATATCATTGAGTCCAACCCCGCCTGCCAGAGCAGGATCCCCTAGAGCAGGCTGCACAGGACAGTGTCCAGGTGGGTTTGGTATGACTCCAGAGATGCAGACCCCACCACCTCCCTGGGCAGCCTGCTCCAGGGTCCCACCACCCTCAAGTTACAGAAGGTCCTCCTCATGGAACTTCTGCTGTTCAAGTCTGTGCCTGGTACCCCTTGCCCTGTTCCCTGGGCAGCACTGGGAAAAGCCTGGCCCCATCCTCCTGCCCCCCTCCCTTTAGGTATTGATCAGCATTGATGAGATCCCTCCTCAGTCTTCTCCAGGCTGATAAGCCCCAGGTCCTTCAGCCCCAGGTCCCTCAGCCCCGGCTCCCCCACTTCCAGGTCCCTCAGCCCCGGCTCCCCCACTTCCAGGTCCCTCAGCCCCAGGTCCCTCGGCCTCCCTTCCCAGGAACATCCCTGCAAAGGGCTTGGCTGCTTTGCCCCGGCCAGCAGCTGAAGGCCCTGAGCCAGCGTGGCACAGCTCGAGCTCTGCCAGCAGGGCTGCCCACGCGCCCAGGGCCAGGCAGGACCCCAGCAGAGCTTGGCCCCCGCTGGCTGCGCCCTGGCCCTCTCCCCACCTTCTCTCCCACCCAGAGGCCGACCGACAAAGCCCCATTCAGGTAACCATTTACTGACCACCAGGTTTCCGATGACCATGACCATCATGAAGACAATCAGGCACATGGCCTGGCCTGCCACTTCCATACAATCCCACATGGTCTCAATCCATTCCCCACACAACACACGGAAGACAATAAGGAAGGAGTGGAAGAAATCGTGCATGTGCCAGCGGGGCAGCTCACACTCCGGATTGATCTTGCAGACACACTCCTTGTAGCTCTTGCCGAAGAGCTGCATGCCCACCACGGCGAAGATGAAGACGATGATGGCCAGCACCAAGGTCAGGTTCCCCAGGGCCCCCACTGAGTTACCGATGATTTTTATCAGCATGTTCAGGGTGGGCCAAGACTTGGCCAGTTTGAAGACTCGCAGCTGGGAAAAGGGGAGGGAAGGAGGAGGGAGGGGAAGGGGAGAGCAAGCAAGTGGAGGGGAAAGGGAAGGGGAAAGCAAGCAGAGGGGAGGGGAAGGGGAAGGAAAAAGAAGGAGGGAAGGGAAGGATAAGAGAGGAGGGGAAGGATAAAGATAAAGAAGAGGGAAGGGGAAGGATAAAGATAAAGAAGAGGGAAGGGGAAGGATAAAGATAAAGAAGAGGGAAGGGGAAGGATAAAGATAAAGAAGAGGGAAGGGGAAGGATAAAGATAAAGAAGAGGGAAGGGGAAGGATAAAGATAAAGAAGAGGGAAGGGGAAGGATAAAGATAAAGAAGAGGGAAGGGGAAGGATAAAGATAAAGAAGAGGGAAGGGGAAGGATAAAGATAAAGAAGAGGGAAGGGGAAGGATAAAGATAAAGAAGAGGGAAGGGGAAGGATAAAGATAAAGAAGAGGGAAGGGGAAGGATAAAGATAAAGAAGAGGGAAGGGGAAGGATAAAGATAAAGAAGAGGGAAGGGGAAGGATAAAGATAAAGAAGAGGGAAGGGGAAGGATAAAGATAAAGAAGAGGGAAGGGGAAGGATAAGGAGAGGAGAGAAGAGAAAGAGACAAGAGAATCAACACAAAACAGAAGAAAACAAACAAAGCCCAACCAGAACAAAAAGCCCAACCAAAACAAAAAGCCCAACCAAAACAAAAAGCCCAACCAAAACAAAAAGCCCAACCAAAACAAAGCCCAACCAAAACAAAAAGCCCAACCAAAACAAAGCCCAACCAAAACAAAGCCCGAAGGAAACAAAACAGAAAATAACCAGAAGCAAAGAAAGAAGAAGAAACCAAAGCAACAAAGCAGAAGCCACAGTTCAGTTGCATCTTAAAGAGGGGACCCCAGGCAGAACTTTCTGCCCAGCCCTCATCTGGTGTCACACAACCTGAGCTCCTGCTGCAGCAGGCAGTGGCACCAGGGGATGCTTAACCCCTTGGAGTTTGGCCTCCTGTGCGTAGCTATCCCCCCCAGTGGTCTCCCTGGAGCTTCCACCTTGCTTTGCAAACTCTGCAGCATTAAGAAGCCTGTGCCAGAGCCTCACCACCCTCCTGCTGAAGAACTTCTTCCTCAGCTCCAGTCTGACCCTGCTCTGCCTCAGCTCCAAACCGTTCCCCCTTGGCCTGTCTCCAGACACCCTCAGCAAAAGTCTCTCTGCAGCCTTCCTGCAGGATCCTTTCAGGTCCTGGCAGGCAGCTCTAAGGTTCCCCTGGAGCCTTCTTCTCTCCAAGCTGCACACCCCCAGCTCCCTCAGCCTGTGCTCACAGCAGAGCTGCTCCAGCCCTTGGAGCATCTTTGTGGTCTCTTCTGGACTCCAGCGGCTCTGTGTCCTTCTCATGCTGGGGACACCAGAACTGGAAGCAGGATTGGAGGTGAGGTCTCAGCAGAGCGGAGCCAAGGGGCAGGATCCCCTCTCTTGCCCTCTGCCCACACTCCTCTGGCTGCAGCCCAGGATACACAGCACCAAGAGACCTCCCAAGTCATCCTTCCCTGCCTAAATGCAATCAGCTGCTGCTCAGACCTTGCAAAGAGCAGTTGTGAAGGGGAGACCACAAAAACAACCTCCACTCATCACTGTCCTCCCCTCAAGCGGGGGGAAGCCCAAACCAACCCAGCACAAGTGGGTTTTGTCCTTCCTTGTGTCCAAAGCTTTCTAGGAGCTCCCAGGTTTGGCATTGAAAGGGAAGCAGAACAGGAAATACCAATCGGAAAGATCGCAGCACAGAAAGTCCTTCCACATCCGCCAGGCTCAGCTCCATCAAGCTGAGGGAGACAATGAATCCATCAAAGATGTTCCAGCCTTCTTGGAAGTAGTAGTAGGGATCCATGGCAATGAGCTTCAGGAACATTTCTGCTGTGAAAATTCCAGTGAAAACCTGGAGGGGGAGAGGAGGGAGAAGAAGGTCAGGCAGAGGTTGGCTTTGGTTCTCTTTCTGACTCAGGATCTTTATTGATGGTCTGGATGAGGAGATAGAGGCCACCATTAGTAAGTGTGCAGATGACACCAAGCTGGGAGCAGGAGCTGATCTGTTGGAGGGCAGAAGGGCTCTCCAGAGGGACCTTGCCAGGCTGGGCAGATGGGCAGAGTCCGACAGGATGGCATTGAACAAGTCCAAGTGCCAGGTGCTGCACTTTGGTCACAGCAACCCCAGGCAGTGCTGCAGGCTGGGGACAGAGTGGCTGAGAGCAGCCAGGCAGAAAGGGACCTGGGGATAGTGGTTGAGAGTAGGCTGAATATGAGCCAGCAGTGTGCCCAGGTGGCCAAGAAGGCCAAGGGCATCCTGGCCTGCAGCAGGAAGAGTGTGGCCAGCAGGAGCAGAGAAGCCATTTTGCCCTGTTCTCAGCACTGGTTTGGCCACACCTTGAGTCCTGTGTCCAGTTCTGGGCTCCTCAATTCAGGAAGGACATTGAGACATTTGAAGGTGTCCAGAGAAGGGTAACGAGGCTGGGGAGGGGTCTGGGGCACAAGGCTGGGGAGGGGTCTGGAGCACAGCCCTGTGAGGAGAGGCTGAGGGAGCTGGGGTTGCTCAGCCTGGAGAAGAGGAAGCTCAGGGGAGACCTTCTTGCTCTCTACAACTCCCCGAAGGGAGGTTGCAGCCAGGTGGGGGTTGGGCTCTTCTCCCAGGCACCCAGCACCAGAACAAGAGGACACAGCCTCAAGCTGTGCCAGGGGAGGTTTAGGCTGAATGTTAGGAGAAAGTTCTTCCCAGCAAGAGAGATTGGCCCTTGGGATGTGCTGCCCAGGGAGGTGTTCAAAAAGGGATTGGATGTGGCACTTGGAGCCAGGGTTGAGTTGGTCAGGAGGTTGGGTGATAGGTTGGACTTGATGATCTCTGAGGTCAACCTTATTGATTCTATGATCTTCAGGCTAAAGATCAACCAAAGCAATTTTGGTCACACCAGCTCCAAGGTGCAGCCTGGGCAGTGCCCTCTGCTCGCCTGCAGAAGTCTCTTCCCTCTGGTGCAGCAGCAGCAGCATTGCCCTGCTCCAGCAGGCCAGGGATTCACAGATGGATTTTAAAGGCACTAAGGAACCCTGGCCGGGAAAGTGCTCCCTCAGCAACCACCTCTGAGCTGCCACAGGCTGCAGCGAGGGCAGGCTCCTGCTGCTCAGTGCCCTCTGGAACCTGGGCAGTGGCCTCAGCCCAAGTCTACACCAACAAGCCACAGATGCCAGGAGGAGCAGAGCGCTTCCCCCTGCTCTTACCAGGTTTCCAACAGCCAGCACGTGTTCGAACTCGGGGGTCATGGGGTGGTGCTCCATGGCCATGAACAAGGTGTTCAGCACGATGCAGATGGTGATGGCCAAGTCAACGAAGGGATCCATGACAATCAGGTTCACTATCTCCTTCAGCTTGATCCAGTATGGGTGGCACTCCCAGATCAAGAAGGTGTTGGCAAATTTGTACCAGCAAGGGGGACACTTCCTCTGGGACTCCTCCAGCTCTGGAGTTGCAAAACAAAAAGCAGCCACAGAGTTCAGTGCTCAGCTGCAAGGCTGCTGGAGCTGCCTGGTGCTCAGCACAGCTCAGATCCTCTCTGGCCCTACCTGGCAGGAGCCCTTCTGGTGTTTGCCCTGCTTGCAAAGCAGTTCAGCATTCCTGGCCCCACATGCAGCCAACCCTCACACCTAAGGAGCTCCAGGGTGCTCACCAGCAGCTTGAGACAGTTACTGAGCCATGAACATCATGACCACAGCCAACCCTCAGAGTTGGAAGGGCTGGAAGGGACCTCTGGGGCTCACCCAGTTCAACTTCTGCTAGTGCTGGTTGGCTCAGATCAAGCTGCACAGGAACAGACCCAGGTGGGTTTTGAAGGTCTGCAGAGATGGAGACTCCACAACCTCTCTGGGCAGCCTGCTCCAGGGCTCCAGCAGCCTCACTCTAAATTTACCCTCATCACAGACCCCCATGGGCACAGCAATGCCTTGGACAGCCCCCTGGCATGTGTGGGATGAGAGCTCAGACTCAGGCCTGGCAGAGCTGCTCTCGAAAGCGGCATCTAAAGCCAGCAGAGGGTGGGACTTGAGGCTCAGGGGTCCTGCAAGGTTCCATTCAGGCTTCACAGCTGCTGATGCTGAGGTGGGTAGGGAAAGGTCCTCTGCATTCCCTTTCCCATTGGCTCCCTGGTTGCCTGGTGTTCAGTTGCCTGGGAATTCTAAAGTGGCAAGCGAGGAGCCGAGGAGCTCAGCGCCGCAGCCTGGAGGCGTTGGCGCAGGAGGGGAGCAGCAGCAGAACTTTGCTCTGCTTCTGAGTATTTTTAGTTTTCCTCCAATTTTATTGCAGGAGACAGCAGGAATTTGAGCTCATCAACCTCCCATGGCTGCTGCTCATCAATGCTTGCCGGGTCCTGCATAACAGATTTGGAGCCGCAGCTCCGGGCGCTGCCCATTTCAGAGCTGCCACCAGCCTGGAGTCCCTCTCCCTTTGTGAAGCTGTCACAGCTCAGCTCAGCCTCTGGAGGGGACCTGCAGGAAGGCTGGGGAGGGGCTGGGGTGAAAGGATCTTCTGTGACCAGCCACAGGTCTGTCCCTGCAGAGGGACAGCCAGCACGGCTCCAGCAGAGGGAACCCAGGGCAGATGTGGGGTGAGGAACTACCCCATGGAGGGGTCCCCTGCCTTCCCACTCCACCCCAAGATGAAGAGCACAGCCTGGGCCATACCTACCCTCCACAAGGGTGTTGGTCAGCCCGGTCATGACGCTGTTGGTCCGATCCTTTCTTCCATAGGATGCATTCACCTGGTCCATGGAGACCAAGAGAGAGCCTCCAGGCTTCTTCCTGATCTCGACTTCAGTGGTGCCCTGCAGAGTTCACCTGAAGATTAACACAAGCTCTGCATCCTCCCAGGCTCCCCCACACCCTCAGCCTAGGAATGTGACACCTTTGCTGCTGCCCTCCTTCTCCCTTCCCACCTCACGTGAGGTTGGTTTCCCCACTGCCAAGCTTTCAACAGCTCCTTATGAATCACCTCAGCGTGCACCAAGGGCTCCTGCTCCTATCTGTCCTCACTTAAGGACTCCATTCCAAGCAGGAAGCCAGGAGGAGGAGGAATTGGGTCGTTGATTTTGAGGAGAAAGGTGAATCCAGAGCAGGGGGTGCTGAACCCAGCCCTGGCTACGATGGGAAGCCAGAGCAGGGGGTGCTGAACCCAGACCTGGCTACGATGGGAAGCCAGAGCAGGGGGTGCTGAACCCAGCCCTGGCTACGATGGGAAGCCAGAGCAGGGGGTGCTGAACCCAGACCTGGCTACGATGGGAAGCCAGAGCAGGGGGTGCTGAACCCAGCCCTGGCTACGATGGGAAACCAGAGCAGGGGGTGCCGAACCCAGCACTGACTCTGCTCACTCTCGGGACGCAGGGGCAGCATTCTGGAGGGGACCAGAGCCCAGCCCTGTGCTGCCAACCTCCCTCTGCGCTCAGGATGCATTTTCACCTCGGGCAGGAGGCGTCCCCCAGGCATGCTGGAGGGGGGTCCCCCGATGAGGGACACGACGCCGTTGCAGTCCACGGTGCTGTTGCGCTTGAGGCTGCGGCGCAGCGCGGGGAAGATGCGGGAGGAGCGACTGCCCTGGCTGTAGCCGCTGTAGCCGCTGTAGCTGCTGCGCCGGTCGCGGCCGCGGATGGGGATGAAGAGGAGTCCCGGCGGCCTTCGCTCTCCTCCACCGTGCTGTGCTCGTCGTCGGCGAACTCGTTCTCCGAGCCCGGGTCGCGGAACCGCCCCTTGTAGCTGAAGATGCTGCTCTTGCTGTTGTGCCGGGAGAGGAAGGGAGAGCCTGGGATGCTGAGGAGGGACTGGGGGAGAGAAGGAGATGACAGCGGCGTGAAGGGGGTGGGAAGGAAGCACTGCAGAGCTCTCAAAGGGCTTTCTGCCCTTCTCCAGGTGTGCACAAACCACCCCCGCTTGGCCAACAGCCAAGGGCAGGGACACCTCTCAGCTAGGCTCAGCTGCTCAGGGTCTCACCCAGCCTGGCCTTGAACGCCCCCAGGGAGGAGGCAGCCACAGCCTCCCCAGGCAGCCTGTTCCAGAGTCTCCTCTCCCTCCTGCTGAAGAACTTCTTCCTCAGCTCCAGCCTCACCCTGCTCTGCCCTCGGCTTGCCCTGCTGGCCCACATCGCCCTGGCCCCAAGCAAGCACAAACACCAGTAAGGGAACGACAACTACCTGGTTCATGATGGAGAACTTCCTTCCCAGCCTGTTGTCTGGCAGCCTGAATGCCTTCCTCCTCATGCCATCCTCGGACTCAGACTTGAACACCTTCTCAGTGTCACACTTCTCATCCCCCTCGGACAGCTCCTTGTCCTTCCGTTTCTTCCTCCGGTTTCGCCGCTCCTTGGCGCTCTTGGAGCTGAGCTTGGAGATCTCCGAGGAGCTCCGAGACATCCTTCCCCCACCATCATCTTCCACAGCATCTTCAGACACTGTCCCTGCTGAAGTGACCATAGCAGCAGCCTGAGGGTGTAGGCAAGAGAAGGGGAAAATCAATCAGATCTCACCACCGTCAGCGCTCTGTTTTCTGCTCTGAGTGTGGCTCAGCGCAGGCCAGCAGCAGGTTTGGGGGCAGGACTGAGAGGTGTTTGTCCTCTCTCTCTTAGGTGCAGCTTGCAGCCAGGACTTGTAAAAGGTTTTACAGCCTCCTTCTGCAGGTAGTAAAACCTCCCTCAGTCCCTCAGGGCTGTTTGTTTCTGAGCTCTCCATTCAGGACTAACCAAGATGCACTGCTCTGTCTTGCAGAGATTCCCACCCTGAGCTCGGCAGCACTGAAAACTCCCTTCGCAGGGAGGGAGTTTCCCAGCACAGAACAAGCACTGCAGGCTTGCAGGCAACCCAGGTCACAGCAGCAGCAGGGCAGAGACACTGCACCATGCCAGCCCTGGCCAGCAGCTGACGCGATGCCAGGGCAAGCCGGGCATGGCAGGGCTGCATTGTTTGAGCCTACATCCCTGCCCTGTAACCACAGGCAGAGGAACCTTAAAATACCCAAATGCATCCAAAAAACCCCACCCAAACCCGAGGCACAGAAACCACTGACCTGGGCCTCCTCCTGCTGCTTCTTCAGTTGCTCTAACATGGCTTTAAATTCTGCCTCCTTCTGCTCTGCCTCCTCCAGCGTGGCCTGGTTCTGCTCCTCGTAAGCCATAGCTACCACAGCCAGGATGAGGTTCACCAGGTAGAAGGACCCCACAAAGATCACCAAGACAAAGAAGATCATGTAGGTCTTCCCTGCTGCTCGTAAGGTCTGCAGGGAGAGGACAGAAGGGTGCAGGGAAAAGTAAAAGGGGAAGCAGCTTCCTGTAGAGTGCTCCCTGATACATGGGCTGAGCCCCAAGTTTCTCGGCCTGGATGCCTCGAAGGAAACATCCTTGGTGCTGGGGATTTAAACAGCTCAGCACCTCCCCTGCAGAGCACCAAGGCACTGCACACTCCTTAGCCACCAGCACAGAAGGTGACATCCTGCTGCGTCTCTTAAGGGAACATCCAGACTGGAGGTGCTCAGAGGAGCACTGTGGGACTCGAGGCTTGGACTCCCTTAACGCAGAACCCAGCAGAGGAAAAGCCACTTCAGCAAGGTCCCCGAAGCGTCCTTGGGTTGCAAGGAAACAACTCTGCCCTCCAAAGCACCTCAGCAGCTTCTGTGAGCACAGCTGAAGTGCTCACAGCCTCCTGCAGCAGTCTTGGCCAGAGTTCATCCCCAGGCCAGCTCCACGCCCCCTGAGGACCTCCCCATGAGGACCTCCCCATCCATCCCTTCTGGACTTGCAAGCACAACATCCGCCTCGCAGGCACTGTCCCCTTCCTCCTCCAAACACCACAACTCCTTCTGCAGCTTCCTCCAGGCAGGAGGAAGGAAATGAAGCTTTGTCACCTTGCCCCTTGCCTGCTCTGTCTCCAAAGCCTCATCCTGCACAAAGCAGCAGCAGAGAGGGGGTCGGACCAGAGGACCCCTGGAAGCCCCTTTCCAACCCAAAGCACAAAGCCTCATCTTGTGCAACCCAGCAGCAGAGAGGGGGTCTGAGCAGAGGAGCTCTGGAGGCCCCTTCCAGCCCTGCCCAGCCCATTCCCTGGCTCTGTGGAGGCTTCACTTACCAGCTGGTACAAGTTCTCCCAGAAGTCCTGAGTCATGAGGCGAAACAAGGCCAGGAAGGCCCAGCTGAAGGTGTCAAAGCTGGTGTAGCCATAGTTGGGGTTCCTCCCTGCCTTCATGCACGTGTAGCCCTCTGGACATTGGCTGTGAGGGAGACAAGAGCCACTGCAGCTCACCCAGGCACAGAGCAAGCTGGCAGCCAAGGGAGGGAGGGAGGCTCTCACAGCTCTCCTGACAGCAGCACTCATCCTGCTCCTGGGAGAGCAGCAGGCAAGGGGCTGGCAGGCAGGGGCTCAGAGGAGCTCCCTTGGACAAGGTGCAGCAGTGTGGGGAGAAGAAAGGGACAACTTTGGGCAGAGAGGGACAGCTTGGGCCACAGAGGGACAGCTCTGGCCAGAGAGGAAGAGCTTCTGCCAGCCTGCAGCTCTTCAGGCGTGGGGCAGAGTGGCTGGAACCTGCCTAGCAGAAAAGGGCCTGGGGTTGTTGGTTGACAACAGCTGCAGATGAGCCAGGGGGTGCCCAGGTGACCAAGAAGGCCACCAGCAGCCTGGCTTGGATCAGCAAGAGTGTGGCCAGCAGGTGCAGGGCAGGGCTTGTGCCCCTGGGCTGGGCACTGGGGAGGGCACACAGTGACCATGGATTAACAGCTCCAGCAAGAAACAGGAGACCTCCTCCCTGGGCAACAGAAGGAAGCAGAAGGGAATGCTGCAAAGGTTTTGCACAGCATCAGTGGTGCTCAGAGTCTCTGCTGTCAACAAAGATCAACACTCACCCTGCATCTGAGCTGTTACCACAGAGCAAAGGATCAGGGGCACCAGGAATGATGTAAAAATTTGCTGAAGAAGGTGAAAAAGAGGAAGATTAGAAGGTGAAAAGGCAAAGGCTGAAGGCACACACACATGTGGAGTCAGAGGGTTTTCCTTTCCTTCCCTGAAGACCCCTGGAGATCCCCTGCTGGCAAATTTATCACTGAACTCCCTCAGCTCTCAGATCTGTGGCTCTGTGAATCCTGCTCTGGCAGCTGGGGGGACTCAACGGTGCCCACAGGTCCCTTCCTACCCCCAGCCTGCATCAGGTTGGAAGGGACCCCTCAAAGCTCATCTTGTCCAACCCCTGCAATCGGCAGGGACACCTCCAAGCAGAGCAGGCTGCCCAGGGCCACATCCATTCTCTCATTCCATGATGCTGTGCCCTGAGCCAGGGGTTTTCACTGGACCAAGCTGGACTCCCCACACCCCACTGGACATCAGCAATGAAGCAGCAGCAGCAGCAGTTTCCCTGTGCAAGGGCTGACCCTAGCTCTAGAGCCTATTTCAGCCAACATTTAAGTCCTGTTAGTGTTGCCAGGACCATTTCTACCTCTCAGAAGTTGAGCCCCAGGGGAATCTGTGCTGTGGACTCAGGAGCGACCTGCGCTGCGGCGTCCCAGCAGGGAGGGCAACGCTACAGGGCTGCACGGGGGGCAAGGGCTAAGCACGAGTCACACAGAGGCCTTCTGCGGCAAAATCTGCCCCTGGCTGCTTCTCCACCTCCCCAGCCAGAAAAGCTGATGCAAAGTGTGGATTGGTTTCACGAAAATCAGTGCAAATTCCAGGGCTGGATGAAACCTTGAGCGGCCGAGTCCTGCCCGGAGGCCCTGCCCGCGGTGGGGAGGTTGGAGGAGACGAGCTCAAGGGCCAGCTGGAACTGCTCTGGGGCTGCAGCAGAGGAGAGGAGAAGGCTTTGGGGAGGGTCAGTGCTGGAGCTGCCCTGGGGCTGAAGGAGAGGAGAAGGCTCTGGGGAGGGTCGGGGCAGCAATACCCACACATGTTGTTGGTGTACTCCTCCCAGTCGAAGCCCCTGGAGCCGTTGTCCAGGAAGGTCTCGTTGACGTTGATGGGCCAGATGACACACTTGTTCCTCAGGTTGCCCATGAACAGCTGCAGCCCAATCAGAGCAAAGACACTCAGGCAGAACACTGTCAGGATCATCACATCCGACAGCTTCTTCACCGACTGGATCAGGGCCCCCACGATGGTCTTCAAGCCTGCGGAGAGGGAGAGGAGAGTGGAGCTGACTGCTGGGGCACGGGGAGGCAGCGGCAGCCCCAAGGCAGGCAGTGCCTCCCAGCTGCTGTGTGCTGGCAGAAGAGGGGGCTGGCAAATGGCTGGGTTCAGGGGGACCACCTCTGGGGACCTCATTGGGGAGCCACCTCTAGGAACTACCTCTGGGAGCCACCTCTGGGGACCACTTCTGGGGACCTCATCTGGGAGCCACCTCTAGGAACTACCTCTGGGAGCCACCTCTGGGAGCCACCCCTGGGCACCTCACCTGGGAGCCACCCCTGGGCACCTCACCTGGGAGCCACCCCTGTGTTTTCCAGAGGGAACACCAAAGGTGGTGAATGCCCCAAGCTCACCACTCTCAGCAGTCAACCAGCAACAGTTAGAATGCGACTGAGCTGGGGGTGGGCCAGAGCCAAGGCTACAGTGAGGGTGGGGGAGACCCTGGCGCAGGCTGTGGCTGCCCCCTGCCTGGAGCTGTTCAAGGCCAGGCTGGATGAGGCCTTGAGCAAGCTGGGCTGCTGGGAGGTGTCCCTGGGCTAGCCCTGGCTGATCTCCGTGGTGCCTTCCAGCCCAGCCCATCCTATCCATCTGTGAAACCTTTCTGTGCCAGCAGAGGTTTGATCCGCAGCAGGGACAGCAAGATTCCAACCCACAGCAAGGGAAAGGGATCCCTGGGGAGGAATCATTTCCTAAAGTGGCTTTTACTTCAACCTTCCAAGCCTCCCAGCAGTGCCAAAGGTCTCCTCCAACACAAAGCAGTCTCCTGCTGCTAGTGGCTGCCCACCGCCCCCCCCCCCCCCCCCTGCATGCTCATCTGCACTGCTCCCAGATGCACCACTCTGCACATGCAGCATCTACCCCAGCCCCTGCACTGCTGCTTTGGATCTTGCTCTTTCCTAGGCAGAGAAGGGAATTTGGAAGCCAGGAGATCGACTGGCAGCCAGAGCAGCCCCAGGGCACAGGGCAAAGACAACTTCAGTTGGGGTGTGGCAGATCCAAGCAGCCTGGGATCTGTTTTAGGTGGGTCACAGGCTGGTGGCAGGGGGAGGCTGATGGCACTGGGCAGCCCAAGCACCAGGAGCCAAAGTGCCAATGGCAAAAGGAATCTTTTGGGGCACCACCGAGGTCTGCCAAGCCATGAGGTGGCAGCAACAACTTTGATGCTGTAGCTCAGAGGCCACAGCCTGCTCCTGTCACACAAACCCAGCCAGACCCTCCCCCCACCTCCACGGAGTTCTGCCCACAGCCTTTCAGTGTTCCCCACTTTGATCTTGCCTGAAAAGAAAGAACCCAACAACCCCACACTGAGGGTGATTGCAGTTACTGGCAGCACTCCTCAGAGCACTGAGCTGAGTTGCTCCTGAGCTCAGCAGTGGTTAACATTCCCATTGTGTTCCATGAAGCAGAAGGGGAACCACTTTGGGCTTCAGTATTAAGTGGCTGCTAAAAACAACCCCAAAAATCACTTCTTGCACGGCACTAAATGCCAGGAGCAGCACTTTGTGGCCAGTGGCACAAATGCTTTGCATTCCTCATGTGGTTAGTCACAGGAGGGAAAGGGAAGCAGGGATCCTGTCCCAGCCCCTCGCAGCCAGATTCCAGCCCCGGACATGCTCAGAGTGCTCAGAGCCCCTCGGCTGTGGGCAGCAAATCGTCCCTCTGGGGATGCGGTGTGAGCCCTGAGTGTGGCTGCAGAGAGCTCAGAAGGGCTCAGCTCTGCTCCTTGCTGTCGTTTGGAATGAAAGGGGGGGGGGGGGGGAGAGATATCCATTTGTTTGGAGTGGGATGGGGAGGATGACACAAAACTGAGCTGCTCTGCTCCAGTGCTGCCAGCACAGCCAACCACCAGCTCACTGGAGGCTGCACCAGCTTCACTTTGGAGGGTGGAAGCTTTTCCTGGAGCAAGCCAGTCAATACCAGTGGCAGGCTGGCAGAATCCCAACTGCACCTCGGATCCCTCCAGTGCAGGGCTCCCAGCAACCACCAAACAGCTTTTGCTCTTTCTTTGTGCACTGCCAGAGCACTGAGGAAGGCTGAGGAAGAACATTTATCCCAGCCTCAGACTCCTGTGTGGTGCAAGGGCAGCAGGTGCAGCAGCATGCACAGCAGCCATGGACTTCTGATGGGTTTAGCAGTCTGGAATGGGGACAGAAGGGTTGGGACACCACGATTCCACAGCCTCCTCTCTGGCAGAGGTTATGTGCCTGGGAAAGCAGCAGGGAAGAACACACAAAGGCACAGAAGATCCAAACTCCTCAAGTGGTTCTTTGGGAACAGGCCAGCTGCAGTGCCTGGGAGAGCTGAGCCCCGAGCTTGGCCTTAAAATCAGGGACACTGCTGAGAATCCAGCTGCAGGGAACTTCTCTAGACAAGACTTCAGGATCAGAAGCACAGTCCCAGCCCATAATAGGCTCTCACACTGAAGGCAGGGGCACTGCTTACCCTTTGCACCCAAATTCAGAGTCTAGAAGTAGCTCTGTGAGTGACAGTCCTGGCAAGCCCAGCTCTGGGGGTGGCTTGGGGGCTATGGATGAGGACCTGGGGCTTGATGGAAGCACAGGCAGCACTTGGGGCCACACTCTCCTGCCTGCACTGATGGCTGGCAGCTGGTTCCACTACAGCAACAACTGGCAGTGCCAATGCTCCACTGAGCTTCACCTATCCCAGGTGTCAGCACCAGCCCTTTCTGAAGGGCTTGAGGTGTTCAAGGCCAGGCAGGATGAGGCCTTGAGCAGCCTGGGGCTGGTGGGAGGTGTCTCTGCCCATGGGAGGGGGTTGGAGCTGGCTGATCTTTGAGGTCCCTTCCAACCCAACCCATTCCATGGATCTGTGGATGTGTCACTGAGCAAGGAACCATTCAGCCTGTGCAGGGAGGCAGTGCCTGGCCCTTTACTCATCTGGACCCAGACTTCAGGCTTGGCTTTCATTTCAGAGCTCAGGTAAGCCACAGGTGTCCCCAGGGCTGAAGCAGGACAGAGCAGCAGTGAGTTCATGCCACAATTTGACGTCCCAGAGGCCTGGATTCCAACCTCCTCCCTTTCCACAGACTGCAAAGCCCATCAGAAACATCCCAGTGCCACGTCTGAGAAACAAAGCAATGCAGGACAGGAGACAGACAGACAGACAGACCAACCAGGCTTTAAAGCTTGAAGGGTTCTCACCTGGAATCACAGAGATAGTTTTCAAAGCTCGGAGAACTCTGAAAGTTCTCAATGCTGAGACATTCCCAAGGTCCACAAACTCTGTGACATATCTGCAATGAGGGAGGTCACACACCAAAAGAAAGGGGAAGGAGAAAGAAAAGAAAGAGAGGGGAAAGGAAAGAAGAAAGAAAGAGAGGGGAAAGGAAAGAAGAAAGAAAGAGAGGGGAAAGGAAAGAAGAAAGAAAGAGAGGGGAAAGGAAAGAAGAAAGAAAGAGAGGGGAAAGGAAAGAAGAAAGAAAGAGAGGGGAAAGGAAGAAGAAAGAAAGAGAGGGGAAAGGGAAGAAGAAAGAAAGAGAGGGGAAAGGGAAGAAGAAAGAAAGAGAGGGGAAAGGGAAGAAGAAAGAAAGAGAGGGGAAAGGGAAGAAGAAAGAAAGAGAGGGAAAGGGAAGAAGAAAGAAAGAGAGGGGAAAGGGAAGAAGAAAGAAAGAGAGGGGAAAGGGAAGAAGAAAGAAAGAGAGGGGAAAGGGAAGAAGAAAGAAAGAGAGGGAAAGGGAAGAAGAAAGAAAGAGAGGGGAAAGGGAAGAAGAAAGAAAGAGAGGGGAAAGGGAAGAAGAAAGAAAGAGAGGGGAAAGGGAAGAAGAAAGAAAGAGAGGGGAAAGGGAAGAAGAAAGAAAGAGAGGGGAAAGGGAAGAAGAAAGAAAGAGAGGGGAAAGGGAAGAAGAAAGAAAGAGAGGGGAAAGGGAAAGAAGAAAGAAAGAGAGGGAAAGGGAAGAAGAAAGAAAGAGAGGGGAAAGGGAAGAAGAAAGAAAGAGAGGGGAAAGGGAAGAAGAAAGAAAGAGAGGGAAAGGGAAGAAGAAAGAAAGAGAGGGGAAAGGGAAGAAGAAAGAAAGAGAGGGGAAAGGGAAGAAGAAAGAAAGAGAGGGGAAAGGGAAGAAGAAAGAAAGAGAGGGAAAGGGAAGAAGAAAGAAAGAGAGGGGAAAGGGAAGAAAAAAGAAAGAGAGGGGAAAGGGAAGAAAAAAGAAAGAGAGGGGAAAGGGAAGAAAAAGAAAGAGAGGGGAAAGGGAAGAAAAAAAAGAAAGAGAGGGGAAAGGGAAGAAAAAGAAAGAGAGGGGAAAGGGAAGAAAAAAAGAAAGAGAGGGGAAAGGGAAGAAAAAAGAAAGAGAGGGGAAAGGGAAGAAAAAAAGAAAGAGAGGGGAAAGGGAAGAAGAAAAGGAAAGGAGAAAAAAGAAAGAGAGGGGAAAGGGAAGAAGAAAGGGGAAAGGAGAAAAAGAAAGAGAGGGGAAAGGAAAAAAAAAAAGAAAGAGAGGGGAAAGGGAAGGGAAAGAAGGGAAAGGAGAAAAAGAGAGGGGAAAGGAGAATAAAGAAAGAGAGGGGAAAGGAGAATAAAGAAAGAGAGGGGAAAGGAGAATAAAGAAAGAGAGGGGAAAGGAGAATAAAGAAAGAGAGGGGAAAGGAGAATAAAGAAAGAGAGGGGAAAGGAGAATAAAGAAAGAGAGGGGAAAGGAGAATAAAGAAAGAGAGGGGAAAGGAGAATAAAGAAAGAGAGGGGAAAGGAGAATAAAGAAAGAGAGGGGAAAGGAGAATAAAGAAAGAGAGGGGAAAGGAGAATAAAGAAAGAGAGGGGAAAGGAGAATAAAGAAAGAGAGGGGAAAGGAAAAAAAGAAAGAAAGGGGAAGGAAAAAAAGGAGGGGGAAAAAAAGAGGAAAGAAAAGAAGAAAAGAAAACAAAAGAAAACAAAAAAAACAAACCCACAATGACAATACACACACCAAAAAAAGAAACCAAGCACTACAGACAAAGCAAATACAGCACTCACAGGGGGCCTGCACCCAACAGCTAAACACCAACCGCAGGAAGCCTTACCTGGAATTACAGAAATAGTTTTCAAAGCTCTCAGAACCCTGAAAGTGCGCAGAGCTGAAACATTGCCTAGGTTTACAAACTCTGTTATATACCTGCAGAATCAAACCAGAGTTAATGGCACCGATGGGGTCGCCTCCCCCTCGCACCTAAGACAGCTCTGCCTGCGGGACGCAGCTCGGGGGGCTGCTCGGAAACGGCCGGAAGGAGAGGCAGGCTCGGAGTGGGGGAGAGGAGGGGGAGAGCTCGGAGCCTAAAGGCAGCTTGAGGCTCTTCACCGCTGCCAGCAGCTGGTCCGGGTGCATGGATGCATGGATGGGTGCCTGCAGGCTCACCTTGGAGAGTCTCCCCCCTGTGGGGACAAGCTGGGAGAGCTGGGGCTGTCCTGCCGGGAGAGCTGGGGCTGTCCTGCCGGGAGAGCTGGGGCTGTCCTGCCGGGAGAGCTGGGGCTGTCCTGCCGGGGAGAGCTGGGGCTGTCCTGCCGGGAGAGCTGGGGCTGTCCTGCCGGGAGAGCTGGGGCTGTCCTGCCGGGAGAGCTGGGGCTGTCCTGCCGGGAGAGCTGGGGCTGTCCTGCCGGGAGAGCTGGGGCTGTCCTGCCGGGAGAGCTGGGGCTGTCCTGCCGGGAGAGCTGCCGGGAGAGCTGGGGCTGTCCTGCGGGAGAGCTGGGGCTGGCCGGGAGAGCTGGGGCTGTCCTGCCGGGAGAGCTGGGGCTGTCCTGCCGGGAGAGCTGGGGCTGTCCTGTCCTGCCGGGAGAGCTGGGGCTGTCCTGCCGGGAGAGCTGGGGCTGTCCTGCCAGGAGAGCCTGCCGGGAGAGCTGGGGCTGTCCTGCCGGGAGAGCAAGTCTCCAGGGAGACCTTAGAGCAGCCTTCCAGTAGCTGAAGGGGCTCCTGAAGAGCTGGGGAGAGGCTTGGAATAAGGGCTGGGGGTGCCAGGACGAGGGACAATGGCTTTGAGCTGGGAGAGGAGAGATTGAGACTAAAGAATAGGAAGAATTTCTTGGCAGTGAGGGTGGGGAGAGCCTGGCACAGGCTGCCCAGGGAGGTTGTGGCTGCCTCCTGTCTGGAGGTGCTCAAGGCCAGGCTGGATGAGGCCTTGAGCAACCTGGGCTGATGGGAGGGGTCCCTGCCCATGGGAGGGAGCTGGAGCTGGATGATCTTTAAAGTCACTTCCAGCCCAAACCATTCCTTGAATCTATTAATTTATGAATCTAGAGAGGAGTTGAGAATCCAGCAGCAGCTGTCAGAGCTGTGAGCAGACCTCGGTGACATCAGCTCCTGGCAGGGGGTTTGGTATCTTTGCTCCACTTCATGTGTTTAATAACTGCTTTGATTTGCATCCTTCCCTTTAATCCTTTCTGCTTTACTACCTGTTGGTGAGCCACAGGTACCAGCAGCCCCATTTTACAAGGGGATAAACCTGAGATACTCAGAGGATAAGAGGCTTAGAGGAAGGTTAATGGAGTTCAACTATCACTGCTCTCAGACCAGAATATTTCTCCTGGGTTCTCTGGGGAGAAGCAGGGTATGGAAAAAAAACCAAAGAAATGCACAACATTCAGGATCCTTCCTGGTGCAGAAAGGCCTCAAAAGTGCTTCCCAAAGCCCTCTCAGCAGGGTTTGAGCCACGCAGAGGGTTGGTGCGAGCCAGGGCCAGTTGGAGTCTACAGGGCAACCTCTCTGGCAACGAGGAGGTTACAGAGCTAGCTCAGTCAGAGGCTTAGCACAGTGATTTAAGAGCAGTGCCTTGGGCCCTTTTAAAGCTAATTTATCCAGAAACAAAGGAAACAACCAACCCAGAGGTCCAGGTGGTCTGTGGGAGCCTCCCCAGTACGGGGGGTGGTGGTTTGTGCACAGCAGGCCCCCAGACTAAACCCCAAGTGTCAGAGAGCTACTGGAGAGCTGCCTCTTGCAGACCACCTCCAACCCTTTGCACAGCATTTCAAGGCACAACTAAAAGGCAGGCAGAAATAAAAGAAAAACACCAAAACAACCAAACAACAAAGAGCAGGAAATTCAACAACCTTGAGTGCAGAACCCAGCCAAGAAAAGGCATTTTCAACCAGGACAGCATTTTGCTACAGTTAAATGCAGGTGCTCTGAACCCTTGACAAGGAGGCTCCTGAGGCTTCCTACATGACCCCACTCAAGTTTTCCTCTGCTGCTGTTGACTACAGGAGCACAAACGTGGCCCAAAAAAACACATCCAAAAGGGTTTATTAACAAAAGAAATCTCTTCCACCGACGCCTCGGGCTGCCGGTGCCGCGCACCCAGCTCCAGGAGCAGCACTGAGCCTAAGCAAGGACCCACACGGGGCAGTAAGGACCAACCCAGGCACCCAGCATGCACCTCCCGGCTCTGCTGTGAGCTCAGACACCCCCAGGGTTCCTCCCTCGCAGAGCGAAGTAAGCTGAGCTGGCAGGAGGGGAAAGGAGGAGCAAGGAAAAGGAAGAGCCCCCTTGGCTGGCACTGCCAAGGAAAGGGGCTCCTCAGGGCTCAGCCTGAAGCTGCACCCCAGGGAATCCTCATGTGCAAGCCCAAAGACAAAAGGAGAGGTAGAGACCAGGATTTGAGGGAGTTTGGCTCCTGGTCCTGTGCACAACAGCCCCAGCTGCCCCCTGGCACAGGAGCAGCCTCGAATCCCAGGCAGCTCCCAGGAAATGGGAGGTGCTCTGCAGCAGCAGCAACTCCACTGACTCCATCCAGATCTAGTTGGTTAGTTTAGGTCCAGTTAGTTAGTTTGGATCCAGCCAGTTTGGAGCCAGCTTAGATTTAGTTGGTTCAGCTTTAGTCAGCTCAGACTCAGTTTAGCTCTGTGCCTGTGCCAGGCTAAAGCCTTCTTTTCTTTCTCACTGTTCAGGGCTCAGACTCAACGACCTCTGCAGGTCCCTTCCAACCCCCAGCCAGAAACCTTGTGTGGCTTCACCACCTTCTCCTTGCTTTTGCTCCTTTCCTCCCTACATGCTCAGCCCCTTCCCCAGGGCCTCACCCCCCCTCCCCATGTGCCAGGAGGGAGCTGAGACAATCTGAAAGCTCAACTTACGCCATCATGATGACACTGAAATCCAACCAGTTCCAGGGGTCACGCAGGAAGGTGAAGCCATCTATACAGAAACCTCTGGCAATGATTTTCACAAGTGATTCAAAAGTATAAATCCCAGTGAATGTATATCTGGCCGGAGGCAAAGAGAGAGAGAGGAGTTGGGGAAAGGAAGGGGAAAGGAAGGGGAAAGGAAGGGGAAAGGAAGGGGAAAGGAAGGGGAAAGGAAGGGGAAAGGAAGGGGAAAGGAAGGGGAAAGGAAGGGGAAAGGAAGGGGAAAGGAAGGGGAAAGGAAGGGGAAAGGAAGGGGAAAGGAAGGGGAAAGGAAGGGGAAAGGAAGGGGAAAGGAAGGGGAAAGGAAGGGGAAAGGAAGGGGAAAGGAAGGGGAAAGGAAGGGGAAAGGAAGGGGAAAGGAAGGGGAAAGGAAGGGGAAAGGAAGGGGAAAGGAAGGGGAAAGGAAGGGGAAAGGAAGGGGAAAGGAAGGGGAAAGGAAGGGGAAAGGAAGGGGAAAGGAAGGGGAAAGGAAGGGAAAGGAAGGGGAAAGGAAGGGGAAAGGAAGGGGAAAGGAAGGGGAAAGGAAGGGGAAAGGAAGGGGAAAGGAAGGGGAAAGGAAGGGGAAAGGAAGGGGAAAGGAAGGGGAGAAACAAACCCACTTTTGGCTAAACCAAGTGGATGCAAAAGGAAGCTTCAGTAAGGGGAAAGGGGAGGGGGACAGGGGGAAAGGAATCAAAGCCCAAAGCATTCTGTGAGGTTCTTAAAAACACACAAGGAAAAAAGGTTTTACTTACTCCACATTCTTCGACCATTCAGGTGGGTTACTAAAAGTCATGAATACACAGTTGGTCAAAATAGTGCACATAATGATCATGCTAAATACTGTGGAGCGTAGTCAAGGAGCAAAAGGACTGCAGGGTGGCTCTTCCCATCCCCTCTTGGCTCCCTCCAGACCACTCCACTGCTCTAACCCCACCCCAACCTCCCCCACCCCCGCCAAGCTCCAGCCTGTTCTCCCTAGGCTACGAGTAAGAGCCAAGATGCTTCCAGTCAGCATGAGAGACAAGAGCAGGGGGAGCGTGTGGCTGTTTCTGTGTGGCTGTTTCTGTGTGGCACTTCCACCTTTCAGTTGATGTGATCCTTTCTAGCATTGCCTTCACGCTGCCCCAGTCGGCTGCCCACAGGAACATGCCTCCCCGGGTACCTGCAGCTCTGCAGTGCCATCAGGACGCAGGCAACAGGGCAGCGTCTGAGGGATTAGCTTGGGGAAAACCTTTCCAAGCGTCTGGGCTCCCTCCATGTGCTCAGGAGGTGGAAGGTGCTGCACCGAGCGGCTCCGCAGGAGCGTTGCAGGGACAGCAGCACTTCAGCACCAGAGCTCGGAGTGGATTTCAGCCACTGGATTGTTAGCAGAATGGTGAAATCCAGGGTCAGTCCCAAAGCTGTTTGACTTCCCTGACTGTTCAGGTTAGATCAAGGCCCAGGAGCCACTGCCAGCATCTTGGTCTCACTCTGACAGCTCTGCACCTCCCAGCTGCATCCCAGCACATCCAGAAGGGAGGAAAGAATAGCAGTGACCCGGGAGCCAGAGCAAAGGTTCCCAGTCTCAGATGCTAAACCCCTCTCTGGAAAGATGGAAAAGCTTTTTCTGCACATGAGATGCAGGAAGTAAGCACAGAGCAGCCTCCAACCCAGCAACTGAGTGCTTTAGATTCACTTCCTATACATTAATAAATAAAGCAGCAAGGCACAGCAGCTCGACCCAGACTGCTTGGGGCTTTGCTCTCCTCCTATCCCCTGCAGCTGATGCTCCTGGAGCTGCCTGAGCTGCCCAGAACCCTGCAGTGAAACCTTTTGGGATAGCTTTGCCATTAGGAGGAAGTTTGAGAGATGCCAAAAGAGCAATAAATGTCTGATTACACAGAAGGGATCTCGAGTTCTACCACTCCATCCCTTTCAGCAGCTGGGCAAAGCTCAGCTCCTCTTCGCCTCAAGCACAGATTTCAATCAGGCTGCCCCAAAGCTGTGCAGGGATGGAAGGAAGGAAGGAAGGAAGGGCACAGGCAGGGAGGATTCAGC
Source organism: Picus viridis (assembly GCA_033816785.1). NCBI lineage: Eukaryota > Metazoa > Chordata > Aves > Piciformes > Picidae > Picus > Picus viridis. The sequence goes on along the minus strand of CM066605.1, from coordinate 1,129,988 downwards.
AGGGAGAGGAGACCAAGGGTTGCCTGGACTGCCTGTGCCTCAAGGGCTCTGCCTTCTCCTCCCCAAAATGCAACTTTCTGTGGGTGCTCTGAGGCCACCTTCACCTCCCCAGGCGCAGAGCTGTGGCTCCTGAGCCACTTTGTGCAGCAAGAGAACAGAGGCCGAGAGGTCTTTGTGCCCTGAAGGGTCTAAAAGAGCTCCAGCAGCGATACAAGAGGAAAAAAGAAAAGGATATGAATGTATCAAAATTTTAATTGCTATTCTTCTAAACAGATTAAAAGGACTTAAAATGTACAAGGCAGGTGTGGCACTAAATCGGAAGAGAGTTTTCCCTCTGTTTAGTACTACAAAGGTCTGCAGAGAAACAAAGGGAGAAAGAAGAAGAGAGAGAGAGAGAAAGAGTTAGCAACATGGAAATCAAAGCAGGAACTGTGCACGGACAAGCAACTCCCCTGGCAATCCCCAGCCCTTGCTGCTGTGTAGAAGAGCAACCTCCTCGTGGAGGCTGCTGTGGGCATGAGCCATACCTACCAGGGACAGCAGGACCAAAGCAGCCACTCTGCAGCAGGCACCTGCCAGAGCAGAAGCCAAATCTGCCAGCTGAGAGCTCACCTCTCAGCGGGGAGAAGCGCAGGGGCAGCTGTGAGCACAGCAACTGGGTTAGAAGGGACCCCAAAGATCATCTCCAACCTCCCCACCATGGGCAGGGTCATCTCTCAGCCAGGCTCAGCTGCTCAAGGCCTCATCCAGGGAGGAGGCAGCTCCAGCCTCCCTGGACAGCCTGTTCCAGAGCCTCCCCTCCCTCCCTCTTTCCTCATCATCTCCAGTCTCAATCTCCCCTCTCCCAGCTCCAAGCCATTGTCCCTCATCCTGGCACTCCCAACCCGTGTCCCAAGTCCCTCCCCAGCTCTCCTGGAGCACCTTCAGGTACTGTAAGGCTGCTCTGAGGCACCCCCTAGAGCCTCCTCCTCTCCAGGCTCAACAGCCCCAGCTCCCCCAGCCTGTGCCCACAGGGGGTTCTCCAGCCCCCTGCCACACCAACTGCCTGCAGTCAGCTGCTCTCCCTGCCTTTAATTAGTGCCACGTTGGGGCTCTGTGCTTTATACAGAACCTGTGGCATGAATCACCTCACCATGAGGAGGAACCAATCCCACCCCTCCCTCCCCAGCCTTAAAATACAGCCCTGCTGCTGAGCATGCCCAGCCAGCCCACCCCAGGGAGGATCGCACCAGCCAGATGGGGAGGCAAAATTAGAACCCTGCCTGCTTAATACCAGCACAGGCAGAGCCCCAGCCACTCATCCTGCAGCAAGAGGAGCCAGGCTGTGCCTGCCGAGGAGCCAAGGCCCCTTCCCAGCACCACTTGCCCATTGTTCATCCCCTGCAGGAGGCTGCAGCACCAGCAGGGCAGGGTGGACCCAGGGAGCTGCCAGGGATGGAGCAGAGCCGGGCTCGCTCCCGGCACCAGCCCACCACTTGGCACAGCCCCCAGCCTCCCCGAGCCCAGCAGAAGGGAATCCACCAGGGCTCTCTGCCAAGGCAGCCGCTGTGCCTCCCCAGGAGACTCACTCTGGGGGAATTTGTCATTTCCCTCCTAGTAAAGCAAAGTATTTGAGCTCATTTGGCTAAAGGAGACCATTGAGCAGTAAATTATTTGCAAGGGGAATCAAACCCAGGTTGTGGTTGAGCGAGGAGGGAGGAGGATTGGTTAGCAGGACCTCTGCTGCAGCTCCCAGCACAACCCTGGGCAGCTCTGCAATGGCAGCATCAAGAATTAATGTCCAGCTCACCCTGGCACCCAGCACTGCCCTAAAAGGCTCTGAAGCTTTTCCAAACTGCAGCTCACAGAGGGCAGGAGACACCTGAGGGTGAGACCCAGCTGCCTCTCCTGACCCCACAAAGGCTCCAAACAAATCAGTTTTAAACCTTCCCCCAGTGTCCATAGCTCCAAGGAATGGACTGGGCTGGAAGGGACCTTCAAGACCATCCAGTCCCAAACCTTTGCCATGGGCAGGGACACCTCCCCCAGCCCAGGCCGCTCCTGGCCTCACCCAGAGCAGTTCCTTGCTTCCTGTTCCATGCTCTGCTCCAGACCTCGCTGCTCACTGCCTTTTTCCAGCCTCCAAAGCCCGTCCCAGCTGGGCTGCCCAGCACAGCCACAACCCAGCTGAGCTGAGTCCATTCCAGTCCTGCTCATCCATTCCCAGCTCCACTGCTGCAGTTCCCCCCCCTGCACCTCAGCAAACCCCCAGGTGAATCTCCTCTGGGTGTTGTCAACAGGAAGAGAGCACAAAGCCCAAGAAGCATTTGGCAGCTGAAAACCTTCTCCTTGTGTTTTCTTTGTGCTGCTGGCATGAAAATTCCTTTCCAAAATGGCTGCAGGCTCTTAAAATGTTGCCTGGTTCAGGTCCAAGAACATCCTTAAGCCCTTTTAAGATCTGCTGAGGCAAAGCTCAAAACTCACAGGAGAAAGGTGATACCTGGGGAAAGACTTTTTGCAGTCATCTTCCTGGAGATGAAGTCTGCTGCAACTTTTAGAGGTCTCAGCTTGGTGGTAAGAGCTGTGAGGAGGGCTCTGCCCTTCTAGTTCCCTGAGAGCTGGCTGGGAACCTCTGCTCTGCAGAGCCAGCTCAGTGCCCACTATGCCAGAGGGACAGGAGGGCATCCAGAGGGACCTGGACAAGCTGCAGAAGCAGGCCCAGGTGAACCTCATGAGGCTCAGGTTGGCCATGAGGAGCAATTTCTGTCCTGCAAGAGCAGCCAGGCGCTGGAGGAGGCTGCCCAGGGAGGTGGTGGAGATGGTCCTGGCTCTCCCCTCTGCTCCAGGGACCTCCCTGAAGTTCCCAGCCCATTCCTGGCCTGGTGCCCTTGCAGGACTCTTTCTGTCCCTCCAGTGAAGGCTCCCTGCAGCACGTGCCAGAGCCAGAGGCACCTCCTGCAAGCTGCTTCCTCACATCCCTGTGACTGTCCCTGGTCCATGCAGCCAAGGTGACATTCTGGACCCGAGGGCCCATTTCCAAGGCATGCATGTGACTGGAGGAAGCTGCAAGTCACTCCATTGGCAGGCACAGGCTGGAGAGATCCTCAGGTGCTCATCTGCAAGCTCTAGGTGACCCCTGACAGTCCCCTCCAGCCTGAGGCAGTCACAGGAGTGCAGAGAGCCTCCTACAATTGCAGGCTTGGTGTCTCCACGGGGATCAATGCACCTGAGCTCCCAGCTGGTCTCAGCTCCCAGAACCTTCAGGGACCTTCTCCTGCCTGGGAAATGGAGCCATGGCAGGAGCACAAGAACCTGATGATCCTTGAGGTCATTTCCAACCTTATTGATTCTACCCAGTTCTGTGGCAAGTGTGAGATTCATGGTGAGCGTTCAGCCTGGAGAGGAGAAGGCTGCAGGGAGACCTCAGAGCAACCTCCCAGTGCCTGAAGGGGTTCCAGGAGAGCTGGGCAGGGTCTTGGGACAAGGGCTGGGACTGCCAGGACAAGGGGAGATGGCTTTGAGCTGGGAGAGGGGAGATTGAGACTGGAGAGGAGGAAGAAAGAGTGAGGGTGGGGAGGCACTGGAACAGACTGCCCAGGGAGGCTGTGGCTGCCCCCTCCCTGGAGGTGTTCAGGGCCAGGCTGGATGAGGCCTTGAGCAGCCTGGGCTGGTAGGAGGTGTCCCTGCCTGCAGGGCTCTGAACCTGGGACTCCTGAGTCCCTGTGCCATGGCTGTGTTTCTAGGTCACTCTGTTTCTCCTCTCAATATCAGTTCCCAGGCTGCTGGAAAAGTTCAGCTTCTCCCTCAAAATGCAGTTTCAGTTCCCTGAGCTAAACCAAGACCTCTGTGTCCTGCTGCAAGGAAAAGCAACCAGCTGGCTGCATCCTCTGCATGCTGCAGGTTGAGCTGCAAAAGGGAAGCTCTGTGATGCAAAACCTTCTGGCAAAGGCTGGAGAGGGGAGAGGGGGGGAAAAAAAACCCCAAACCCAACCAACCGACCCAAAGCTTGGACAACTTCCCAAGATCCACACAGATTCCCAATGCCTGGTGCTTCAGGGATAGGCCTTTTAAAATGGCCTTCAAATAAGAATTCTTGGTGGGAAGTCAGGGAAGCAGCACAGCAGCAGCACACACCTGAGCCAGCCCCGTCCTGAAGTGGCTGCAAGAGAAACAGAGGCAGGGAAATGTTTGCCTGCTGCTGTGGGAAGAGCAGGAACAGGAGGCAGGAGGCTGGCAGGGCTGTGGGAGTTTGGCTTCCATCTCCAGAACCTTCCACTCCATCTGCAGCTGCTCCAGCTCAGGGCAGTTTGCATCTCTGCATGGCAGCAACAGCTCTGTGAGCAGCTAGGTGCAGGGAGGGTGCAGCTGCCTCCTGCAGGCATGGGAGATGCCTCCAGAGCCAGGGATGTGGCTTCTTGTGCTCCCAAAATGGAACACTTATTAATAGCTTTGTGTTGGGAGGCAAAGATGGAGCCTGACAATGTGAGAGGGCCAATGGTGCTCCCCTTTGCCTCCTGCTTCTGGTGGAGCTTTGAGACAGACAAGAAGCCTTTGCCCAGCACTGCAGGCTGTGCCCTCTGCCCTGGCAGCAGTGCCAGGGAGAGCAGGGCCCAGCTGGCCCTCACACAGCGACCACTCAGCTCCGTGGGCACAAGGAGGGCACAGAGCATAGTATCATAGTGTCGGTCAGGGTTGGAAAGGACCACAAGGACCATCTAGCTCCAACCCCCCTGCCATGGGCAGGGACACCCCACACTGGGGTCTGGGGTCTGCAGCAGCCTTTGGACACCGCTTTGAGTGCCCAGCCCTGGTGCTCCCCCCCAGGATCACCAATCCCTCTCCCAGATCAACCTCTCTTAAGCCCCCAAGGACCTCCAAAGCAGCCAACCAAGCCCCCTCCAGAGACTCCACTCTTTGTCTTCTCCTCAAACCAGCCCCCGAACCCCTGCTGCCTCCTTCAGAGAGAGAAGGAAGAGGGAAGCTGCTCTGGGGGCTCCTTCCTCGCAGACTCACTTTCTGGGTCATATAGTAAGGGTCAAAGTCCTCCAGCGGCACAGCAACCAGGCCTTTGGGGATGTCCCCGTAGATGAAAGGCAAATTCTTCCCTGCCTCCAGGTCGCTGTTGGGTTTTGGTTTGCTGTCCTCATCGTCGTCCCGGTGGCTGCTGTCCTGCTTGGGGCGCTGCTTCTGCTTCTTCTTCAGCTCCGCGATGTGCTTCTCGATGTTGGCCAAGGACTCCGGAGTGAAGGGCTTGAAACTGTCAGGGCCTGGTGGTGCGAGCAGCCGCGCTGCCATCTTTTCATCCTGCAGCAGCTTCTTTAGTGGTGCTGCAGCCCGGGCAGGTCAGCTCTGCGGGGGAGCAAAGAGCAGGCGGCGAGGTCAGAGGGAGCGGAGAGAGGAGCCAAGGGGCAGGGGGCCCCGCGGCCCCAGCCAGGGAGGCGCTGAGCTTGGGAAAGGCCCTGGAGGCCGTGGGCTCCGACCGTGGCACAGCCACCGTGGCCACCGAGCCCAAGTCCCATGGGCCCCACCAAGCCACAAGCCAAACACTACAGTGGCCACCAAACACCAAACCCAACTCCCATGGCCACCAAGCCAAACACTACAGTGGCCACCAAACACCAAACCCAACTCCCATGGCCACCAAGCCCAGCTACCATAGCCACTAAACCAAACACTACAGTGGCCACCAAACACTGAACCCAACTCCCATGGCCACCAAGCCCAACTCCCATGGCCACCAAGCCAAACACTACAGTGGCCACCAAACACCAAACCCAACTCCCATGGCCACCAAGCCCAGCTACCATAGCCACTAAACAAACAAACACTACAGTGGCCACCAAACACTGAACCCAACTCCCATGGCCACCAAGCCCAACTCCCATGGCCACCAAGCCAAACACTACAGTGGCCACCAAACACCAAACCCAACTCCCATGGCCACCAAGCCCATCCCCACCATGGCCACCGAACCCAACTCCCATGGCCACCGAACCAAACACCACCATGGCCACCAAACCCAAACCAGCTATCATGGCCACCAAACGCAACACCACCATGGCCACCAAACCCAGCTACCATGGCCAGCGAACCACACACCACCATGGCCACCAAACCCAATCCAGCTATCATGGCCACCAAGCCCAACCCCACCATGGCCACCAAGCCCAACCCCACCATGGCCACCAAACCCAGCTACCATGGCCACTAAACCCAACACCACCATGGCCACTAACCCAAGTGCCATGGCCACAGGTTTATTGAACAGCTCCAGGGATGGCGACTCCACCACCTCCCTGTGCAGGATGTGCCAGTGCCTGCCCCTGCCCACGGCAGGAGCTTGGAGCAGATGATCTCTGAGGTCTCTTCCAAGCTGAGCCGTTCTCCATGCACTCAGCAGCTCTCCCTCACAGAAGGGAAAGTGGACAATGCCCAGGAGCAGAGCTGAGAAGGACCTTGCAGAACTCCCACCATGCACAGCAGCAGGGACCCTGGGCAGGACTTCCCTGTGCTCACTCTCAGCTCCTCACCCTCCTGCCCCACTCCTGCACAGCAGCAGAGCTTCAGCAGGATCCAGCCACCTACAAACCCTCTGCAGCCTCAGTACCTTTTGCCAAGCTCTCTCTCTGGAGAGCCAGCAACAAGCAGATCTTGCATTTCTGAGCTCCTGGTACCTCTTCAAGCTTTTCACACTCCAGGAGGAGGCCAAGAGAGGAGAGGAATTACAGAAGCCCTGCACTGATGCAACAGCACTGCAGTGCTGCAGGCTGCACTACAACCCAGCCCTGCCAGGGCTTGGCACTTCAGGGAGGAACCCAAGCACCAAAGCAGGAATGAAGGCAGGAGGAGAGGCAAAGCATCTACAAGTCCACAGCATGGAAGGGATCCAAAAGCTGTGTGAGATAAGGTGCCTCAAGTGAAGAAAGAAAGCTCATCCTAAGGCCACATCTTTCATGCAGCACCAAAACACCTCTGAAGGCTTTGGGCTCTCTGGAAGAACTTCCCAGTTCCTGGAAAACTGTAGGAGTGAATCCTGAAAACTCCACCAGCAGCCAGCACAGCATAGCAGGGGTGGGAAGGGACCTCTGGAGATCATCCAGGCAGGGCCACCTAGAGAAGGTCACACAGGACCCAGGGTGGATGAGGCCTCGAGTCACCTGGGCCAGTGGCACTGCTCGAGTGTGGGGTCAGCCCCCAAGGATCTCGGCAGCCCTCGGCTTTGAGGACCACGCTGTGTCCAGGTGGGAAGCTTCCACATGGATCCCATCTCAGGTTTTGTTTGGAGAGGTCCCTCCTTATGCAACTGCAGAGCACAGCCTGGGCTGGGCTCCTTTCGCAGAGCCTTGGCCAGGTGCTTCTAGAGGGATACCAACAGAGCCTCACAGGCAGCAAAAGGGGGAAGGGAAGAGCCAGGACCTTGGCCACGTCACCTCTAGAAACACCAGGGGAAGGCTCTGCTGATATTGAGGGGAAATTCCTTCATCCTGGTCCTGCAGCATTTGCATTTCACTCCCAAATCCCCCACATCCTGTGCAGCTCCAGAGCAGCACTGGGGCTGTGCACTAATTGAGTGGCACAGATAGAGCTCTGAGCTCTGCATTTAGAAACCAAAGTAGCTCAGGGACACAGCAGAGGGAAAAAAAGAGCAGGGGGGAAAGGGAAAAATGAAGAAAGAAATGAAGGCAGAAATGAACACCTGGGTTGGGTGCACAGCCACAGCCCAGCAGCTGGAGACAGCCAACTGCTCTGCTCCAGCAGCCAGCTCCTGCTCTGCTCCAGCAGCTAGCAGGATCTATCCCACAGGGAGCTCAGCTGCCTCCCTGGGAGACTCCCCAGGCTGGTAGTGCCCTCTGAGCATTGCCCAGTGCTGCTCCTGCTGGTTGGAAGTGCTGAGGCTGAGCCCAGGAACGCAGAAGCAAACAAAAAGGACTTCAGGGCCTTGGGGTGGTTGATGGAAGGATCAGGAGCACAGGAAGTGCTTTCTTCAACCCCTTCATCGTGGAATGGCTTAGGCTGGAAAGGAGCTCAGAGAGGGGAACCTCAGGGAGTCAGGACTTGGTCCCAGGCACCTGGAGCTTGGTGCACAGAAGCCCCTGGGGCCACGCTGGGTATTTGCCCACACATTTCCTCAAAGACCAAAGATTTCACACCAGGAAGGAATGCTGAGCTCAGAGCCCAGGCAGGTTCCCAGCAGTCCATTTACTGGCACATTATGAAATATTCTAATCAATTATTCAAGCTGATTGTCAAAATAAATTAAAAACACACTTTTGAGGCAATGTCTTTGCTTTAATACATTTCTGCATTTATTAATTTGCAAGATTCAGTCACTCCCAGCAGGTCCTTCCAGCTCCTCCCAGACAGAGCCCTTCGACACGAGGCCAGGCTGAGGGAGCTGGGGGGAGTGCAGCCTGGAGAGGAGGAGGCTCCAGGAGGGACCTCAGAGCTGCTACCAGTGCCTGAAGGGATCCTGCAGGAAGGCTGCAGAGAGACTTTTCTGAGGGTGTCTGAGACAGGCCAAGGGGGAATGGTTTGGAGCTGAGGCAGAGCAGGGTCAGACTGGAGCTGAGGAAGAACTTCAGCAGGTGGGTGGTGAGGCTCCGGCACAGGCTGCCCAGGGAGGCTGTGGATGTCTCCTCCCTGGAGGTGTTCAAGGCCAGGCTGGATGAAGCCTTGAGCAGCTGAGTCTAGCTGAGAGGGATGCCTGCCCATGGCAGGAGGTTGGAGTGGATGATCTCTGAGGTCCCTTCCAACCTGAGCCATTCCAGGACCTTTTCTTATCACCCAGACAAAATCACTCTCCCATCATGCCAGCTGCTCCCAGCTGGCCTCACGTTGCCATCCTGCTCCTGATTTTGTCAGACACTCAATGAAAAGTTCATCTCCTGCTGGAAACACCCCTGGGAGAGCAGCTTGTGGTGTCCAGCCTCGCCTTTCCAGGGGATTTTCTTCCCTGTGAGGTACTTCAGTCGCATCAAAGCACTGAGGCTGATTAAATCCACAGATGGCCTAAGGACCAGGGCCCAGCTCTGCCCCTTCGCAACTCTGATGCCAAGCTCCTCTAGTTTAGGGCTGGGTCCTCTGAAGCAGTCTGAGGCAAACACCTCTTAGACTTCCACAGACCCACCGGGAGCTCACCAGGCCTGGAAATAAAGATCCTTTTGCTTATTCCTGCCTTCAGAATCATCATTTCTTCACCAAGCCTTAGTTATAAAACAATTTATGTATGCCTGGGCAGTCCCTTAGCCAGGGAAAGAAAATGAGTGAGAAGCTGAAGCTCTGGGGACAGCTACAGAAGCTTTTTGTGAGGAGCTCCAATTGCTCTGTTTTCCAAGCAGCCTTCCTCAAAACCCAATGCCAGAAACATCATTTCTAAGGCCAAGGAGGGGTAAATGTTGCAGAGTTTGCCCCAAGAAGCTGCAGGAGCTTCTGACTCCAAGCAAGCAGCATCTCCTCCTTCAGGGGCATAGAATCACAGCACGGCTCAGGTTGGAAGGGACCTCAGAGCGCCTCTCCTCCAACCTCCTGCCACAGACCCCTCTCAACCAGACTCATCCGCTCAAGGTCTCATCCAGCCTGGCCTTGAGCAGCCCCAGGAGGAGGCAGCCACAGCCTCCTTGGGCAGCCTGTGCCAGAGCCTCCCCAGCCTCACTCTAAAGAATTTCCACCTAATCTCCATCCTCAATCTCCCCTCTTCCAGCTTCAATCCGTTCCCCCCTTGTTCTGTCACTCCAAGCCCTTACCAAGAGCCCCTCCCCAGCTCTCCTGGAGCCCCCTCCAGGTACTGGGAGGCTGCTCCAAGCTCTTTGTGCTTGCTCTCAGCTCAGGTCCTTTTGTTCTGTTATTTTACCCCACACCTTCTTCAATCCAAACCATTTCTTTGCACACAAGGCTCAGGTATTGATCCCAGCGTGGTTGTGGCTGTCAATGGCCACTGCAGGCACTCTGGGAGGAGGTGATCAATGGTGAATGGGAATCATGTGGCCACACGAAGGCAGCGTGGCCAGGCCCACACACGGCCTGGGGGCCACCACACATCCCGGGGGGCACTGAAAAGGAGGCAGAAGCAGCTGAGATGGAAAGCCCCAGCAGCTCCTTTTAGTGGGAAAACCAAACCCACAAAAGCAAGCAGGCAGCAGCAGGAGGAAGGCAATGCCATGGCTTAGAGTTTCAAGCTCCTTCATCTTCACTCAGTGCTGACTTCGCTTCTGGTTGTTGCTTGGTTTGGTTTTTACCTCCTCTAACAAAGTGGCAGAATGCCAGCTGGGAAGGGACCCCCAAGGCTCCTTTCCAGGTGATGTGGAGGTGAAATGAGCTGGCCCAGCACCCTGGCAAGATGAGTCCTGAAACTGCCCAGTGCAGGGGAATCCACCACTTCCCCTGGGAGATGATTCCAACGTCTGGCTGTGCTCATGGGGAAACATTTACATCTGGATTCCAACGGGAATCTCCCCAGCAGCAACCCGTTCCCATCACCCCTTGCCTTTTCCCTATGTAAAAAGGGATCCTCCATCCTCCTGCTAGCCACCCTCTGCGTCCTGGCAATCACAGTGCAGCCACACTCAGCTTCCTGCAGCAGGCAGTCACTGCCCTGCCCGTTCGAGCCCAAGCTCCCCAGCCCTGCTCACAGAACCTTCACACCATGACAGTTCCAGGGAGCCATACAGCATCCATAGCAGCATCCAGCAGAGCCACACGTGTGAGTTATATAACTGCCGAAGTGATTTGCAATTGGTCCAGGTCCCTTCGCCCGGGGTGGGCGACACCCGGAGTGCTGAAACAGGTGACAAAGGCTCAGGTGGCCCTTCAGCCACGCTTGTGATTTAAACAGCCCCAAAGCTAAGAACGGAGCCTTTCCGCGCACACACAGCGAGTGGAAAGCACAACTCGTGGAGCTCTGAGAGGCCGCACAGCTCCTCGGACTGGTCCCTGCATTACGGAGCACGGCGGCGAGCCGGGCTCCTCCGTTACTGCTCCGAGACGCATCAGCCCTTCTCCTGCCGCTCGCCAGCACCGGCGGCTATGTACAGCCTGCGAGCAGCCACGGCAGCTACCTGGCCCCGAGAAACGGCCAGACCCCACGGGCGCTGACGAGCGGCGCGCGGGGACCCCGGCTCCGGGAGGGCCGGAGCGGCCGCGGGGCCCGGGAGCTGTCCGCTTCAGCACCGCCCGCCGGGGCCGCAGCGGCTCCACCGGCACCGGTTCCACCGGCATCGCCCCTTCTTACAGGAAAACGAGGGGCAATGGCGAGGGCAACTCGCCCCCAGCGCCGCTCCGTCGGGAAGGGGGAACCATTGGGTGTACCTCCTGCACACCCCCACGGGGGCCACCTCCTCCTCACCCCCACGGGGGCCACCTCCTGCTCTGCACCTGCCCTGCCGCACGGTGCCTTTTTGCAAGAGCATCCATCACAACCACAGGAACCAAGCACTCCTATGCAAGGATATTTCCAGGCCCCCTCCCTCCCAAACAAGCCTGGCAGCCATCACCCATCAGAAACCCACGGACGTGATGCTTCCTTCCCGTTTTTGCCTCAAAAGACACGAGCAGGAGTGGGCACTCAGGCCCCTTGGTCCTCATAATGAAGCCTTCCCCCACGTGCAACGAGGCTGTAAGGGGTGAGGGGCTCCCCTCGGGGGTGGAATGCTGCAGTGTTACCAGGCCCAGGTTCCACGGCCACACACAGCACCCAGCTGGCCCCCACCTGCCCAGCGCCTCAAGGATCCCACAGCGATGCCCTAGGGCACGGCGCACATGGAAAAGCCAGCGGGGGGTGAACCTACCACACCTGGGATCCCTCTCCAAAATCCAGCTCAGGGCCCTTGCAGCAGTCCAGCTCCAGCTGTGCCGGCCCTCAGGCTCAGGCTTTCTGCTCACACCCCCTCCCCTTCCCGGCAGACTTTCAGACTTTACCTCGGCTCATCTGCAGCTACTGCTGTGGAGCTCTCTTCCAGCTTCCCCACCCCCACATCAGCTGGGCAGAATTTGCACCAGAAAGGGGAGGGGGAGGGGAAGAAGACACCCAGATTTTTGATAGGGAAATTAAAAAAGGAAGGAAAAAAGCAAGCAAGCAGCTTGTGAAGGTGCAATTCCCTCTCCCCGGGAAGGGGAAAATAAAGTAAAATAAAGCTGCCCTCATCGTCCCCCCAGGAAGCTGCACGGTGGAAGGGAGCAAGAGCACAAACCGTGGTGCCTACATCTGGGTCAGGCTGGAGCCTCAATGCTGCCCCACCAATCTCCCCCCAGAAAAACTCTGCCCTTCAACTTCTCCCCTTCCCCTGGCAGCAGGAGGCTCAGCGTGCCCAGCGGTAGGAGAAAAGCAGGGAGGTGGTGGAGGGCTGGCAGCAGCTCTGCAGCGAGGGCTGAGGGGGAAGGGATGCCGAGCAGAACTCCGCTTCTCCTTCCTCTCTCCCTCCCCATAATGCAGACAAAGAGCACAGCCCCCAATTTAGGGGCCTGGGAGAAGGGGTTCCCGGGCTGTGGGATGGATGGAGACGGAGGCCCAAACGCAGCTCCCGCTGCTCCAGCCTCAGGGTGGGGGTAGAGGGAGGTGCCCCCCTCCCAGCAGCAGCCTCCCAGCCGGGGGCAGGCTGACCCCGAGGCCGCAGAGCCGGCGGGAGGGCTGCCGAATCCTCCCCTCCTTCCCCGCGGGGCTGGGGGGGGCCCTCGGGTTCTAGGCGAGAGCTAGGGGCAAAAGGGTGGCCGAACCTTCCCCCACCTGGGGCAGGGGCCCCAGCTGCTGCTAAGACGTGGAGGGCGGCGTTGGGTGGGGAGAGAAGCGGGGGGCACCGCGATACCCCCTCCCTGACGGGGGCATCCTTCCGGACCAAGCCTCCTCTGAAGGATGGAGAGAGAGGAAGGGCTCCCGGGGCACCCCGTCCCCGCAGGCAGATTTAGGGCAGGGGGCTCTAAATATCCGTGTCCCCCCAACCCCAGAGCCAGCTCCAGGCTGCACCAGAGATCGCTCCCGGAGCCCGCCCAGGGCTGCCGGAAAATCGCTCTGCGGCAAAGCCCCCGCCCGAGGGGGGCCGGGGGAAGAGTGCGCGGAGAGCGGGGGGGGGGGGGGGGAGGTGAAATTACCCCAAAAAATAATAAATAAAACAATACAGGGAGCAAAGGCTGAGGCACCCCGGGCACCCCCGCCCGGGGCTGTCACTTACGGTGGCGGCTGCACTAATGCGACTCCCGCAAGGCGCTGCCGGACTGCGGAGGTGGGGGAGCTGCAGGAGGAACTGCGGTTGTCGCCATCTTGGTGCGCTGCCTGCGCTGCCCCCCCCCCCCTCCCCATCCCCTGCCTGCCCGCCCCCGCGACGTGCCGGCCCCCGCCCCGCCGCTGCCTGCCGGTAACCGGCTTAGGGAGCGTGGCAAAACTCCCGTCCGCACCGGTGGGAGCCGGCAGCATCCCACCCCGAGGAGCAGCCCGCGGAGCACAGCCCTACCTAGAGGGGAGGCGGACCGGTGACCCCCGCCCGGTCCGCGCCGGGGTTTGTGCTCAGGGAGGAGCGGGGCCTGCCCTGTCGGTACCGGCAGCACAGCTCTCAGCATCGGCCCTCCCCCGCGGTACCGGGAACCGGCGCGGTGCCGGTGGGAAAGCCCCGCGGAGCTGCTCGGAGAGCGGAGCCCTCCCGACTGGGTCCTGCACGGGTGGGGAGGGGGCGAGGGCGCCTCGGGAGGAACCATCGGCAGGTCCCGCAGCCGCGGTGCGCTGAGCCCAGCGCTGGGGTCCGGTGTCCGTGCGGCACGGGTTCGAGAAATGGGGGTGAAAGTCCTGTAAAAGACCCCCCTGGGCCGGTGTGACCGGCGACGGAAGTCAGCGACCCAGCAAAAGGGAAACTCTGCATCAACCAAACACTTTATCTTCTTTCTTCTCTTCTCTTTAGAACGCCAGAGCTGTCAGGATGGTTGGGGCAAGCCTGAATGAAACTGAGCACCAATCCCCCCGCAGAGGTGAGCTGGGGCTGTGGAGCTGGTCAGGGTCCCCTCGCGTCAGTGAGGCTCCAGCTCTGCGTGTAGCTAAACCCCTAATTAATTCCTCGAGGCAATCCTTGATAGATCTGTTGAGGTTGGAAGAGACCTTTGAGATCACCAAGTCCAACCACTCACCCAGAGCCCACAATCCCACCGCTGCAAATGTGAAAGAAGTGGAAGTGAAATCACTGAAACGTGGGGGGCGGGGAACAAACCAGGGGTAAGGAACAGCACAGCACCTCCCAAACCCTGAGCAAGTGTCCAAACACGAAAGTTAAGTCACTTAAGGTAAGAAAAAAAGACCTCCACCCGGTTAAGGGAGATGGAAGCAGCCCGTGGCAAAACCCCAGGCTTGCTTCGGCTGGAGAAGACCCCGAGGATGATCAGGTCCAATCTAAGATCATCAAAGGCGGCAGCACGCTTGGGCTTCCAAGTAGGGCACCCCAGAGCTGCTGGGAAGGGTGGGCACACAGGTCCCTGCGGGCAGGCACGCACCAGAAATACTTCAAGGACACGGCGGGGCCCCAGGGGGCTATTACAGTTAGCATCAGGTGGCGTTAAGCGAAGGGCTTGAAGAAAGAAATAGGTCGCTGCCCTCGGAGGGTGAGCAAAACAAAATCGACTTCCCAAATCGACCGAAGTGGTCCTGCCACAGCCCAGGTAAGGGGCAGGAAGTTCCGGGCAGTCCTGATCCAGAGTTACCTCCATCCTGCAGCTGGCAGAGCCATGGAGTTTGTTATCCCGAGCCAGGTGGAGAAGGGAATCCTCCGGAAACGGGCAGGGGAAGCTGCCTTGTAAAGCAGCCAGGTGTGGCAGCTGCAGCCGGGGGTTTGCTCGCCTGGAGTCACAAACCTAATCCCCTGCTTGGGCTGAAAAGAGAGCAAACCCGCCCACAATTCAGGCACCAGAACTAAGATAACGTGGAATGGGTTGGGTTGGAAGGGACCTTCAAGGGTTCCAACCCCCACCTGCCATGGGCAGGGACACCTCCCTCCAGCCCAGGTTGCTCAAGGTCTCGTCCAGCCTGGCCTTGGTCACCTCCAAGGAAGGGACGTCTTTCCTAACACCCAACCTGCTCCAGCTGTCCCCTCCCCGCTCAGGTGTCCCCACAGCAGCTCTGCACAACCGCGGCGCTGCCACTTTAAGAGAGCGCCGGGACAGACGGACGGGACGGACAGGCGGATGCATCCGGGTCAGATGTGCCCCTAGGAACAGCACCGGCTGCGACGGGACGGGACCGGACGGGTTGCGTTGTTCCTGCCTGCTCGTCGGCCAGCTCCAGGGATGCTGCTCGTCCTCCTCCTCCAGCGCTGCCTCCAGCTCCTCCTCCTGCCCGTCCATGCTCTGGCCTGCCTGGGCTTGTGGGACTCCTTCTACAAGAAAGTCTTCCCGTACGTGATGGCCAAGGTGGCTCCTGCCTACAACCAGAAGGTCTACAGCCAGAAGCAGGAGCTCTTCAGCAGCTTGAGGAGATTTGCAGGGCCCTCAGGCCAGCTCAGGTTGCTGGAGATTGGCACGGGCACGGGCACCAATTTCCAGTTCTACCCAGCAGGCTGCCACCTGACCTGCACCGACCCCAACCCCAACTTCAGAATGTTCCTCCTCAAGAACCTTTCGGAGAATCAGCACCTCAGGCTTGAACGTTTGGTGGTTGCTTCTGGTGAGGACCTGCACCAGGTGGCAGATGGCAGCATGGATGTGGTGGTCTGCACCTTGGTGCTGTGCTCTGTGAGCAGCATCAGGAGGGTCCTGGAGGAGGTGCTGCGGGTGCTCAGGCAGGTGAGGAGGGGCAGCAGGAGGGGGTGCAGAGCTGGGGAGCCAGAGGATGATCCTGTGTGTGCTGACCTACATTGAGGATAAACAGCAGCAGCTGCCCCGGGCCAAGAGGGAGCTGAAAAACAACCATCCTGCCACTTACCCACCCACATGGAATGTGCTGTGCTGCTTCACCTGCAGAGGAAGGAAGCAGCTTGGCTGCTCCCTCTCTGCTCTCCCAGTCCCATGACTGCTGCGCTGCCACAGGTGCAGGTCTGCAGCACCTGGGACACAGCTCCTCAGCCCAGGCAGCCTGGCTCCTGCTCCTGCTCCTGGGCAACCTTGGACTGGAGATGAGGGAGAAGTTCTTGAGAGTGAGGGTGGTGGGGCACTGGAAGAGGCACTGGAAGAGGCTGCCTGGGGAGGCTGTGGAATCATCCAGCCCCAACCCCCTGCCATGGGCAGGGACACCTCCCACCACACCAGGTTGCTCCAGGCCTCATCCAGCCTGGCCTTGAACACCTCCAGGCAGGAGGCAGCCACAACCTCCCTGGACAGCCTGTTCCAGGGTCTCCCCACCCTCACTCTCCAGAATTTCTTCCTCCTCTCCAGTCTCAGTCTCCACTCTCCCAGCTCAAAGCCATTGTCCTTTGACCTGTCCCAAGTCCTTCCCCAGCTCTCTTGGAACCCCTTCAGGTACTGGAAGGCTGCTCTGAGGTCTCCCTGGAGCCTTCTTTGCCCCCAATCTCCCAGCCTGAGTCCAAGTGGTTTATCCAAGATCACCCAAGGCAGAGACAAAGCCCTGCTGGCTGAAAGCCCTTCTAATAAGTGGTTTTTTTCCTGGTACTGGTTTCCAGGGTGGAGCTTTCTACTTCTTGGAACATGTGGCTGCAGATCACTGCAGCTGGACCTACTTTTGGCAACAGGTCTGTGACCCATTCTGGAAGTACTTTGGAGATGGCTGTTGCTTGAGCAGAGAGACAGAGGAGGAGCTGGAGAAAACCAATTTCTCTGAACTGAATCTGAGGCACTTCCATGTCCCACCTTGCTGGATTCCCACCAGCCCTCACATCATTGGGTATGCAGTGAAATAAATGACCCTGAGCACCGTGGGACCTGGCAGCTCCCTTCAGTGCTCCCTTTGTGCCTGACAGAAGGTTTTGCCCCCTGCCCTTGCAGTCAGCCCCTCCACAGTGGCAGCGACAGAATAAAGGTCTGGAGAACTTCCTGAGCACCTGCAGCTCCTTCACTCCTCCACTTGTTCATTGGGTTTCTGGAGAGAGCTCTGGAACAGAGGCAAATGGCACAGAGGTCTGGACAACAAAGAAGGTTGGAAGGGACCCTCCAGGGTCACCTTGTCCAATGCTGCTGCAGTCAGCAGGGACACCTCCAACTAGAGCAGGTTGCTCCCCATCAGGTTTGACCTTGAATGTCTCCAGGGATTGGGAACTCCACCACATCTCTGAGCAACCTGTTCCAGTGTTCCACCAACCCTCACTGTGCAGAACCTTCTCTGGTGCGGCTGCCGCACGGTGAGGTCTGCAGGCAGGGCTGGGTACGAGCAGCCCGGCTCCGAGGCGGCCCCGGGCAGCGTTCGCCGCGGTGCCAGCAGAGGGAGGAGGCAGCTCTCGGGATGCTCCTCGGCAAAGCCGAGCGCCCCGGGGCGCTGCTTTCAGGAGGGTACTCACCCCGCACCAGGCTCCTCTGCAGCACAGCAGCTCAGTTCCAGGGGTTAAGCGAAGCTGCTGCTGCTGAGCCCTTTGGAAAAGCACCGCCGAGTGCTGAAGGGTTCACAGAATGCATCCAGCACGGAGAGGGGTGCTCAGGGTCCAAGTCCTATGAGGAGCAGCTGGGGGAACTGGGGGTGTTCAGTCGGGAGAAGAGGAGACCTCAGGTGGAGAACTCGGGCTGGGAGGGTAGAGGATGGGAACTCGGGCTGGGAGGGTAGAGGATGGGAACTCGGGCTGGGAGGGTAGAGGATGGGAACTCGGGCTGGGAGGGTAGAGGATGGGAGCTCGGGCTGGGAGGGTAGAGGATGGGAGCTCGGGCTGGGAGGGTAGAGGATGGGAGCTCGGGCTGGGAAGGTTGTGAGGGATTTTCATAGATCCACAGAATGGTTTGGGTTTGTGGAAGGGACCTCGAAGCTCCCCAGTTTCTTTGTCTGAGGTCCCTCTCTGGCGGCCCCCACCTCTGAGTGCAGCACTGTTAGCTAAAGGACTTTACAGAAGAATCTCTTTGGGGTTTATTGATTCAGCAGGAACTGAGCCCAGCTCTGCCAGGGTGGCTCCACCCCGCAACACCCCAGCTGGGCAACCCCGAGCAGGGGTCAGTTCCTCTGGCCAGCTCTCCCCAGCCTGCATACTGGAAATGACATCCTGAGGTATGGAATGTCCCTTTGGCTGCCCTGGACGTGCTCCCTCCCAGCTTCCTCCCTGCTCTTTGTGCTCCTGCTGGCTGGCAGTACATGAGAAACTGCAAAGTCCTTGACTGGGGCTAAGCAGCTACTTAGCAACAGCTCAAACACCAGCGTTTTATCAACACCCTCCTCACACTCGATCCAAAACGCAGCTGCCAGGGAGAAAATTAACTCTGTGTCAGCCGAAAGCTGGCCCAGTGCACGCCGGAAGATTTCAGGTGTCCAAAGCACGGAGGGACTGAAAACTGCTGTTGCAGAGAGAGCACAGAGGGAGGAGTTCAGGCTGGGAAAGTAACTCCCAAACAAAGGGAAGGCTGATCCAACTCCTCCCGAAACGCCTGCGGCAGCCCCAGAGCTCAGCTCACTCCAGCCAAGGGGGAGGCTGCTCTAAGAGGTGTGCCCTGCAACCTGAAGCTGCCAAGCACCAAACACGGCAACCTCTCGGCGCTGTGCCAGGTGCCATGCAAAGCTGTACTGCCCAGCTCACCCCAGTTGCGTAACAACCTGGCAGCTGCCCTCCTGCCACAGCCGGGAGACAACAGCCACCGGTTGCTGTGCCCTCCTGCTTTGCCCTTCCTTGCCTGCGACTGGACTTTGAAATCAGCTGTGGAGAAAAGGCTCCCAGATCGGTGCAGGGAGCTGGAGACCCTCCAAGAGAGCACAGCAGGCAGCTCTGCCTGCGTTCCGGGGCTCTAACAGGCAGGAGAATCGCTTTTGCGCGGTGCAGATCCTCTGCCCCACGCAGGAGATGGCAGAGCTCAGCGTCCTCTTGCCCCGTGCCTGCCTGGCACTGCTGGCCATGCCCATCTACCTCCTGTCCTTCCTGGGCATCTGGGAGCCTTTCTGCGAGAAGATTTTTTTCCCTTACATCTTAGGGGTGCTTTTTGAATCTCACGAGAGGAAGTCGAAGCCCCACAAGCAGGAGCTGTTCCGTAACCTCCCCAACTTCACAGGCGCCTCGGGGGAGCTGCGGCTGCTGGAGATCGGCACTGGCCTGGGTACGAACTTCCAGTTCTACCCCGCGGGCTGCAAGGTGACCTGCACGGACATAAACCCCAACTTCCAGCGAGGCCTCCTGAGAAACATGGGCAAGAACCAGCACCTCCACTACGAGCACTTCCTGGTAGCTGCGGGAGAGGACCTGCGCCAGGTGCCCAGCGGCTCTGTGGACGCAGTCATCTGCACCTTCGTGCTCTGCTCCGTGACGAGCGTGAACGACACCCTGAGGGAAGCGCTGCGAGTGCTCAGACCAGTGAGTACCTAACACAGCCTGGGGGCTCAGAGCAGAGGGAGTACCCCACACTGCTCCCAGAGCAGGGAGTACCCCACACTGCTCCCAGAGCAGGGAGTACCCCACACTGCTCCCAGAGCAGGGAGTACCCCACACTGCTCCCAGAGCAGGGAGTACCCCACACTGCTCCCAGAGCAGGGAGTACCCCCACTGCTCCCAGACAGCCCCCAGAGCCCCCAGAGGGAGTACCTCACACAGCCCCCAGAGCAGGGAGTACCTCACACACTGCTCCCAGAGCAGGGAGTACCCCACACTGCTCCCAGAGCAGGGAGTACCCCACACTGCTCCCAGAGCAGGGAGTACCTCACACTGCCCCCAGAGCAGGGAGTACCTCACACAGCCCCCAGAGCAGGGAGTACCTCACACAGCCCCCAGAGCAGGGAGTACCTCACACAGCCCCCAGAGCAGGGAGTACCTCACACAGCCCCCAGAGCAATGTGTGCCAGTGAGGCCCCTTCCAACCTGAGCCATTCTGTGGTTCTGTGCTGAGTGAGCAAACTGCACCTACCCTGCTGTGAGTCTGAGAGGAGGAGGGACGGAGGGAGAAGTTCAGTGCAACCCTGGCGTCCCCTGCAGCTCTGTGAGATGACTTCTTTGTCTTCCCCAGGGAGGAGCTTTCTATTTCTTGGAGCACGTGGCTGCTGACCCTTCCACCTGGAAGTATTTTTGGCAGCAGGTCTGCTTTCCCACTTGGAAACTCTTCTTCTGTGGGTGCTGCCTCACGAGAGAGACCTGGAAGAATCTCGAGCAGGCCAGGTTCTCAGAGCTGAAGTTAAAACACATCAGCATCGCCCTGCCCTGGACCCCCATCCAGCCCCACATCGTCGGCTACGCCGTGAAGTAAGGCACAGGGCCCTGCCAGGCCCTCTTCCCTGCCCCCACAGCTTCCTTGGCATCATCCCTTCCCTCCTCCCCCTCCCCAGCAGCACAGCACAGCCTAACCCTGACATGCCAGCCTGGAAACCATGGTGAAGGACTTGAGCATCACTGAGAAGGGAGAGGCAGTTTGCTGAACACCTTCGAAGCCTCACCAGACCCCAGCGCAGCAGCCCACGGAGGATCCCAGGAGGATTTCCACAGAACTTCCAACTTGGGCTGGAAAAGGCCTCCAAGAGCATCCAGTCCAACCTCAACCCAGCTCCACCATGGCCACCAAACCCTGTCCCCAGGTGCCATGGCCACAGGTTTCTTCAGCACCTGCAGAGATGGGGACTCCTCCCTGGGTAACCTGTGCCAGCCCCTGACCACTCATGCAGGACAGGAACTGTTCCTCGTGGCCAATCTGGACCTCCCCCGAGGCAATCTGAGGCCATTTCCTCTCACTCTATCACTTGCACTTAAGGACTTGAGAAACTTCTCTGATGTGAGGGTGCAAAGCCTTGGAGCAGGCTGCCCAGGGATGTGGTGGAGTCCCCTTCTCCAGAGAGGTTCCAAACCCCCCTGGCCATGGTGACCCTGGGCAGGCTGCTGTGGGTGTCCTGCTGGAGCAGGGGTGAGCTCCAGGAGGTCTCTTCCATTCTGTGGTTCCAGGAGCTGCAGGGGAACACAAAGCAGCTCAGCAGGCAGCAAAGGCCTTGAGGGAACTTCTGCCTGCATCTGGTGAGCTCTGGGAAAGGATCCCTTCAGCGTTCCCCACGCTGGGGAGCAGCCAGGGCAGGGTGAGCCATGGAACTCTGCCCCTCCCCACCCTCCATCGCAGCTGGAGAGGCTCCCATTGGACTCCGGAAGAAAATTTGTCGGCATGAGAACCGTCAGAGCCTGGAATGTCTCCCAAGGGAAGCAGCAACGTCCCTGCGTGCGGCTCAGCCGGGCAGGCTGCTGGGGCAGCTCCTCCCCGCTCCGCCAGCACCCAGCAGGGACCCGAAGATCCTCGGCGTCCCTCCCAGCCTGGCACTCCGGGATCCTGTGCCCCTCTTAGCGTCCCAGCCCCACCGCAGGCGCGGCTAGAGGCGAACCCGCGGCGCTGCCCTCCACGGACGGTAGCCGGGCCGCCCGCGGGATCGGTTCCAACGCTTTCTGCAGCCAGAGAAATAAAATCTCCCGGCGGACCGTGCCGCGCCCGGGGCCGTTCCTTCGCGCCGCGCCTCGGGCGGAGCCGCCGCCGCTCCCCGGCCGTTGGGGGCGCCTCGGGCGGAGCCGCCGCCGCTCCCCGGCCGTTGGGGGAGCCCCGGGCCGCGCTGCCACCATCTTGTCGCCCTCGACGGGAGGCTGCGGCGGAGGATGGGCCCCGCCACGGCCCTCCTCCCGCTGCTGCTCCTCCTGCCGGGCTCCCTGCCCGCAGAGGTGACCCCGTGGGCTCCCACCGAGTCGGGTACCGGGGCCGCTGCCCTTCAGCGGCTGTGGGAAGGGCCCCGGGAGGGCTGGGAGGGCAGGCGGGGCGGGGAGGGAGGGCGGAGGCAGGGGCTCAGGGCGGGGCTGGGTGAGGCTTTGAGCAGCTGAGTCCGGCTGAGAGGGGTCCCTGCCCCTGGCAGGAGGTTGGAGATGAACTCTGAGGTCCCTTCCAAGCTGAGCCATTCTATGGTTCTAACACATCCCCGTGGAGCTCTGCTTTGTAAACCCCGAGTGAGCCTGGAGCAGATGAGCTCTGAGGTCCTTTCCAAGCTGAGCCAGTCGAGGATTCTACAAAGCAACACATTCTACACAGCCTCCCTTCTAGGAAGGTCTCAACATCATCAGGAGCTGCTGGGCTCCCACTGAAAACTTCTGAAGTCCTGCAGCTGTGCTTTAAAGAAAGAAAAACCACAACCAAACCTCCTCCTCCCCCAAACCAACAACAACAGCCTCCAAACAAACAAACTAAAGCCTAACCCAGCCCCCGAAACGCAGGGAAACGCCCCCGGAGCTGTGTGTCTGAGCAGGGGAAGTGTCTGGGTTCTGTTTTGCAGCCTGCGGACAGCGGCCGTTCGTGGACAGGTTCTCCGTGTCCCGGATCGTAGGCGGCCACGACGCCCAGGTGGGAGCCTGGCCCTGGTCCGTCAGCCTCCAGATCTCCGTAGGGCGCTTCGGTTACTCCCACGTCTGTGGTGGAGTTTTAATTAACGAGAACGCGGTGCTGACTGCTGCCCACTGCACCACGGGAAGGATGTACGTACGAGGCTCCGGGCTCCTCGGAGGGCGCAGCAGGGCTGCCCCTGGAGTGCCCCTGGAGTGCCGCAGGGAAGGCTCCAGGCTGACCTCGGAGCTGCATTTCAATAGCTGAAGGGGACCTGCAGGAAGGCTGGGGAGGGGCTGTGGTGGCAGGACGAGGGGCGGTGGTTTGGAACTGGAGCAGGGCAGAGTTAGGTTGGACATGAGGAGAAGGTCTGCACCATGAGGGTGGTGAGGCACTGGCACAGGCTGCCCGGGGATGTGGTTGAGATCCCATCCCTGGAGACATTCCAGATCAGCCTTGGTGTGGCCCTGGGCAGACTGAGCCATTCTAGGACGCGGTGAACAGCTTCAGTCATTAATCTGCATGTGCCTGAGCTGGGCAAAGGGAGGATTTCACAGCAGGCAGGATGGTCCTGAGCCACATTGGTGGTAGAAAACACTTGGTACAGAATTATCTGTGCTGCAGAACTGTCACTGCAGGTCCCCAAAGGTGCAGGGAAGCAATTGGTCAGAACAACGCCAGCAAGAAACCTCTGCTCCAGGAGTGTGAATAGAAACCCTCCATGAATTCTCTTCTCTTAGGGACCCCTATTCCTGGAGAGCTGTTTTGGGGGTGCACAACCTTTGGAAACCTGACAAGCAGACAGCCAGAAGAAGGATCAAAAGCATCAGGGTGCACCCAGGCTTCGAGAGGCAGCTCTTTGAGCACGACATTGCCCTCTTTGAGCTGGCTGCTGCCGTCAGCTACAGCCCTTACATCCAACCCATCTGCCTGCCCCCTGCTCACCTCCACCCCGGCAGGGACAACGACACCAAATGCTTCATCAGCGGCTGGGGTCGGACAGCAGAGAAAGGTAACAGCTGGCAGGTGGAGTTGAAGAGCTCCAGAGCTGGGGTGGGCAGGGAGGTTGGAGCAAATCATCCCCAAAGGCCCTTCCAACCTGAGCCATTCTGTGAGCCTGTGAATATCGCACTCTTTCACTCTCTGCTTTGCTCTGCTGAGACCTCACCTCCAATCCTGCCTCAGTTCTGGTGTCCCCAGCATGAGAAGGACACAGAGCTGCCGGAGTGAGGCCACAAGGATGATCCAGGGCCTGGAGCAGCTCTGTTATGAGGCCAGGCTGAGGGAGCTGGGGCTGTGCAGCCTGGAGAAGAGAAGGCTCCAGGGGGACCTCAGAGCTGCCTGCCAGGACCTGAAGGGATCCTGCAGGAAGGCTGCGGAGAGACTTTGCTGAGGGTGTCTGCGACAGGACAAGGAGGAATGGTTTGAAGCTGAGGCAGAGCAGGGTTAGAGTGGAGCTCAGGAAGAATTAGGTCCAATCTGCATTACCTACAGATCTAAAGACACAGAAACATGCTGTAAAACAGGAGAAAAGAGCAGGGGCAGAGCTGCTGCACACAACAGAAATTTGACCTTTTCTTTTTCCTATGCTGCCTTCTGCTAAAGGTAAAACTTCAGCTGTGTTGAAAGAGGCCCAGGTGGAAATCATCCCCTCCAGTGTCTGCAGTGGTGCTGAGGCTTATGGAGCTCTGGTGAACAGCAACATGATCTGTGCTGGCTCTCCTTCAGGAGGCACTGACACCTGCCAGGTGAGAGCAGCAGCCTGCAGGCAGGGCCAGGCTGACTCCGGGGAGGAAGTTCTGCAGGGTGAGGCTGGGGAGACTCTGCTCGGGGAGACTCTGCCCAGGGAGACTGTGGAGGCCTCCTCCCTGTGGGTGTTCCAGGCCAGGCTGGGTGAGGCCTTGAGCAACCTGGGCTGGTGGGAGGAAACCTCTTGGCTCTGCCCTGCTCCCAGCTGTCCCTGTCGTTATTGATCCCCTGTCCAGTTATTGATCCTGTCCAGAACTGAGCTCGAGCGCAGAGCACTGCTGGCTGAAGAGCCCATGGGAAGGGCAGAAGTGCTCCTGGGGTTTGTGCTGTTTGTTTCTAGGGAGACAGTGGAGGACCCCTGGCATGCTACTACCCCAGTGCAGACCACTACTACCTGATGGGCATCGCCAGCTTCGGAGTGGGCTGTGGCCGGCGCAAGTTCCCCGGGATCTACGTCCGTGTGTCCCAGTACAGGGCCTGGATAAAATCTGAGCTGCAGCTGAGGAGCAAGGCTGAGCGTCCTGTGAGCAAGGCTCTCGGCCCCCTCCTGGCTCTGAGCTGTGTAGCACTCCTGTGGACCTTGTAAAGGGATGAGCCACCCCCGTGCCACCCCTGGAGCTGGCTGCTGTTTGGGAATAAACCTGAGAGAGGAGGGACCTCTGCCTGCTGCCTCAGAGCCTTGTTTGCAGTTAGACAACCCAGCACCACCATGGCTACCAAACCCTGTCCCCAAGTGCCACGGCCACAGGGTTCTTAGACACCTCCAGGGATGGGGACTCCAGCACCTCCCTGGGCAGCCTCTGCCAGCCCCGACCACTCTTGCAGGGCAGAAATTGTTCCTCATGCCCAACCCGAACCTCCCCTGGTGCAGCCTGAGGCCATTTTCCTCTCTTTTATCGCCTGTTACTGCCTTTGATACCCCTCCGAACAGCAGAGGCCGTGGCAGCAGCCTTGACCCTAACAACGCAGCTGCCACAGAAGCCTTCCCCGCGGCGCGGAGCCTTCCCTCCCGTCCCTGCCCTCCGTCCAGCGGCGGCGGAGCCGCTCGGCAGCGGAGCCGCTCGGCAGCGGAGCCGCTCGGCAGCGGAGCCGCTCGGCAGCGGAGCCGCTCGGCAGCGATCCCGGCGCCGGCTGGCAGAGAGCTCCCCTGCTGGCTGGACCCCAGCACAGCACAGGACGCGGCCGGCGGCAGGACCTCATCCGGCTGAGAGCTGAACCAAGCAGGATCAGAGCAGGGGAAGGGTTGGCAGGGACAGTGAGGCTGGGGAGGCACTGAACAGGCTGCCCAGGGAGGCTGTGGCTGCCCCTTCCCCTGGAGGTGTTCAGGGCCAGGCTGGATGAGGCCTGGAGCAACCTGGACTGGTGGGAGGTGTCCCTGCCCAGGGCAGGGGGTTGGAACCAGGCAGTCTTTAAGGTCCCTTTCCAACCCAAACCATTCCCTGTACCCATGAATGAAAATGAGCTGGTGATGAGCACCTTCCTCATCCCCAGCCTGCAGTTATCAAACCCCAGAGCCTCCAGGGATGGTGCTGATCCAAGAGGGCTCCCAAAGGAATGAGGGCACAGGAGAAATCCCAAAGAAATCAGAGCACAGCAGAATTCCCTTTCTGGCGCTTTTATTTACCAAGGTCAAAATGTTTGCAACCACCTAATTGCTTGAACAAGTATTTACAGTTCATACAAAGCTTTTACTCCTGTTTGGAAGCAGCCAGCAGAGCAGGATTAGCTACTACAGCTCTCAACTCTCAGGATGTGGAACTTCACTCCCTTACACTCCAGAGTTGGAAGTCAATCCAGAGTAAGGACTTTGTGGTCAGTGATTAAAGAGCAAACTCCTGGTACTGCCTCCTATTCCCACGATGAGGAACAAGCTGCTCTTTCCCAAACACTACCTTAAGAGGATAAAAGTGGACTAAAGTTATGCCTGGCAGCAGGAGGTTGGTTTCACTTTGCCAGAGTACAGAGAGGAGTGGCCACCAGCTTTTAACTCGTAACACTTGAAAGCTTTTATTTCTTTATGTATTGGTTCTGTATTACAAAAGGAGGGAAAGGAACAGGAGCACAGGGGGAGGATCAAAAGAGCAGACAGAGGAGTTAACCAAATCAGTTTCAGCACTGCAGGTCAAAACCCTCCCAGCACACCTGAGGGGACAGGGCAAGGTCCTCCCCTTGGAGGTGCTGAGCAGGCTCAAGCTCTTCCACTGGCAGAAAGGAGGCACCAGAAGCCTCTTTTGGAGCAGCTCCCTGGCTCAGGACTTTCTCCAGCTGTGCAAGGAGAGCAGCTCTGTGCTGCCAGCAGAGTGCATGCCCTGCAGGTGGGCCTGGGGGGCACAGAGGCGGGGGTGGAGCATGCCCAGCCCAGGCAGATTCTTAGAAACTTCAGAAAAGCCAAACAAGCCCTTCCCTGCCCCCCCAGGAGGTGCCTGAGGAATGCAGCAGAGCTCTGCTTGCTCACAAGTCCATTCATGAGTGGAACACAAAATGCTGCCTGGCCCTTGGCTAAGCAGGACACAGGGAGGGGCAAGCAGAGCGTGGAGCACTCAGCCCTGGGCTGGCACAGCACACAGGGGGCTCGGGCAGCAGGCTGGCAGCAGAGCCCAGGCTGGCAGCAGAGCCCAGGCTGCGATTCCCACCGACAGGACTGGAGGCAGGACCCAAGCCCAGCTCTGGGAGCAGTGCAGACTCCTCCTGCAGCAAGCACTGCCCACACAGCAGCACAGAGGGGGCAGCCTGGCTGCCACCTCTGCCAGGCCACCCTGCCCAGCCCCCTTGCTCAAGCAGGGTCCCCAGAAGCAGGCTGCCCAGGGCCACATCCAGCCGGCTGCCGAGTCTCTCCCCGAACAGAGACCCCACACCCTGAAGTCCCAATCAAAACCTTTACTTGCCACCTGGAACCAGCTAAAAGCCCCACTCCAAGCAGGATCTCTGCCAGCAGTCAGCTCCAACCTGCAGGCACCAGCCCCTGGGGGGCACACAGAGCCCTGACCTCTGTTTGGTTACTTTTTCCCCTAATACACTTTAGGATCCTTTCTCTTTTTGTGTGTGTTGTGTTGGTGGTTTTTTTTTTTTTTGCCTACAGACATACAAAATTAATTCAAATACCTCCTTACCCCAAAGAGGATCTCATTTGACTCTCTACTATCCATAAAAAATATAGCCTTGAAAATCTGCTTCACAAAATAGTTCATTTGGTTACCAAAAGGAAAAGCTTAGAAACTGTTCAAAATCTGTGGTAGAAACTCGAGGGCAGGGTCCAGCAAAGAGCAACTCAGCTACAAAACACAGCAACCTCCTCCCTCTCTTCAGGGGGGTTGGCTTCCCAGCAACTCTCATCTCCCTTCACAGAGTGAGTGCAGAGGTTCTGCACTGCTGCAGCACACAGACCCCAGGCAGAACCTTCAGCCACCCTTTGGTATTTTCTCTGCCTTTGCTCTCAGCTCTATTTGGTTTCAGGCTCCCAAAGCACAGCAGCAGCTCCAGCAAGCAGTGCAAGGTTCCACTGCTCACAGCAGCAGCACCTGGGCTGGGTCTCGCTTCTGGCTGTCCAGTGCCCAGCAACTGTGACATCTTCATCACCAGCATCATGGAGTCATCCTCCAGAACCTTGCTCAGCAGCACCTGGTTCCAAAGCTTTCCTGCAGGAGATCCCAAGGCCAGCAGATCCCAGCCCACCTGGGCTGCAGGGGCTGGGTGACCTCCAGCACCCAGCCTGGATGAGGCCCTTCCACAGGAGGCGCGGGGAGGGCAAGAGAAGTGCTGAAGGAGCTCTCAGGTTCCCTCATTTCCATTCTCCTCTTGGAGCAGGTGGAAGGAGAGGCCCTCCCCATGCTGAGGTCTCTGTGCCTCAGGCACCTCCAGGACTGGGCCTTGCTGGCTGCTTTCTTGCAGGTCCTTCCCAAACTGCATAAACACAGCAAAAATTAGGGGGAGGGAGGGAGGGAAAGGGGGAGGAAACAACCACCACAAAGGCCATGTTTGGAACCTGTCAGCTGAGAAAGAGTGAAGAGAGTTGCTACCTCCAGCAAGCATCAGCTGCTTTGCTTTCAGCACCTGCAAGGAGCAGCTCCCAGGCTCAAAGGAAAATATTTACAGAGAGAGAACTGAAAGGGAAAGGAAGGACCTGGGTGGGGGGAAAACCCCCAACAAAAAGAGGAAGAACTGAAAATCCAACTGGAGCTAAGTCAACTAAATGCCAGCCACGGTGGTGGTGGTAGGGGGAGGAGTCCACTGCAGCCACAGCTGAACCAAATTCTCCAGGCCAAGAGGAGCTTCCCAAGGGCTCTGCAGCACCTCTCTGTCCTCTCCCTGCAGCTGCAGTCCTGGTTTGAGCATTTCCAGTTGTGCCAGCAGGAATTTTTGCTGAGGTTTCCTTGTCTCCTTTATTTTGTTGTTGTTGTTGTTGTTGTGTGTCTGTGTCACCAACAGCTTGCAAATAAAATCTGAGCCTTGGAGCTGTGAACTCTGGGTAGAAAAAGTTCCTTTTTTTTGATTCTTTGTGGGTTTGGGGTTTGGTTTTCTTGACCTTTTCATCTAGTTTAAAAAAAATTTCAGTCTATAAAAAACAAACACCCCCCCCAAAAAAAAACAACCAACCACCACCCCCCCCCAGAAAGGTCTCCTCTGGGAATCTCCACAGTCCACACAGAGGTGGCTGACCTCTCCTTACACACTTTTGTGGCAGTAAAGATCTTTCAAAGTTTTTAGCTCCTCAATCAGAGTCTTGTTCTGGTTCTCCAGCACTGCCACCCTGTTCTCCAAGCACTTCACATACTCCTTCTTCTTCCTGCGGCACTCCCGGGCGGCCTCCCTGCAGCACACAAAGCAGAGGCAGCTCTCAGCAGGGGGCTGAGGGTTTTGCTGGTGCTGCTGAGGCTGAGCAGTAACACAGCACAGCACAGCACAGCACAGCACAGCACACTACACCAGGTTGAAAGAGACCTTCAAGATCATCGTGTCCGACCCATCATCAATCCAACCCACCTAAACAACTCAACCACGGCACCCAGCACCCCATCAAGCCTCCTCCTGAACACCTCCAATGAAGATGACTCCACCACCCCCTGGGCAGCCCATTCCAATGGGCAATCACTCTCTCTGTATAGAACTTCTTCCTAACATCCAGCCTAAACCTGCCCTGGTGCAGCCTGAGGCTGTGTCCTCTTGTTCTGGTGCTGGTTGCCTGGGAGAAGAGACCAACCTCTGCCTGGCTACAACCTCCCTTCAGGGAGTTGTAGAGAGCAATAAAGTCACCCCTGAGCCTCCTCTTCTCCAGGCTAAGCAACCCCAGCTCCCTCAGCCTCTCCTCACAGGGCTGTGTTCCAAACTCCTCACCAACTTCATTGCCCTTCTCTGGACACGTTCCAGCATCTCAACTTCCTTCCTAAACTGAGGGGCCCAGAACTGGACACAGGACTCCAGGTGTGGCCTAACCAGTGCAGTGTACAGGGGCAGAATGACCTCTCTGCTCCTGCTGGCCACACTGTTCCTGATGCAGGCCAGGATGCCATTGGCCCTCTTGGCTGCCTGGGCACACTGCAGGCTCATGTTCAGCCTACAATCAACCAGCACCCCCAGGTCCCTCTCTGCCTGGCTGCTCTCAGCCACTCTGCCCCCAGCCTGTAGCACTGCCTGGGGTTGCTGTGGCCAATGTGCAAAACCCGGCACTTGGATGTGTTCAATCTCCTGCCCTTGGCCTCTGCCCATCTGTCCAGCCTGTCCAGGTCCCTCTGCAGAGCCTCTCTGCCCTCCAGCAGATCAACTCCTGCCCCCAGCTTGGTGTCATCCACAAACCTACTGCTGATGGACTCAATGCCCTAATCCAGATCATCAATAAAGATGTTGAAGGGCATGGGACCCAGCACTGCTCCCTGGAGCACACCTCTAGTGCCTGGCTGCCAGCTGGCTGTGGCACCATTCACCACCACTCTCTGGGCTCAGCCTCCAGCCAGTTCCTAACCCAGCTCAGAGTGCTGCTGTCCAAGCCATGGCCTGATAGCTTGGCCAGGACGGTGTCAAAGGCCTTGCTGAGGTCCAGGCAGACCACATCCACAGCCTGCCCCACACCCACCAGGCAGTCACCTGGGCATAGAAGGTGATCAGGTTGGTGAGGCAGGACCTGCCCCTCCTAAACCCATGCCAGGGCCAGGGGAGGGAGCTGGGCCTGCAGCCATCAGCAAACCGAGCTGGAAAGGATAGGAGGAGAGCAACGGAGGCCGCCGAGACGGGCAGGGGGCTGCAGAACCTCCCTGTGGGCACAGGCTGGGGGAGCTGGGGCTGTTGAGCCTGGAGAGAAGGTTCTAAGGAGACCTTAGAGCAGCTTCCCAGGGCCTGAGGAGGCTCCAGGAGCCTCAATCCATCCCCTCTCGTCCTGGCAATCCAAACCCTTGTTCCAAAGCCCCTCCCCAGCTCTCCTGGAGCCCCTTCGGGCCAAGCAGCCCAGGGGCCCTCACTCACCTGTTCTTCATCAGCCTGATCTCTCGCTTCAGCTGGGGGTCATCTGTCTTGCTGGTCTGTGATGTGAGAGTGACTGGAGAGGTCATCACCACAGCCTGGGGCAGGGAGGTGGTGGTCGGCGTGGTGCGGATCTGGTAGGTCTGCATGTCCCCCGAGGCAGCTGTGGGGACAAGAGCAGAGAGATGTGGCAGGGCTGGGAGGCTGCACCTGAGGTCCTGATGCTGGCTGCTGCTCAGATCATGGGAACAAACCTCACCCTGCCCCAGGAACATCCTGATCCCCCAAACCATCATTTCACCTTCATGTCTCGTGGCAGCAGGAGGGGGAAACCAGGGGCAGTGCCAGCTCTAGGCGGGGTGAAGGGGAGAGGGCCCCACGGGGGCTGCGGGCTCAGCATCTTGGGCTGGGGCTTTGCTGAGGGAGGTTCAGGTTGGACACTGGGGGAACATTTCTTCCCAGCAAGGGTTCTCAGGCCCTGGCACAGGCTGCCCAGGGAGGTGGTGGAGTCCCCATCCCTGGAGGGTTTCACAGCTGCCCGGATGTGGCGCTGAGGGCGGTGGGTCAGGGGTGGTGGCACCGGGAGCTCCGGGCTGGATGGGCTCCAGGCTCTCCCCCACGGTTCCACGAGAGGTACTCACTCTGCACAACCACCTGGTTGCTGGGCACGAGGATCTGCTGCCCATCAGAGGTCTGTGCATACTGCAGGATGGTGGTGCCAGGCTGTGTGCTGCCAGCGTTGGTCATGGTCAGCGTCTGCAGGCCCTGCACGGCCTCGGTGCCCGCCCCGGCCAGCTGCAGCCCGTTGGCAGCAATGGCAACTGCAAGGGGAGCAGACAACAAAGAGCAGCTGCAGCCCTGCATGGCAGCAGGCAGAGGGCAATGTGCAGCCTCTGCAGCCCTGCATGGCAGCGGGCAGAGGGCAATGTGCAGCCTCTGCAGCCCTGCATGGCAGCGGGCAGAGGGCAATGTGCAGCCTCTGCAGCCCTGCCTGCTGCTGGCAAGTGCTGCCATTCCCGGAGGGCTTCTTGCTTTGGCCGAGCAGGGCAGAGGTCTCCTGGGGGCACTCAGAGGAGTGTGGCCAGCAGGGCAAGGGAGGTTTTGTCCCCTCCCTCTGCTCTGCACCGGTGAGGCCACAGGGGCAGTGCTGGGGCCAGCTCTGGGCTCCCCAGTTCAAGAGGGACAGGGACACAGCAGAGAGAGTCCAGCAGAGGCTGCGAGGGTGAGGAAGGGGCTGGGAACATCTGAGGCTGAGAGCCCTGGGGCTGTTTGGTCTGGAAAGGGGAGACTGAGAGGAGACCTCGTTAATGGTTATAAATATCTGAGTGGTGGGGGCCAGGCCTGTGCCAGTGGCGCCCAGGGGCAGGACAAGGGGCAGTGGGCACAAACTCAGCGTCAGAAGTTCCATCAAACATGAAGAGAAACTTCTGGAGCCAAAGGGTGCTGGAGCCCTGGAGCAGGCTGCCCAGGGAGGTGGTGGAGCCTCCACCCCTGGAGTCATTCCAGACCCACCTGGATGTGTCCCTGTGCGACCCTCTCTAGTTGGCACTGCCCTGGCAGCAGGGTTGGAACTGGCTGAGCTTTAAGGCCCCTTCCAACCCAACCCATTGCATGATTCTCCCCTCTGAGGCTCCTGATCCCAGCCTATTTCCATGCAGCCTCTTTAGTGCCTGTTGGCTGAAATCATCAAATCTTTTGGGTTTCACCTCTGTCAGATCTGTACCAAGCCCTGCAGCTGAGGCAAGATGAGCCCAGAGGTGTGCAGGCAGCAGGGTTTGGTCACATACTGTACTGTCCAGTGCTGGTCTGGTAGATAGGTGTGGGAACAGACATAGAGGTGACCGTGGAGACCCCAGGGCTCTCCTCATCTCCCTTCCTCTCACGACCCTCTTCAGAGGAGAGATCCTTCAAAATTTTTCTGTTAAAGAGAAGAAAAGAAGAATCCCTCAGCAGGAGCTGCAGGGTGCCCAGCCTGCCCGGCCCAAACACAGCCTGGAAGCTGGAACCACGGAATCAAGAAGGTGGGAAAAGACCTCAGAGATCATCAAGTCCAACCCAGCCCCCCACACCTCCTGGCAAGCTAAGCCACGGCTCCAAGTGCCACATCCAGTCCCCTCTGGAACACCTCCAGGGACGGGGACTCCACCACCTCCCGGGCAGCACATCCCCGCGGCCGCTTCGCAGCTCTCGGGGTTTGAATGCTGCCTGCTCACAGGAAATGCAGAGCTGAGGTGGTGAGCTCAAAGGCTGGCTGGGTGAGCCCCAGTGGGTGTTTCAAGAGGGAGAAGACCCTGGGAGGGTGAGAGCAGAGCTGCTGTGTGCCGCCCCCAGCACTCACCGGTAGGAAGGTCGCCGCGCGAGGATGCCGCGAGCCTTCTGCGAGGAGCCGATGCTGTCCGAGGAGTCCTGAGAGTCCTCGCTCTCGGACAAGGAGACCTGCAGGACACAGCCCACCTGAGCCAGGACACCCAGAAGAGACCCCAGACCCACATAAGGGGAGGGCTTGGGAGGCACCTCCAAAGGTAAGAGTCCAACCCCCCTGCCAGAGCAGGGGTGCCCAGGGCAGGGCACACAGGGACACAGCCAGGGGGGGTGGAAGCTCTCCAGAAGAGACTCCACGACCTCTCTGGGCAGCCTGCTCCAGGCCCCCAGCAGCCTCACACCAGAGAAGCTTCTCCTCATGGTGAGGTGGAACCTCCTGGGCTCCAGTTGGTGCTGTCACTGGGCAGCACCAACCAGAGCCTGGCCCCTTCCTCCTGACCCCCACCCCTCAGATACCCACAGACACTGATCAGGTCTCCTCTCAGCCTTCTCCTCTCCAGAGCAAACAGCCCCAGGGCTCTCAGCTTCTTTTCACAGCAGGCCCTTCAGCACCCTCACAGAGTCATGGAATGGGCTGGGTTGGATGGGACCTTACAGACCATCCAGTTCCAGCCACCTGCCATGGGCAGGGACCCCTCCCGCCAGCCCAGGCTGCGCAAGGCCTCACCCCGCCTGGCCAGTGCCAGCCTGCACTGTGGCAGGGCCTGCAGGGTCCCAGCAGCCTCCCAGGCCTGCCACACACAAACCCCTGCACTGCTGCCAGGCAAACATCCTGCACTCACCTGCACTGTCTGCACCTGAGGGGAGTGGATGACAGAGGAGGACTGAGCTGTCTGAATGACTCCCTGGACCTGGACTTGCTCTCCAGGAAGCTGAACAACGGTCAGGGGAGCAGGACCCCGCAGAGACATCTGTCAGAGACCAAAGGATCATCCCCTGAAGCATCTGCAGGTGCAGGCAGGCAAACCAGCAGGGGACAGGCACCTGCAGAAGCTTCTCTTCAGTGTCATTAAGTCCCAGAAGGAGCATCCTGGAGACACAAACAGGCTGCAGAGTCACTGCCGTGCCTCAGGGCAGGGGCAAATGGGAGCTGTGGAACCCTGTGCATTAAAATGCTGCAGCTCCAACCTGTGGAGTGCTGAAGGATCCACAAGGAAGAGATCTCTTCAGAGCCACAGTGCTGGGACTGAGCCAGCAGGGCCGCTTCCATCCAGCTCATGGAATGGCTCAGGCTGGAAGGGGCCTCAGAGATCATCTCCTCCAACCTCCTGCCCTGGGCAGGGACACCTCCCCGAGCCCAGGCTGCTCAAGGCCTCATCCAGCCTGGCTTGCACTGATCTTGTGCTGCCCACAAACAACTCAGAGTCTTTTTCTGGGCATCCTTTAGGTTTTGTTTTCTTTTCTTCTCTGTGTGTTTCTAAACCTCAGGAGTCAGTACAGTCTGGGGGACATTAACAGGATGACTCTCAACTACCTCAAATGTTTGGTGAGATTTGGGCCAGGCTTTACCTGTTGAGCAATATGAGAGAGCTGAGCTGCCTGTAGGGTTGTACCTTGTGCAGCTGCTGCCTGGGACGGCGTCACCGAGCTGTTGCTGCTGCTCTTGTGCACCTCTTCCATCATCAGCTGCAACACAGGAGTTAAACCCAGGTCAGGACACATTTGAGCAGCACTGCCCTGCTCCTCTGGGGAGCCTCACTGCATGCTGCTGGCAGCCCCCACCTGCAGATTTTCAATGAGCTCTTTGTCCTTTGCTGTCACTTTCCACGAAGGGACCTTGAAGAGCAGCCAGCTCCAAGCCCCTGCCGTGGGCAGGGAGACCTCCAACGGCCCAGGCTGCTCAAGGCCTCACCCAGCCTGGCCTTGAACACCTCCAGGGAGGAGGCAGCCACAGCCTCCCTGGGCAACCTGTGCCAGGCTCTCCCCACCCTCACTGCAAAGAACTTCTTCATCTCCAGTCTCCATCTCCCCTCTCCCAGCTCAAAGCCATTGCTCCTCATGCTGTCATTCCCAGCCCTTGTCCCAGGTCCCTCCCCAGCTCTCCTGGAGCCCCTTCATGCACTGGAAGGCTGCTCTGAGGTCTCCCTGGAGCCTTCCCTTCTCCAGGCTGCACAGCTCCAGCTCCCCCAGGCTGCCTCCAGCCCCCTGCCCTGTCCCCTGGCTGTGGGCAGGCTGGGCACAGCAGAGCCCAGCTGGCCTCCTGTGCAGGGCTCAGAGCAGCACCCAGCCCTGCTCTGGGTCCCACCCTGCCCTGCCAGCCCCTGCACTCCCAGCGCCTCACATCCAGCCCTGCTGAGGTTCACTGTCACAGTTACTGCATTTCCTGGGTTGCTGTTTGGGTTCTTTTGGTGAATATAAACAAGTCAGGTCATGAGAGGCACCAAGAAAACCAAGATGAAGCTCTGAGTAAAATCATTTTCCAAGCTACCAGCCAAACCTGTTTTCAAACATCTGAGGGTGCACAAAGACCAAACAAAGGTTCAAGATGCAAGCAGAGAGAGGCAGTTCTGAGTCCCAGCCCCTGCAGAAGTCACTCTGTCCCCAGCTGGCAGCCAGGAAAGCCTCTCTCAGCTCTAAGGTTTGATGTGGAACTGTTCAGGGAGTCCTGACAGCATCCCCCCTGCCACACTGGGGGTTCAGTGGTGTCAGGAAGCAGGGGGGGGGGGTGGGGTGGAGGGGAGTGGGAGGAGCAGCCCAGAGCACCAGAAGCTGCTGGGTGAGCACTAAACATTTTGTCACAGAAGGGCTGAGGCTGCTCAGGGGACAGTTGCTATGAGACTGGAAGTGACATTTCTTTCTGTGGAAATGTGAGTCACTGATTTTTCCCTGCTGAGATAAAACCACAGCTTGAAGGGGAGAAAGTCAGCAGAGACCAAGAGCAGAATCTTCTGCCTCAGCCTCCCCCTCCTCAAGCTTCAATCCACTGCCTCTCCTCCCAGCAGCACCAGCCCAGGTTAAACCTGAGCTTGAGCCTCACACACCTTCCCTCGGAACACAAACAGGATCACCACACTTCACTGTGGCCAAGCTTCATTTATCCTCCCAAAGTTCATCCTTCAACTTCAAACACCAAGTCCTTTGCTTTGAACCACCTCTCAAGCACCACGACCAGCCTCCTCCCCCCCCCCCCCCCGGACAGCTGAGGAGGATCAATTTAAGACCAAAGTGAAATTTTGGAGGCTTTAATGCCCCCAGTCAGCTGCCTTCAGCAGCCAGAGCTCTCCAAACACTGTTGGCTTGATGTTGGAATTAAGACACTTGAGGAAAGTTTGGGTTTGCTCCAGAAGGTGGACAGAATTACGCTCTCCCCCCCCCCCCCCCAAGAATCTTGTGACAGAGCTAAAGGGCAGCACAACCTCCTGGTTCATGCCAGCAAGCAAGCGAGGAGATTTGAGTCAACAGAGCCAGCGACCGTTTTGGAGCCAACTCCCCGACCACGCTCATGGACACCGCTCAGAACTCCAAGAGCACTTCCCAGCTCTCCTCTTCCACTCACCCCCGCCCCGGCCCAGCCTTCTGCAGCGAAATGAAGCTCGATGCCCACCCCCACGGCGAGCGGCTTCGGCAAGCCGGCAGCCTGGAAGCGTCTCCGCCGCCGGGACGCGGGGCTCCGGGCGCTTGCGAGCGGAAATCGCCGCTGAGATCATCGACAAACGACCTGCGCCCAGCCGCCGCCAACCGACCCCGAGCTGACCGCCTCGGGCGCGGCGAGGCAGAGCTCCGGGAGCCAGCGCCCAGCCCGGGCTAACGGCGGAGGCGATCGCCGCCGCCACGGGACCCCCGCTGCTTCTCCTCCGTTAATCGCAGAGGTCCCTGCGGAGGAGACCCCCGCGGCCCTTCCACCGCACGCCCGAACAGAGCCCAAGCTCCCGGGCGCTGCGCTCCGAGCCCTCCGGGGGCCTTCTCCCCGCCCGCGGCGATCCAGGAGGCTGCTCCACGGAGCCAAACCTGCGCCGAGCCTCGGGCAGCGCCCCCGGAGCGCTGCGTGGCCTGGGCCCCGCGGCAGCCGCAGGCCTCGCCGGGAGAGCGGCGCCTCGGGCCCGGCACACCTGGCCGGGGCGGCGGGGCCGGAGCTCCCCCAGGGGCCTTCGCCGCCGGCCGGGACGGGGCGAGGAGGGCCTCGGCCGAGGGGAGCGACCGCGCCGCAGCCCGGTCCCCGGCCTGTAGCGGGGCTCAGCCAATCCCCGCGGCCCGGAGCGGGGGGAGGGACGGCGCCGGGGGCTGAGGGGAGCGACACGACCCGGCCCGGCCTGGCTTAGGCCCGGGGGCGGCGGTTCCGGGCCCCGCGGGGCGGGGGGGGAGGGGGACGGCAGCCTCCCCGCTCCCGCCCGCGCTTACCTCAGAGGCTGCCCAGGCCCCGCCGGTGGCCGCGCGTGGGGAGAGCCAGGGCCGCGCCCGCCTCCGCCTCAGGAAACCGGCGCCGGCGGCATCGTAAACACGGCAGGGCCGCGCGGGACGCTCGGGGTGGGCGGACTGCGACCATAGAGTCCCCGCGGAGGCCTCGCCTAGAAATCCGCACCATAGAGTGGCCGCAGCAGAGAGCTCCGCGGCCGGAAGCCAGAGCGGCCGCTCCGGCGCCGCCTCCAGCCGGCGCTCTCCACTCGCGGCACCATAGAGAGGCGGCGGCAGGGAGGCGGCGGCAGAGCGCCGCCGGCGGCTCGAGGGTGGGAAGCTGCCTCCGGCGGCCCCGGGCAGCGCCGCAGCCTGAGCCCGGCAGGGTCGGGAGAGCGCTGCCCGCCCAGAGCCTCTCGGCGCTTTGCCTTCGGCTTCGACCGGGAAATGGAGCAGCGAAGGTGCGGAGCGGGGCTGCCGCCTGCGCCCGAGGTCCCTCCTGGCCCTCCAGCAGCGCCTGTGGCTTGTTTCTGACCTTTAGCACAGCCGGACTGGGGGAAAGGATTCCTGGGCACTGCACAGGGACTGCTTCGACTAAACAGAGGTCAGCCAGGGGCAGGACTTGGGCTACAATTCCTCATTGGTTTTGTCCCAAACAGCCCTAGGGTGACAAAGCCTGGAGGGGCTTAAGGCCAGGCTGGATGTGGCTGTGAGCAGCCTGCTCCGGTGTGAGGTGTCCCTGCCCGTGGCAGGGGCTTGGAACTGGATGAGCCTTGGGGTCCCTTCCAAGCCTGACAAGTCTATGAAACCCTCCCTGCTGCCCCCAGCACCCTTCAGGGTCACAGAGCAAAAGGCAGGATTTAATTCCTGCCAAGCACATCAGCTCCAGGCAATCACCAGGACAGGTGGAAACCTTCCCCCTCCTTTCCAGCTTTCTCGGCCTGGATGTGACCCAGCTGCTGCTACATGTCTGCAGGAGCAGGCAGAGAGGTGCAGAACCCCAGGCTGGGGTGGGGCGGAAGGGGCCTCTGAAGGTCACCCAGTCCAAGCCCCCTGCAGCCCACCAGGGACATCCCTCAGGTGAGGAAGGCTGGAGGTGAGGAGAAAGCTCTTCCCAGAGAGAGTAATTGGCCAGTGGAGGTGTTCAAAAAGGGATTGGATGTGGCACTTGGAGCCATGGTTGAGTTGGTCAGGAGGTGTTGGGTGACAGCTTGGACTTGATGATCCCTGAGGTCTCTTCCAACCTTATTGATTCTGTGACTCCTGCCAAGCTTCCCCTGTGCAAAGTGATTTCTCCTCAGGAAAAGGGTGAGGAGAGCAACTTGCTCGTAAGGAACCGAGGAGCTGCCTGCAGGGAGGCTTCCCAGGGCCACCATTCCCACCACACAGCTCCACAGCTGCAGAGGAGACCTCAGGAAGCAAGGTCAGACCCAGCCCCCACCTCAGGCTGCTGCTTAAACTTTCCAACAAGTTCTTCAGGGCTTCCTGAAGTGAGGGACAGCCCCCTGGGACCCCCAGGCATGAAGCCTTGGGGCCCATGGAGCTCACCTGAGCAGGCTGCTCAGTTCCATCCATCCCCCTGTGGAATGGCTCCGGGGATGAGGGGCACCTCCCACCCCTCTGGGCAGCACTTCCCTTCTCCCCTTGCCCCTAGGTGGCTGCTCCCCAAGTGTTTGCTTCCTTCAACCCCTCAGAGCAACACAGCAGCTGAAGAGCGAAGCCAGGGCTCAGGCATCAATATTTATTAACACAAGACAAAGGAAACACAATCAATGCATTAATGAGACACTGTCCAGCCAGGTGTTAAAGTTAAAACCAGAGAGCTTAACCTAACTCTTAAATAAATAAAACCTTTATACATAATTACAGAATGCTAGAGCCTGGGTTTGACAATGGTAAACAAGGTGGAGAGGAATGAAAAGGAACAGAAGAAAGAAAAGGAGGAGGAGGAGGAGGAGTTGCATCTAGGGCTCAAATTGGTCTCAGTTTTACAACCTCCTGCTTTAGGACAGTTAGTAGGACACAGCCTAATGACACTGATTTAAATCAGAAGTGCAGTGCAAATGGTAACAAACCAGGAGCTGATGGTGACCTGGACCCAGGCTGGGCCTAGGGAATATCCCAAACCAGTTAAGACATACAAAATGTTTCAGTTCAAAGTGTTAAAGAGGTCCTAGGACTAAGTCTCACTGCAGCTGTTTGCTTGGAAGCTGCTGGCCAAGGGTAGGAAATCATTTGCCTTCTGCAGGTGGCTAAGCTGCAAAGCCAGACTTGGTGTGGAGCACCTGGGACTCAGCAGTCAGGGAGAAGCGTCCAGCTGGCCCTGGATGTGCAGCACCAGTGGCCCTGCCAGGCCCTGAGCATGAGCATGCAGCACCAGTGGCCCTGCCAGGCCCTGAGCATGAGCATGCCACCAGTGGCATGAGCATGCAGCACCAGTGGCCCTGCCAGGCTCTGAGCATGCAGCACCAGTGGCCCTGCCAGGCCCTGAGCATGAGCATGCAGCACCAGTGGCCCTGCCAGGCCCTGAGCATGAGCATGCAGCACCAGTGGCCCTGCCAGGCCCTGAGCATCAGCATGCAGCACCAGTGGCTCTGCCAGGCTCTGAGCATGCAGCACCAGTGGCTCTGCCAGGCTCTGAGCATGCAGCACCAGTGGCTCTGCCAGGCTCTGAGCATGCAGCACCAGTGGCCCTGCCAGGCTGCTGCAGTGCCTCAGCTGGTTCACAGACTGCACAATGCTGAGCAACTGGTGGCAAGCAAACCCAGAGCCATCTCGTGAGAGCCTTCCTGCAGCAACCAAAGAAGCATTTCCCAGTTTGGAAGAACAGACAAACTGCCCCCAGGGGCTGGCAATGAGAACGAGGTAGCACTTAGTGCTGTACAGTTGGGTACCTCACAGGGATGTTGTAAGGATTTGGTCAGCTCCTCACCTACGGAGGAAGAAATGGAAGGAGTGAGAATGACCTCTGGAAGGTCTGTGGCAAGCCATGAGCAGAGCTGGAGTCAGGGTTTCCAGAGCCACAGCTCCCCTCTTCCTCCTCTCCTGCTGCTTTTCACTGGGCCAGGCATAGCCACAAGCACTCAGCCAGCTCACAACTGGGCAGCTGCTCCTCATGGCTTCCTGGCCAGCAGGGTCAAAGCCTCTCTCCTCATTCTCTGAGCTGCATGCTGAGAGCTCTCCAACAGAGAGTGAGGGCAGACAGCAAACTTGCAACATCAAACCTCAAACTACCAGCACCTAGCCAAAGAAAATCAAGGGGGAAAGAAAACAAAGCACCAACCCTAAGGTGAGAACACTTCAGGTGTGTCACTCAAAACCAGCACCTCAGAAAGTCAGCCTGCCACAGCCTCAACCAAACCAACCTGGAAAGCCAGGAGTAAAACTCAAACAATGCCAGAGCTGCATTTCAGAGCCACCTCAGTGGACAAGCCAAGAGTCTCCTGAAGCAACAACTCAGCTGTGAAGCTTGGAGGGAACTAAAAGGTGGAGGAAGGAAAAAAGGAAGGTGGAGACCATCAGAGTTTCTCTGTGGGCTGCATGGGAAGTTTGCTGCACAAAGTGGAGCTGCATGGCAAGGCTGCTGTGCAGGAAACACAACCAATGAACCAACTGCTGGGCAGAGGTAAGGAGAAGCCTTTGCTGGGTGCAAGAGGAGAAGATTTGTGCCCCTGGCAGCCCAGAGAAGGTGCAGCACCAGCTGTCAGTCACAGCTACCCCCTGGCATTTTCTTCACTTTGCAGCCAGGTTTGTTCCAACTAAGTGCAGCCCAGGAGCTCCTGCAGAGGTGTTCTGGGATGCAGAGCTGCAGGAACCTCCCCCCAGCATCCCTGCTGCTGCCAGGGGCAGCCTCCCCAGCAGGGCACCACGGCAGCCATGGTGCTGCCTGACTGCTGTGGGGAGACAGACAGGGGTCCCAGAGCTGCAGCTCAAGCTGAGGGGGTTGCAAAGAGCTCTTCAAAGATTTGCCACAACAGCTTCCAGTTGCTGAACCTATCTCCCCTCAGGGATTTCTCAACAGCTAAGTTGTAACAGTCCTGGCCCCAGTGAAGGACTAACAGGAGGCTTCCAAGGCCAGGACTGGGCTTTGCTCACAGCTCTTCTGCTGAAGGCCACAGAAGCTGCAGAGTTTGTTTTGTAAACCTTCTAAAAACTGCCTAAAACCTTTGCATGAGGTAACTGTGAACATCTCAAACCACTTTATTTACACTGCAGGCCACCTCTGCCTCAAAACCAAACCAGCAAACCTGCTGCAGTCTCTGGTATCAATTCTCATCCCTGGAGCAGCTCTGCTGGGAGCACAGCCTGAGGGAGCTGGGGGTGTGCAGCCTGCAGGGGAGAAGGCTCCAGGGGGATCTTACAGCTGCCTGCCAGGAAGGCTGCAGAGGGACTTTTCCTGAGGGTGTCTGGAGACAGGACAAGGGGGAATGGCTGGAAGCTGAGGCAGAGCAGGGTTAGAGTGGAGCTGAGGAAGAAGTTCTTCAGCAGGAGGGTGGTGAGGCTCTGGCACAGGCTGCCCAGGGAGGCTGTGGCTGCCTCCTCCCTGGGGGGATCCAGGCCAGGCTGGGTGAGGCCTTGAGCAGCTGAGTCTAGCTTAGAGGTCCCTGCCCATGGCAGGAGGTTGAGCTCTGAGGTCCCTAAGCCAGGCTGTGATGGCTCTGCAGAAGCAGGGAGCTGTGCTGGGTGTCCATCTGCAGGAGGGTTTGCTGTAAGTAGAAGGTGCTGGAGCTGGGGGCAGAGGCTGGCACTCAGGGGCATCAATCCAGGGGAGCATTTGGGACTTGCACTGCAATCCCTCCTCAGCTCCTTGCTATTGGTTCAGTTCAGCCTCTTTGATGTGCCTTGAAATCAGCTTTCTGCATGCTCGGAGACGCTTCTGGCCAGCAGTAGAAGCCTGGACACTGGAAGGAGAGAGCTGTGGAAGGTGTGGGGACTAAGTGTGACCAAAGAGAGCTGTGCCAAGCACCACTCCTGTCCTGCAGACCTCTCCCTTCAGCTGCCAGCATCAGCCAAGTTAATGTTCTCTCTGAGTGAATTGTACAGAGGAATATTTACATATTTAAAATATAGGCAACAAAATTATTTTTCTCTCTCTTCTTCTTTCTTTATATTCAAGAAATGTCTCTGCAAAAGGAGCTCTGAGAGCCTGCAAGGTCTGGATGTGGGCATGGCACAGCTGTCTGTGATCCCATGGAAGGAGTTAACTACAGTAGAGATGCCATTAGGACATTAGAGAGCAGGGAAGTGCAGAACTCTGGTGACCCTTTTCTGAATAGGTTTTTATTATCTTAGCTAAATAAAGCCTCCCCTTAGAGAATCCTACCCCAGGAAGTAGATAAAAATACAAGTATGTACAGCAGGGTGACCAGAGGAACTCTACTGGCAAGGCCTTGGGACGCCTGGGGCTCACCCCTGTGCCAGCTCTGCACCTCCAGAAGCTAAGGTTTCAGTAAACTCTGCTTCCAGAGGTCTTCCATTGCCTGCCACAT
Organism: Picus viridis; assembly: GCA_033816785.1. Classification (NCBI taxonomy): domain Eukaryota; kingdom Metazoa; phylum Chordata; class Aves; order Piciformes; family Picidae; genus Picus; species Picus viridis. The sequence goes on along the minus strand of CM066605.1, from coordinate 1,087,305 downwards.
CTCCTCTTGCCTGCTGGCACTCAGAAACCACCTTAGGATTACCACAGGATGAGATGAAGGGAACGTGGCAGCAATCTCCACCTTCAGGTCAAGTAGCGGGCAGTCGCTTTTCCACCAGCTTCGTTTCCACAGCCACCCTCTGTCACTCGGTGGTCCCAGGGAGAGCTCCTGGCTGTGTTACATGTTGTAGGCCACATAGATGGGGTCCAGCTGGTCAGCCAGGAAGCTGTCCCGGAGGTGCATTCGCTGCTTCTCCCCCTGGAGTTGATGGGAATGACTCCGGGGTCCACCACCACCACCACGCCCACGATCAGGTAATGCTCCTCCAGGACCACGTTGGTGACCAGAGGGACCAGGTCCAGGGCCTCCTGCTCACAGCCACACAGCTCCACCACCACCACCAGCAGGTTGGTCCACGTGAACACAGCACTGAAAGGGAAGAAAGGAAAGGGCCAGCAGGAGTCAGTCACCCTCCCAGACAGAGCTCCCCAGATGGAGCTCTCTGTCCTGAGCTGAGTTTCCCTCCTGCCCTGGGCTGCATTTCCAAGCCACCCAACTCCAAAAGGGCCAAGTCCTGACATGGCAAAGATCAGAGAATCACAGAATGGGTTGGGTGGGAAGGGACCTCAAGGCTCAGCCAGCTCCAAGCCCCTGCCATGGGCAGGGACATCTCCCACCAGCCCAGGCTGCTCAAGGCCTCATCCAGCCCGGCCCTGAACACCTCCAGGGAGGAGGCAGCCACAGCCTCCCTGAGCAACCTGCTCCAGTGTCTCCTCGCCCTCACTGGAAGGAACTTCTTCCTCTTCTCCAGCCTCAATCTTCCCCTCTCCCAGCCCCAAGCCACTGCCCCTCGTGCTCATTTCCTTGCTGCTCAGCTCAGACTGGAGTCCCCTCTGGGGCTGCTTTACCATTCAGCGATGCTCCTGTGGGTCCGGGAGACGGAGGTCTCGATGTCGATGGGGTGGTAGCGGAGTCCCCTCAGCTCCAGGGTCTCATCCAGTGCTCCAACAACATAGAGAGCGTCGTGGCGCTCTGCAGGGGACAGAGGGGAGGTGAAGAGTGTGCAGACCACAGCCCAGGCACTGGGCAGGCAGTGAGTGGCGTCTGGGGAAGAGCAGGACTCGGTCACCGCAGAGTCGCCAAGCTTGGAGAGACCTCCAAGACCACCAGGTCCAGCCCAGCGCCTCCACGGCCGCTCACTCGCGCCCCTAAGTGCCGCCTCCAGCGGCGGCGACGCCCCCAGCCCCCGCGGCGGCCCCGGCGCCTCCCCGGCTGGAGCCCTACCCCCGCTGGCGGCGGTGAGCTCGGTGCGCCGCACGAAGCCCAGGTAGCCGGTGCGAGCCCACAGCGTCTGCGCCGCATCGCCGAAGCTCAGCCGCGTGTTGAAGTGATCTGCCTGCAGGCTCTCGCTGTCGTAGATGGTGTAGTAGCCGCTGGCCGTGTGGGGGCTGTTCACCCAGATCTGCACAGCAGCAGGCCGGCAAAAAACCCCTCAGGGGCAGGCGGGGCAGAGCCGGAGCCTCCGCTGAGCGAGCCCCGAGAGGCTTCTCTGCGGCTCAACAGAGCTGCTTCACACTTAGCTCCAACCTCCCAGCAGCCCAAACCCTTTCCTCCCCCCAGCCCTTTCCCTTCCAACCTCTCTTCTCCTTCCAGCCTCTTTTTTTCTAACTTTTTTCTCCTCAGCCTTTTTTTTCTCCCCTCTTCCCAATCTCCATTTCTCTTCCCAACCTTTCCCCTTCCCAGCTTCCAGTTTTCCTTCCAACCTCTTTTCTTCTTCCCAACCTCTTCCCCTTCCAATCTCCTTTTTCCCCTCCCAACCTTCCTTTCTCTCTCCCCAGCCTCCTTTTTTCATCTGGATCCCAAGCCACAATTCCCTTTCCCCCTTCTTTTCTTTCTTTTCCAAACATGCATCTGGCAGATCCCTCTCCTAGTGACTGGAGGCTGAACTGAGGCAATCAGTGAGGGATTTTGTTAGCCTGTTGAGTCCAAAAGCTGCTCTCAATCAGCAGAGGGCAAGTGCCCTGTGCTGGAACCAAGGGAAGGAAGCAAAATGTAAATGAAGGTGATCTGGAAGCCACTCAGACAAGATTCAGCCTGGACTAAACCTTCCTTCCCAGCAGGATTTACTTTTCTCTATCAAACCCAAACCAGTCCAGCAGGAATTCAGCATCACAAAGCCTGCAAGCTGTCAGCCAGCACCTCAGAGTCACACACAGGGGCTGCAGCTCAAGCAGCAGGCAGCAGAAGGTGCCCAAAGAGCCCAAAAGGGAAACCTCCACTCACCTCCCCCAGGTGAGAGTCTCCAAGAGGCCCTTTGGTCTCAGGATTGACAATGACTACTTTGACTCCAGGCAGAATCTGAAGAGCAGAAGAAGGAAGATCTGACCTGTGAGTTATCTTCACACCCAGCTGGAACACAAAGGCTGCTCCTCTGCCTCCAGGAAACTGCAGCCAGGTATGGAACATGCTGGGACACAGCCCCTGAGGTGTGCTAATGGCATGAAGGAGCTGTGTGACTCAGCCCTGAATGCTTTGGGTTGGAAAGGACCTCAGGAGCTCATCTCCTCCAACCCCCTGCCATGGGCAGGGACACCTCCCACCAGCCCAGGCTGCTCCAGGCCTTGAACACCTCCAGGCAGGGGGCAGCCACAGCCTCCCTGGGCAACCTGTGCCAGTGTCTCCCCAACCCTTCTAACCCCTCCCATTCTGGGACTGTGATTCCCAGCTACACATGCCCAGGGGAAGGGGCATGAGGCCCAGGGGCTGTGTGCCAGGCCAGGCCATTACCTTCCCAGACTCAGACAGCAGCAGGCTCTGCGGAGCTCCTCGTTCCACCAGCCGCACTCTGAGGGGAGAAAAGGTTGGGAGGGAAGAGAAGAGCTGAAATCTGCTGCAGGGTTGGGGTGGGGGGAAGAGAGCTTGGAGGCAGACAGCTCAGGGGGAACAGCTCAGAACCACTACAGCATTTGACAGAGGTATGGAGCAGGTTTCTGGCAGCCTCCCTGTACCTGTCGTGTCTCAAGGATTTCAGATCCACGTAGACTGTGGTGGGGTCAGGCCCAGATGTTCCCTGAAGAGTTACAAAAAAACAGAACAAAGGAGAAGATTAAAGGCTCTGCAGAATCAGAGCCTGAATCTCCCCCTCCTGAAGAGCTCCAGCTCAGGATGGAGCTGCTTTGGCAGAGGGCTTGGACTCGAGGGTCTCTGGAGGTCCCTTCCAGCCCCTCAATGTTCTGTGATTGGGTTGGAAGGCACCTGCAGGATCCCTGGGGAGCAGTTGGTTACCTGTAAGCAGATGGCCACGTTGACTCTGGAGCCAAAGGTGGTGCTGACAGCCCTGGGGGACAGCCCCAGGTCCTTGAAGAGCTTGGAGAAGGAGTGGGTGAGGGAGACCCTGGGCCGCTCCTCGGCCACCACCACGCAGGTCCGGACGCAGGACAGGTTGATGCCTCGGGCCTGGGAAAGGCACAGAGGAGGGCAAAGGGTGGGAATGCTCAGAGAGCCATGGAAGGCTTGGGTTGGAAGGGATCTTAAAGAGCAGCCAGCTCCAACCCCCTGCCATGGGCTGGGACACCTCCCACCGGCCCAGGTTGCTCCAGGCAGCCTCAGCCCTCCTCAGGCTGCCCCCACAGGGAGGTTCTGCAGCCCTCTGCTCATCCCTGTGGCCTCCTCTGGACCAGCAGCTCCATGCCCTGGTGCTGGGGGGCATCAGACCTGGCTACCTCTGCCACACTGCACCAAGGTCTGTCCCCTCACCAGAGGTGGCAGTTTGTGCCTTATCCTCCAGTGCAGGGCACTGCTGCAGCAAAGCCATGCAGGGAGCCACCTCCAGCACTTTCTGGAGCTCTTTCTTTTCCCCTCCTCTCAGCCCCAAGCAGGACACAGCTCTGCTTAGCAAACTGCCTCCCCTGTGTGCTCTGCATCCTGTGCTGGGCTGAGCCTCCACTGCAGACTCTTACATAAGCAATTCTGCAGAGCTTTCTGCTGCTGCCATCCTCTCCTCAGGGTTTGCCCAGCACTCTCTGACACTCGGTGGCAACCTGCTGCCTCCCCTGCCACACAGACCCTGCTCACCCCCATCCTTCTCATTTCCTGGGGCTGCAGACACCATTTTTGTTGCTGCTCTCTTGTGTTTGAGCAAGCTGTGGGCTGGAGGCTTGTGGAAGAGGAAGGTTGCTGGATTCAGAGACCCAAAGGGAGCTCAGAGCTCAGCTCCAACCTCCCCCCCCACAGGCAGGGACCCCTCTCAAGCAGACTTTACATAATCCAGGACTCCCTTCTTACCTTTAACATTTCAACTTGGTTCCCAAGTCCCTTTGTGCACAGTTCCATGACTGAATAGGAACAGAAAGTGTCCCTTATTTTGTACTGGCTGACAGTAGATAACCAGAGAAAAAGGTTGGATTCCAGCTCCATAGGAGGAATTAAGATTGACTGGTGTCCAGAGTACACACTGGGAATGAAGAACAGCAGGGAAGGGAAACATTTTTGTGCAGCACGGAGCTACCCTGAGATTAACCTCTTCAGGTCACAGCCACAGCCTCCCTGGGCAGCCTGTGCCAGAGCCTCACCACCCTCCTGCTGAGGAACAGCTCCACTCTAACCCTGCTCTGCCTCAGCTCCAAACCATTGCCCCTTGGCCTGTCTCAGACACCCTCAGCAAAAGTCCTTCTGCAGCCTTCCTGCAGGATCTCTTCAGGCACTGGCAGGCAGCTCTGAGGTCCCCCAGAGCCTTCTCCTCTCCAGGCTGAGCACCCCCAGCTCCCTCAGCCTGGCCTCACAGCAGAGCTGCTCCAGCCCTTAGCAGTTTCCACCTCGGAGAGCTGCGCTGGCAGAGGGAAGGAAGGGAACTGACTCAGCCCCAGAGCTTACAGAAGGAAACCTCCCTAACTGCAACAGATCATCGAGGAGGGAAGGCAGGGGCAAGGCTCTGGAGCCAGCTGGATTTGGCAGCACCAATCATTACCAGCAGGCTGGGCTCACACCTTGCCAGCCTGCAGGCAGAGGCTGCTGCTGCTGTCAGCCCAGAGACCGAGTCTGCCCTCACAGCAACTGGGTCCCTTGGGCAGTGGCAACATCTCTGCCTGCCATCGACCCCAGACACCGCCAGGGGCTGCCGGCTGCCGTTCACAGCCAGCCAGGAGCCGACCTGCTCCCTCCTGCCCCCTCAGAGTCCTACCTGCAAAGGCACCAGAGCACAAAGCCCAGCCCACAGTAGGGGTCCAGGCAGATGGCGATCTGCCGGGAGGAGTAGAGCTCACACTGCAGCTTGATGGCCCTGCAGAGGCCACTCACGGCCGCGTGGGACATCTGCAAGGGAGAGAGCAGCAGGGCTGACACTCAGCACAGCCCAGCAGGACTGCACCAGGGCAGGGAGGCAAGGACCAGGAGAAGTGCTGCCAAGGCAAACCCAGCCCCCCCCCTGCCCTCAATCCCATGGCAGCAGCCTCTGAGCCACAGCAAACCAGAACTGCTGAGCCCAGGAGCTGCAAAGCTTTGGGCACCTCAGGCTCCAAGCACAGCTGAGGAGAGTTCAGAGCTTTCCTTTCTTCAGTTTCTTATCCTCTCCCCTGTCAGCTGCATCCCTCTCCTGCTCGTGGGGGAGGGAAAGCAGAAGCTCACAGCTCTGCACTGCTCTCTGCCAGGCAGCTCTCCAGTGGGAGGCAGCAGCAGAGCTCCTGGTGCCCACTGCAGAGCTTTCAGCAGCAGAGCTCCTGGTGCCCACTGCAGAGCAGAGCTCCTGGTGCCCACTGCAGAGCTCTCGGCAGCAGAGCTCCTGGTGCCCACTGCAGAGCTCTCGGCAGCAGAGCTCCTGGTGCCCACTGCAGAGCTTTCGGCAGCAGAGCTCCTGGTGCCCACTGCAGAGCTTTCGGCAGCAGAGCTCCTGGTGCCCACTGCAGAGCTTCGGCAGCAGAGCTCCGGCAGCAGAGCTCCTGGTGCCCACTGCAGAGCTCTCGGCAGCAGAGCTCCTGGTGCCCACTGCAGAGCTCTCGGCAGCAGAGCTCCTGGTGCCCACTGCAGAGCTCTCGGCAGCAGAGCTCCTGGTGCCCACTGCAGAGCTCTCGGCAGCAGAGCTCCTGGTGCCCACTGCAGAGCTCTCGGCAGCAGAGCTCCTGGTGCCCACTGCAGAGCTCTCGGCAGCAGAGCTCCTGGTGCCCACTGCAGAGCTCCTCTCGGCAGCAGAGCTCCTGGTGCCCACTGCAGAGCTCTCGGCAGCAGAGCTCCTGGTGCCCACTGCAGAGCTCTCGGCAGCAGAGCTCCTGGTGCCCACTGCAGAGCTCTCGGCAGCAGAGCTCTCGGCAGCAGAGCTCCTGGTGCCCACTGCAGAGCTCTCGGCAGCAGAACTCCTGGTGCCCACTGCAGAGCTCTCAGCAGAGCTCCTGGTGCCCACTGCAGAGCTCTCGGCAGCAGAGCTCCTGGTGCCCACTGCAGAGCTCTCGGCAGCAGAGCTCCTGGTGCCCACTGCAGAGCTCTCGGCAGCAGAGCTCCTGGTGCCCACTGCAGAGCTCTCAGCAGAGCTCCTGGTGCCCACTGCAGAGCTCTCGGCAGCAGAACTCCTGGTGCCCACTGCAGAGCTCTCGGCAGCAGAGCTCCTGGTGCCCACTGCAGAGCTCTCGGCAGCAGAGCTCCTGGTGCCCACTGCAGAGCTCTCGGCAGCAGAGCTCCTGGTGCCCACTGCAGAGCTCTCAGCAGAGCCTGCCCTGGCCTCTCCCCAGCAGTTCCCTGCCCCTCCTGAGCTGGGCAGCCCAGAAGTGGACATCTGCTGTACCTTGACTCCTGTCAGCATTCCTGTGGTGGAGACACTGAAGTCCAGGTAAGCCAACATCTCAGCTGTGGGTGGTTTGTAGAGCTGGGCCAGTCGCTTCCTGGGCAAATCATCTGCACAGGAGAAGAGCAAAGCTTGGTCACTTCTGACCTCTGAGCTGCTCTGTGGAAGCAAAACACAACCCCAGCAGCCCAGCAGGGGTGCTGAAGCTTTCTGTTCATTCCCCTTCCCAAGCAGACAAAGACTCCTGGGGGTGCTGGGTGACAGCAGCTGAACCTGAGCCAGCAGTGTGGCCAAGAAGGCCAATGGCATCCTGGCCTGCAGCAGGAACAGTGTGGCCAGCAGGAGCAGGGAGCTCATCCTGCCCTGTGCTCAGCACTGGTTAGGCCACACCTGGAGTCCTGTGTCCAGTTCTGGGCTCCTCAGTTTAAGAAGGACATTGAGAGACTTGAAGGTGTCCAGAGAAGGGCAACAAAGCTGGGGAGGGGTCTGGAGCCTGTGAGGAGAGGCTGAGGGAGCTGGGGTTGCTCAGCCTGGGGAAGAGGAGGCTCAGGGAGACCTTCTTGCTCTCTTCAACTCCCTGAAGGGAAGTTGCAGCCAGGTGGGGGTTGGGCTCTTCTCCCAGGCACCCAGCACCAGAACAAGAGGACACAGTCTCAAGCTGTGCCAGGGGAAGTTTAGGCTGGAGGTGAGGAGAAAGTTCTTCCCAGAAAGAGTAATTTGCCACTGGAATGTGCTGCCCAGGGAGGTGTTCAAGAAGGGACTGGATGTGGCACTTGGAGCCAGGGTTCAGTTGTCAGGAGGTGTTAGGTGAGAGGTTGGACTTGATGATCTCTGAGGTCTCTTCCAACCTTATTGATTCTGTGACTCCTGCCAAGCTTCCCCTGTGCAAAGTGATTTCTCCTCAGGAAAAGGGTGAGGAGAGCAACTTGCTCGTAAGGAACCGAGGAGCTGCCTGCAGGGAGGCTTCCCAGGGCCACCATTCCCACCACACAGCTCCACAGCTGCAGAGGAGACCTCAGGAAGCAAGGTCAGACCCAGCCCCCACCTCAGGCTGCTGCTTAAACTTTCCAACAAGTTCCTCAGGGCTTCCTGAAGTGAGGGACAGCCCCCTGGGACCCCCAGGCATGAAGCCTTGGGGCCCATGGAGCTCACCTGTGTCGATGATGGTTGGCCAGGTTTTGACATCCACAGCAGCTGCTGCCTCTCTGGACTTCAGCAGCCTCATTAAGGTCTGGGTTGTGAGGATGCAGGCAGCCTTGCTGACCTGGAGGGGGGAACAGGGACTGAGAAAGAGAGAGAAAGGAGCAGCAGCGCTGGGGAAGGCAACAGGGCTGGTGAGGAGCAGCTGAGGGACCGGGAGGGAGACTGGAGGGAGACCTTCTGGCTCTCTACAACTCCCTGGGAGGAGGCTGGAGCCAGGTGGGGGTTGGGCTCTGCTGCCAAGCACCAGGTGACAGAAGGAGAGGAAATGACCTGAAACTGTGCCAGGGGAGGGTTAGGTTGGAGATAAGCAACCTGGCAAAAGTCCCTCCCCAGCTCTCCTGTAGCACCTTTTAGGTACTGGAAGGCTGCTCCAAGGTCTCCTGGAGCCTTCTCCTCTCCAGGCTGAACAGCTCCAACCCTCCCAGCCTGTCCCCACAGCCCTCTGATCACAGACTCCACATCCAGCTTTCTCCCCATGGCCCTTTCCTGGTTCCTGGGCTTGGACAGCAGCTAAGAGCAGGATCTGCACTTGCCCAGCAGTGCATTTCAGGTGGGAACCTCCCAGGCTGGCACCTCCAGGAAGCAGCTCCTGTGCCACAGCTCCTCCTGGCACACACCCGGAGCTGCCTGCCCCTCGCCTGGGCACCTGCAGAGCCTCTCCTCCAGCTGGGGGCTGTGCTTCGGTGGCTGCTGCCAGGCAGCCAGCAGGGCTGTGAGAGGCTGGGGCTGGGCCGCTGCAGGCAGGCTGGCACAGCCTGGCAGGCACAGCCTGGCTGGCACAGCCTGGCAGGCACAGCCTGGCACTCACCTCCACAATCATCCTCACGGTGGGCAGAGTGGCGCCCAGGCTCTGGGCGTGCGGCGGCCGGACGGTGACAGGCACGCAGCCGGCGTACAGGCAGCCATAGAAGGCAGCGATCAGCTCAATGCCTGCAGGGACAGGACAGGCCCCAGGCTGTGGGTGCAGGGCACAGCTGGCTGCACACCCTGCTGCCAGCAGCCTCTGCCCTGAGCAGCTTCTCCCCAGCCCCACTCCCCTCAGGAGCGGCCGCGGGCGCCAGCTGCCCCCAGGGCTCCGAGGGGCAGGGGGAGCAGACAGCAGGGAGGCCAAGAAAACCTGGGACAGGCAGCTGGGAAAGCAGAGGAGATTTGGCTCCTCCAGCTCAACACAGAAACACAGCCTGGGTCCTGCCAAGGGGGCAGCCCTTGGAGCTCAGAGCAGAGCAGGGAGCGATGCAGCCCCCAGGGCGCCGCTCGGCGAGATCCCCAGGGAAGCCCCAGGGGGCTGCAGCCCCCAGCCCGAGCTGCTCACCAGGAGGATAGAGAAGCACCACGTTGTCTCCTGCATTGAGATGGCCTTTGTCACACAGCACTGATGCAATCCTCTCAGCCTTTTTGTGCAGCTGCAGGCAGGTGGCTGTGCACACAGTGGTTCCCTTCAAAGGAGACAGAAATGCTCTAGAGGAGGGCCTGGCACAAGCCCTGTGCCAGTACATGGCAAGAAGACAAAAGGGACAAACAAACCCAACCCAAACAAACCCAAACAAAGCAACCAAAACTCCCCAACCAAAGCCAGGAGCCAGCTGGCTGCTAGTGTCAGTCTAGAGCTACTGCTGGCAGAGCTATGCCTAGAGGCTGCTGCCACTCGGGGAGCCACTCATCCACTACAGCATCCAGAAGAGAGAGATGGAGTTAGAGCTGCTCTAGAAAGTTCTACCTTCCAGGGAGTCAGTTCAGGGTCTTCTTGCACCAAAACCTTGCCAGAATATACTCAACACCATTAAATGATACCAGGAACCAGTGGGAACCTACAAACAGGCTCAGTTTTAAAAGGCAGCACTGAACCCTGGCAGTCCTGCAGGGGAGGAGACCTCAAGGCTCAGGGGTTCCAGCTTCAGGTGAGGAAGCCATGGGCAAAAGCCAGCACAGGGACTGAAGAGAGGACACTGGAGTGGGCAGAAGGTTTGAAACAGCCTCAACCTTGTGCTGAATAACAAAGAATGGCTCAGGTTGGAAGGGACCTCAGAGCTCCTCTCCTCCAACCTCCCCACCATGGGCAGGGACACCTCACAGCTAGGCTCAGCTGCTCAAGGCCTCATCCAGCCTGGCCTTGGAACACCCCCAGGGAGGAGGCAGCCACAGCCTCCCTGGGCAGCCTGTGCCAGAGCCTCACCACCCTCATACTGAAGAACTTCTTCCTCAGCTCCAGTCTGACCCTGCTCTGCCTCAGCTCCAAACCATTCCCCCTTGGCCTGTCTCAGACACCCTCAGCAAAAGTCTCTCTGCAGCCTTCCTGCAGGATCCCTTCAGGCACTGGCAGGCAGCTTTAAGGTCCCCCCAGACTCTTCTCCAGGCTGAACACCCCCAGCTCCCTCAGCCTGTGCTCACAGCAGAGCTGCTCCAGCCCTGGGATCATCTTTGTGGCCTCCTCTGGCCTCACTCCAGCAGCTCTGTGTCCTCCTCCTGCTGGGGACACCAGAACTGGAGGCAGGATTGGAGCAGAGCCAAGGGGCAGGATCCCCTCTCTTGCCCTGCTGCCCACACTCCTCTGGATGCAGCCCAGAGCTGTGGACCTTAACCAAACCCCAGCCCAGCTTGGCCCTGGGCTGTACCTTGGCATTTAACAGAAGGAAGAGTGGGTGGTCAGGAGTTGCTTGAGCTCTCCACTGCAAGACCTCTGTCAGGAACTGGTGCTGAAACAGAGAGGCAGTAATGAGCTGCTTGTGCTGCTCCTGCAGAGGCAGCTTCCCACTGCTGCTCTGCTTTCAGCTGCAGGGTGAACTGCTCCTTATTCTCCAGCTGCAGCACAGCAGAGGGCCCCAGAATGCCAGGCTGGAAGGGACCCCGAGGATCATCTGACCCTGAGTGGAGCTGAAATGGGCTGGCCCAGCCCCCTGCCAGCCTGCAGGCTGCCCAGCACAGGGGAGTCCGCTGCTTCCCTGGGTTCCAGTGCCTGCCTGTGCTGATGGGGAAGGATCTCCTTTGCCTGCCTCACCTTTTTCACCAGGTCATTGTCCTCCAGCTGCCCAAGATCCCTCCCAGAGGCCTGAGCGATTCGCTTGCCAGCCACCAGGTTGCCAACCATCACAGAGGCAGGGCCCACACCTGGGGACAGAGAACACCTTCAGGGGCTTGGAATGTGAAGGAGAAGTTGCTGGCCCAGAGCTGCAGCCTGCAGCACAGCAAAGGTACAGAGACCCTCTGGAGGACCTCCTGCTCCTGGGCATGGATGTGAAAAGGGAGGCAAGGAAGCCTCACTGAGGGGGCTCAGGCTCTGCTGTTCTGCTCATCAGCAGGGAGCATCCCAGTGGGGTCAGAGGCAGGGATCAGGATTCCTGACAGAGGCCTCAAGCATGCCACAGGTCCAGAGCAAGGCCTCACGCAGCCTGCTGGCTCTGAGGCAGGGCACAGCCACCACTGGAAGGGGTTGGTGTTACCTGGCTGCTTCTGCCTGGGCTTGGGCAGGTTGGTCACACAGGTGTGAGGGCACATGAGGATGTTGCAGGGGTGCAGAGAGCCCTCCAGAAAGTGCTGCTTGGTCTGGGAGATGTGGATCCCTCCCAGGGGAGTCTTTGGCAAGGTGTTGGCTGGCACAAGAGCAAGGCAGTAGACACCCACTTGGTGAATGCTGTCAATGGCCTGGAGAAAGGGAAGGAGGGCACTGAGCTCTGGCAGCTCACCGCCCCCAGCTGCCCTGACACACCGCAGCCCAGCGCCTGCCAGCATCCCTGCTGCTCCAGGCACAGCGAATCCATCCTCACCTCCTTCACAACCAAGCCCCAAATGCACAAAGTCACCTGAGAGCCTCCTGCCCCAGCCAGAGGCAGGGCCCTGCTCTTTGGCAGCCTGAAAGCAGAGCTTCGAGACCAGTGTGAGCCAAGAGTCAAAGCACAGCTCCTGAGCTCGAGCTTCCTGCCGGCCGCTTCCCCGGGGCCGGAGCTGGGCGCCGCAGGCACTCGCCCGGGGCCCCGCAACCCGCGGGAGCAGCCTGTGCGCAGCAGAGCCGCCCGGCCCGGGGCCTCTGCTCACTGAGGTGCCCCCTGAGCTGCCCACACACTGCAGAGCTGCTCCTCTCCCTCCCTCCCTCCCTCCCTCCCTCCCTCTGCCAGGGGCTGACCTGCAGCACTCGACTCATCCACTGGAAGCTGTCCTCCTCGGAGGCGTCCGGCCGCTGCTCGGCCACCACCACGATCCTCTCGTCGTAGAAGACGGACACGGAGAACACAGCAATCCTAGAGCAGGGAGAGCCACCCTGGCACAGGTTCCCCAGGAACAGGAGCCAAGGAAACAGACCAGAGCCAGAAGCTGGGGGTAAGAAACCAACAACCAAACCTCGTGGGGCAAAGAGAGAGGGGAAAGAAGAGAGACTCCATCGAGGCAATTCCAACTGAGCCAGAGGGGAAAGGGTTTGGGAAGTGCAAGGGATTCCTTCCACCTCCGGGTGCAGCTTCCACCCAGCAGTGCCCTGGCCTCCCAACCTGCCCCACTGCTGCTCCAGCCTGGGGCAGGGGTTGCTGTGCTGACCTTCCCCTGTAGACTGTCTTGATGGACTCCACTGCCAGGCCGGTGGCCACGATGTCGTCGGCGTTGTGCCGGCGCCCGCTGACCGTCAGCAGCCCGTCCATCTTCCCCACCACGAACACCAGGCTGCCCTGCCAGGGGAAAGGCTTCTGTCAGCAGCCTGCAGGGCGCTGCCACAGCTCCCAGCTCACTCCAGAGCAGCTGGCTTGATGTGAATCCTGGGGGTAGGGCTCCGCTCCCCGGTATCAGGTGATGGAAGGAGAGGAAACGGCCTGAAACTGTGCCAGGGCAGGCTCAGGTCGGCCATGAGGAACAATCTCTGCCCTGCCAGGGTGGTCAGGCACTGGCACAGGCTGCCCAGGGAGGGGCTGGAGTCTCCATCTCTGGAGACATCCAAAACCCAGCAGTGTGACCTTCCCTCGCTGACCCTGCTCGGGCAGGGGGGTTGGACTGGATGATCTCCAGAGGTCCCTTGCAACCCCCATGACTCTTCTGTGACCCTTCTGCACTCAGATGCTTTTCCTTTCAAGCCTGAAGGCTCCCAGCCCACACCAAAGCCCAGAGCAGAGCAAGCTGCCAGCTTGGGGCACCTACAGGTCCAACAAATCCCAGCAGGCCGGAGCGGACGAAGGGCACCTCGGCCACCGGGGAGCCCGCGGCGGTCACAGGGATCACCTGCAACAGAAGGCAGCGGGCTGGGGGCACAGTGGGAGCCTGAGGGCAGCAGAACACCTCCCCAGCAGGCAGAGGTGAGGAGGGAATCCTTGCCCAGGGAGCTGTGGATGTCCCCTCCCTGCAGGTGCTCAAGGCCAGGCCGGATGAAGCCTTGGGCGGCCTGGGCTGCTGGGAGGGGTCCCTGCCCGTGGCAGGGGGCTGGCACTGGGTGGTCTTGAAGGTCCCTCCCAAGCCAAGACCATCGGCCCTGCGCAGGGGGCAGGGCCAGATGCACCCTGCTGCATACCTACCTCAAAGGTGTTCTTTGTGACCCCTGCCAGCCCATAATACATCATCCCTCCTGCTCTGGAGCTGACGCAGATCTCCCCAATCTCGTCGGTCTTGCAGAGCTGGGGAGCTCCATCAGGCTTCACGATGCACATCATGCCTAGGGCACAGCACAGCCCCTGAGAACCCTCCCAGGGCTCACAGCTGAGCTGGGGCAGGGGGGACACTGCCTGGGGACTGCCCAACCTCCCCCTCTGCTGAGCATGAACATGGGAGGAGGCACTGAGCAGGTCTGGCCCCTGTGGACATGGCACCTGGGGCCATGGTCATCCTGGGCTGACCTCAGCTGGACTCAGTGACCTTAGAGGTCTTCTCCAGCTGAAACTCTGCTCTGGGGAGAGCTCACCTGCAGTGCTGTGTCCAGCTCTGGGACCCCCAGCACAAGGAAAACATGGAGCTGCTGGAGAGGGTCCAGAGGAGGCCACCGAGATGTACAGAGGCTGGAGAACCTCTGCTATGGGGACAGGCTGGGAGGGTTGGGGCTGTTCAGCCTGGAGAGGAGAGCTTAGAGAAGCCTTCCAGTACCTGAAGGAGACCTAGAGGAAGGCTGGGGAGGGACTGTTCAGAAGGGTTTGGGGTGGTAGGACAAGGGACAGTGGTTTGAAACTGGAGCAGGGCAGATTTAGTTGGACATCAGGAGAAGTTCTGCACCATGAGGGTGGTGAGACACTGCCACAGGCTGCCCAGGGCTGTGCTTGAGGCCCCAGTCCCTGGAGACATTCAAGAGCAGCCCTGCTGTGGCCCAGGGCAGCCTGCTCTGGTTGCTGACTGCAAGAGAGGGGGTGGCCAAGATGTCCTTGGAGGGCTCCCTTCCAACCTGATGCAACCTGGGAGTCTTGGGACCCCATTCTAGAGCCCCTCAGACCATTTGCAGAAAAGGAGACTGCTGCAGCTTCTTACCTCCTGGCATCACGTGGCCAACGTCCTGCACCGTGAGAGCAGAGTTCTTGTCCTCAGTGTTGACTCGAATCACGCCGAAGCTCAGCCCATGCATGGACAGGATGGCTCTGCCAGGCAGAGGAGCCCCAGGGACCCCAGGCCTTCGGAGGACACAGATCAATAGAGTGAATCAGGCACACAGAGGCTATAATTAGACTGGGCTGAAGCTCACCCAGCAACAGGAACAGTGCAGATCTCAGGCTCTCCTCTCTGGAAGACAGCCTGAAAAGCGAGGAGGCAGCAGGGGCCCAGGACAGGGGGCTGCCTCCTCCCGGGACAGCCTCGGGGGGGGCTGCCTCCTCCCGGGACAGCCCGGGGGGGCTGCCTCCTCCCGGGACAGCCCCGGGGGGGGCTGCCTCCTCCCGGGACAGCCCCGGGGGCTGTGAGGAGAAAGTTCTTCCCAGAAGGAGTTATTGGCCCCTGGGATGTGCTGCCCAGGGAGGTGGTGGAGTCACCCCGGAGGTTTGGATGTGGCACTTGGAGCCATGGTTTAGTCAGTCAGGAGGTGTTGGGTGAGAGGTTGGACTTGAGCTCTGAGGTCTTTTCCACCCTTATTGATTCTGAGAGACAACCCCTTGGGCAAATGCAGCTTGCAGCCTGCAGCCCCCCCGGGAGCTGTGCGAGTCAAGGGCAGGACAAAGCAGGGCACAGCTCTGCCAGGCTCTGCTGAGCTGTCACACAGCTGAGAGGACAAAAGCTCTCTTGAGAAAGGTTTCACAGCTCAGCTACCTGAGCAGCTGAGCACACAGCCAAAGGCAGCAGAGCTCCTGCCATGCTTAGGTCACCTCTGACCAACTGCTGTGAGACCAAAGCTCAGCCAGCGCCAGCCTGGCCGCTGCCTGCCCCTTACCTGCGGATGGCAATGGTCATCGCTTCTGGAGAGGTGGCACAGGGACAAATCGCCTCTGGCTTAAGCCCATGGCTCTGAAACAAGCTCAGGAAGGCATCACAGGAGGACACAGACCCTGGAAAGCAAGGAAGGGCAGATGCCACCACGACTTGGCAGAGGAAACTGTCTGCAGAGTAAGCTGGAAGTGCTGAGCACACCCAGAGCACTGCCCCCGAGAGCTCCAGGCAGCAGCTCCCCAGGCACCGGGGAGCAAGGAGCTGAGCTCGGAGCCTGCCCAGTGGGGCCTGGGGACAAGCAGTCACTGCCTGCTCTCTCCCAGCCTGCTTCAGAGCTGCTCCAGGCTGAGGTTTCAGCAGGCTTGAAGCACTTCCTAAACCTGCAAGGATCGGTGCAGGCAGGCAGGGACCAAACAGGCACAACCCAAACAGGGACAAGTGTCCCTTCCAAGTGTCCCTTCCAGCTGGTGCCATCTAGACAAACATTCCAGGGAGGCCACGGAGGAGGAGGGCTGAAAAATCTCTGCTCTGAGGACAGGCTGAGGGAGCTGGGGGTGCTCAGCCTGGAGAGCAGGAGGCTCCAGGGAGACCTCAGAGCAGCCTTCTAGCGACCGAAGGGGCTGCGGGAGTGCTGGGCTGATCCTTCCAGCCCAACCCATTCTATGCAGGACCTCAGGAGCTCTGCAAGGCTCTGCAAAAGGAGCCAAGCTTGGGAGCCAAGGAGGCAGAGGTGGGCAAGGCCTGGGCAGGGCAGCAGGGCACACTCACAGGGGTTGGCACCGTCGGTCACCACCAGCATGCGCAGCGAGCTGAGGCTGACGTCCCTCTGGTCCCTGTGAGCCATCATGGCCCAGTGCAGGTCTCGGCACTTCACCAGGGCCACTCTGGCTGCAAGGCAGCACACAGGCACCACATCAGCATGCAGGCACCACACCAGCACCACACCAGCACAAGGAAAAGCTTCCCAGGAGCCCCTTCCTCAGGGGGACACAGCTGCAGCGCTCCCAGGAGAGGAGATCCTGACTGAAGCCTTCCCCAGCTGAGCCTGCGGCAGCAGCCGGCGCCGGGGCACGCGGGGCACCTGCCCGCCCTGAGCCAGGCTCTGCCACTCTGGCAGCCTCCCCACGGCAGGGGCCTGGAGCTGGGTGACCTTTAAGGCCCCTTCCAAGCCAGCCCATCCCAGCTGGGGGGCACCCAGAGGTACCTTTGTGGGCATGGACTCTCTGCACCCAGGAGAGGGGGCAGGTTTTCATCACGGAGTAGGGCACGCTGATGGTGTGCAGCTTGTTCATTACATTCTGGAAAGCAGGAAAGAAGGGAGTGAGGTAAAGGGCTGACAAAACCAATCCTGAAGCACAAACAGGAGTCACCCTCACCACCCCCACCCCCTTCAGCCTTCCTCCCTGGAGGTGTTCAAGGCCAGGCTGGATGAGGCCTTGAGCAGCCCGGGCTATGGGAGGTGTCCCTGCCCATGGCAGGGGGTTGGAGCTGGATGGTCTTTAAGGTCCCTTCCAACCCAGCCCACTCCAGGACTCTCTGAAAGGCTCCAGGAGGCCTCCCCAGGCCCAGCTCACCGTCAGAATGCCATGCCACAGGCCTGCATCCTTCTTGAAGTCCAGAACATTCACTATGGTTTCACCTGGGAAGAGAAAGGTGCAGCCAGGGAGTGAAAGGTGCCAGGAGAGCTGTGAGCTGCCCTCTGAAGCCATCACTTGGCTCTGCCAGACCTGCTCCAGCAGGTGCAGATGCAGCAAGTGCAGAGCCTGGTTTCAACATCTCAGCAGACAGAGCTCCTTGTTATGCAAAGCACAACTGAGCAGCACCCCTGGAGCTGGAACAGAGCTCAGCAAGGTGCCAGGGAGGGACCCCCCAAGCCTGTAATGCACAGCAGCACAACAGGCAGGGCCTGGACCTCCTGATGCACAGGCAGCAGGCAGGGGAGGAGCAGAGAGCATCACTCTAGCACTGCCTCCCAGGAGCAATGGGAATCCAGTGAAGGCTTCCAAAAGCCAAAGTCTGCATTTTCAAGCACTGTGACACACAGCTCTGAAGAGAAAGCCTCAGTCATGGATACACCAATTAGCTTCCCAAGGCAGCCCAGGCTGAAGCACATCCCACAGCAGAGCTGCAGTGAGGCCAGAGGAGGCCACGAAGGTGAGCCAAGGGCTGGAGCTCCTCTGCTGTGAGGCCAGGCTGAGGGGGCTGGGGGTGTGCAGCCTGGAGAAGAGAAGGCTCCAGGGGGACCTCAGAGCTGCCTGCCAGTACCTGAAGGGATCCTGCAGGAAGGCTGCAGAGAGACTTTTCCTGAGGGTGTCTGGAGACAGGACAAGGGGCAGTGGTTTGGAGCCAAGGGAGGGCAGGGTTAAGGCTTTTTGTGGTCTGCTGTGGATTGGTCACCGTCAAAAGTCCGAGAGGCCAGCCCTGGAAATGCTGTCTGCTGCCTCCCTCCACCACTCCCTGATGTCTCTGGGACTTCTCCTACCTTCAGAGTAGTTGCAGGCCTGGGAGAGGGCCTGGCAGTGAGCCAGCATGGCGAGGCGGGACACTGTGACCCCCATCACGCTGCCCTCCTTGCTGGTCTTGTACTGCACGGAGGGAAACACAGCCCCGAGTGGGCCTCTGGATGCCACACACCGAGGAAACGAAACCCTGGGCTCCACCCCCAAGCAAGTTTTGTTTCTCTGAAGCTGCTAAAACAAAGGCACCTGCTCGGAGCAGGGCTGCCAGCAAGGTTCAGCACGCAGAGCTGAGTTACTGAGGCAGCAAACACACTGAGGTGCCTCCAGAGAGGGGAGAGAGCTCCAAATGCTGCTGGCCTCAGGGCCTCCAGGAGCTGCTCTCAGGCACATGGCCTCAGAGAGCTGAGCTGCCAGCCCTCTGTAACCAGAGCACTGCTCCAGCTCCTTCTGAGCAGCACCCAAGGCCACAAAGGCTCTCACAACAAAGCCCAGAGGCTCCCAGCAGGCTGGGCACAGGGAAAGGTTTGTTCCAGTGGCTGGCAGGTGAGCAGCTGAAGGTGGTGAGGTGGAGGCTTTATCCCTTGTGCTGATCAGAGCAGCACACTCAGGTGAGGGGAGCTGCTTTCCATTGCCCTTGCACTCCTCACCTCGATGTATGCTGGCTCAGGCCCTGCAGCTGAGATGTTGGGCTGCCAGTCCTTGGGAGACTTGGAGAGGTATTTTGAATCTGTCACAACCCACTTGAGCCTGGGCCAGCCTGGAACCAAGGTTCAGAGTGCCACATTAGTACCACTTCATTTCCTGAGGGAGTTTGCATCCTGCAGGAATGCACTGACCCTTCCCCCCTCCCTGCCCAGTTACACAAGCCAAGGGCCAGGCCAAGCCAAGCTGGTAGCCAGAAGGTTCAGCTTGGTTCTCATCAGGGGGTTCAGTGGGCAGCAAGGCAGCTCCCCCGTGCAGGAAAGCCTCCTGCAGCCTCTTGTGTCCTTGCTAAAGCTGCTTTGGAACTGCCAAATGCCACTGAAGGGATCTGAGGCCAGCCCTGGCTAGCAAAGGGGATTCATTCTGCCCCCTTGCTCTGCTCAGACCTCACCTCCAATCCTGCCTCCAGTTCTGCTGTCCCCAGCACAAGGACACAGAGCTGCTGGAGTGAGGCCAGAGGAGGCCAGAAGGATGCTCCAAGGGCTGGAGCAGCTCTGCTGCGGGGACAAGGCTGGCACGTGGATCAGTGCACAGCCAGCAGCAGGCAGCAAAGATTCCCTCCTTTGCCTCCCTGAAATGCATCCAGGCCTGTCCCAGGGACTGCCCCACAGCTCAGCTGCAGCAGGAGAGGACCAAAGGAAGGAAGCTAACCTTTGAACTGCACAATTTCTCCATTCTGGGTTTTTGGAAGCCCTTTCAGGCAGACTTCAGTGGTGAGGGCCAAGGCAATCCCACAGCTTCCCAGCAGAAAGCCAATCTGCTGCCCACCAGCATCCTGAGGCAAGAAGGAGGAAAAGTCCTTTCTGTTTAAAGCTGAGAGAAATCAGCTCTGCCCTTCCCAACCCCCAGGGCCTGCTGATGCTCTGGGAGCTGCTGGAGCACAAAGCAGGGAGGAGGAGGAGGAAGGAACAACCCAAAACACCCAAAGCTTTCCCTTTGCTTTGTCCTTTTCCTCCCCATCCAATGTCTGGCAGTGGTTTGAAGCTCACAGGCCAAGCAGAGCTGTGCAGGGCTGGGCACAGCCCCCTCAGCCTGTGCCTCTGAGGTCCATCAACGTTACCTTTCTGGTTAGAGGTACCTCTATAGGCACTGGGATCACCTCTGCCAGCAGACAGCCATAGAATGCCACCATGAACATCACTGGGTCGTTGTTGGGGTAAACCAGGGCCACCTGCAAGGCAAGGAGGTGCTGCCAGCTGCCAGGCCAGGGGCACACTGCAGGCAGCAGCTCTGTGCTGCTGCCCCTCTCCAGCATTACCCTGTCTCCAGGCCTCAGCACAGGCTCATTCTTGGTGCCCAGTTTGTTCAGCAGGGTGTAGGCCAGCTTGAGGCTCCTGCTCCACAGTTTGCCTGGAACACAAAGAGGGGACTTGGGCAACCCTAAAGCAACCAAACCCTGCAAGCCCTGAGTGCCTGCAGCGCCTCCAGGCGCCTCCCCTGCTCCAGCCACGCTCCCAACCCCAGGCAGGTGCCTGCAGCCATGCCAAGAGCAATGCCCCTGCAGTGCCCCCAGCCCTGCTCAGGCAGGCAGGGCAGCAGCAGGGGGGGGAAAGGGGCAGCAGCAGGGGGGGAAAGGGGCAGCAGCAGGGGGGGAAAGGGGCAGCAGCAGGGGGGGAAAGGGGGCAGCAGCAGGGGGGAAAGGGGGCAGCAGCAGGGGGGGAAAGGGGGCAGCAGCAGGGGGGGAAAGGGGGCAGCAGCAGGGGGGGAAAGGGGGCAGCAGCAGGGGGGGGAAAGGGGCAGCAGCAGGGGGGAAAGGGGCAGCAGCAGGGGGGAAAGGGGCAGCAGCAGGGGGGGAAGGGGGCAGCAGCAGGGGGGGAAAGGGGGCAGCAGCAGGGGGGGGAAAGGGGCAGCAGCAGGGGGGGGAAAGGGGCAGCAGCAGGGGGGACAGGGCTGCACTCACCATAGGTCAGGGTGTACACTGGTTTGCCTGTGACATCCAGGGCTGTCAGACAGGGGCACTTGGCCTGGGTGGTTCCCCAGCGCTGCAGGGCTGCCTCCAGGGCAGGAGGCCAGTTGCAAACAACCCCCAGGGGCTCTCCCTTCACAGGAGTCATCTGGCGACCCTCAGGCTTGGGCTGGTTTGGGTCAGGCTGTGGGACTGAAGAGAACTCAAATCAGTCTGCAGCTCTGCTCCGCTGCTGGGCGGCTGAGCTGGAAGAGGCACTGGAAACAAAGGCTTCTCCTCATCTCCTGCAGCTGCAGTACCCTCTGCCGCCTTTCAGTCCCGAGGAGGCCCCGGGGGTGTTCCAGGCCAGGCTGGAGGAGGCCTTGAGGAGCTGAGTCCAGCTGAGAGGGCTGCAGGGCTCTGCCCTGCCCCAGTAACCAACCACCCCGGGACGGAGGCTGCTACCTTCCACAATCTCTTCAAAGTCATCCACAAAGAATTCTTTCAGGGGAGGCCTCTTAGGTCTCTTCAAGGTGTTGAGCAACTGCTGGATTTTGGTGGAGACTCTGCTGCTCACAGGAACACCTGGAGGAGAGAGGTTGTCCAACAGGAGCTGATCACACCCCCCCAGCGGCCACGCCCCCTGGAAGCAGCCACGCCCCCTGGAAGCAGCCACGCCTTATCTCCTGCCACCCAGGGACACTCCCCTGCACCCACCCAGCCAGCTCCTGGCTTCCACACATAAAGGCTGTGGCAAAGCAAGATGCCACCAGCAGTGCCAGTGCAGGCAGTGCCAGTGCAGGCAGTGCCAGTGCAGGACGCCCCCAGCAGTGCCACTGCAGGCATTGCCAGTGCAGGCAGTGCCAGTTGCAGGACGTCCCCAGCAGTGCCAGTTGCAGGCAGTGCCAGTGCAGGACGCCCCCAGCAGTGCCAGTGCGGGCAGTGCCAGTTGCAGGATGCCCCCAGCAGTGCCAGTGCGGGCATTGCCAGTGCAGGCAGTGCCAGTTGCAGGACGCCCCCAGCAGTGCCAGTTGCAGGCAGTGCCAGTGCAGGACGCCCCCAGCAGTGCCAGTGCAGGCAGTGCCAGTTGCAGGCAGTGCCAGTGCAGGATGCCCCCAGCAGTGCCAGTGCAGGCATTGCCAGTGCAGGCAGTGCCAGTTGCAGGCAGTGCCAGTGCAGGACACCCCCAGCAGTGCCAGTGCAGGCAGTGCCAGTGCAGGACGCCCCCAGCAGTGCCAGTGCAGGCAGTGCCAGTTGCAGGCAGTGCCAGTGCAGGACGCCCCAGCAGTGCCAGTGCAGGCAGTGCCAGTTGCAGGACGCCCCCAGCAGTGCCAGTTGCAGGCAGTGCCAGTGCAGGACGCCCCCAGCAGTGCCAGTGCAGGCAGTGCCAGTGCAGGACGCCCCCAGCAGTGCCAGTGCAGGCAGTGCCAGTTGCAGGCAGTGCCAGTGCAGGCAGTGCCAGTTGCAGGCAGTGCCAGTGCAGGATGCCCCCAGCAGTGCCAGTTGCAGGCAGTGCCAGTGCAGGACGCCCCAGCAGTGCCAGTGCGGGCAGTGCCAGTTGCAGGCAGTGCCAGTGCAGGCAGTGCCAGTTGCAGGCAGTGCCAGTGCAGGACGCCCCCAGCAGTGCCAGTTGCAGGCAGTGCCAGTGCAGGCAGTGTGCCAGTCCTCTATTAACCGAGTGCCCAGGACTTGCCAAGCCCAGCAGCTGGCTTCTGGAGCGCTGCCCCTGCTCTCCCCGTCCCTGCCACCCCTCCCGTGCCCCCGGCGGGCCCCAGGGCACAGCAGGGCTCTGCCAGCTGCCTACCGTCGGCAGTGTCCATCAGGCTGGAGCGGTTGGAGCCCTTGTGCACGCCCTTCACGATGCCTGAGGGAGGAAGGTCGACCGCTGCTGGCCGTGCCGAGGAGGAGGAGGAGGAGGAGGTAGTTGCTGTGACGTCTGGAGGAACCGAGAAGCTCTCTGCAAGGAAGGAGAGGAGGGAGGGGGCGATCAGCAGAGCCCTGCTGCTGGCAGGGGAGCAAGCAGCCCTCAGGGGCCTGGTCCCAGCCAGCTGCAGGCCCCGGGCCGGCTGCGGGGCAGCTCTGAGCGGCGCTCAGCACCCCCGGGGCGAAGCAGCTCTGGGAGCTGCCCCTCAGCACGGCTGGGAGGCAGGAGGTGAGCGGCTCTGCCCGTGCCACAGGTGCTTCACCCAAAGAGAACTCCTCCTGCTGCTCTCTGCCCTTCCCAGCAAATCCAACCTCCAGATCTTCAGCACTGTCAAACCCAAACCCAATCTAAACCAAACCCAACCCCAACCTAAACCAACCCAACCCCAACCTAAACCAAACCCAACCTAAACCAAACCCAAACCCAACCTAAACCAACCCCAACCTAAACCAACCCCAACCTAAACCAAACCCAAACCCAACCTAAATCAACCCAACCCCAACCTAAACCAACCCCAACCTAAACCAACCCAACCCCAACCTAAACCAAACCCAACCTAAACCAACCCAAACCCAACCTAAACCAACCCAAACCCAACCTAAACCAACCCAAACCCAACCTAAACCAACCCAAACCCAACCTAAACCAACCCAAACCCAACCTAAACCAAACCCAACCCCAACCTAAACCAACCCAACCCCAACCTAAACCAACCCAACCCCAACCTAAACCAAACCCAACCTAAACCAACCCAACCCAACCCCAACCTAAACCAAACCCAACCTAAACCAAACCCAACCCAACCTAAACCAACCCAAATCCAACCTAAACCAACCCAAACCCAACCTAAACCAACCCAAACCCAACGAGACCAAACCTAAACCAACCCAACCCCAACCTAAACCAAACCCACCCTAAACCCACCCCAACCCCACCCCAACCCCACCCCAACCAAACCCAACCCAACTAAACCAAACCAAACCCAACTAAACCAAACCCAACCCCAACCCAACATCAATGCCAACCCCAACCCCAAGGAAAACAACCCAGAACAACCAAAGCCAAAAGAAACCCAAGCAGCAAGGTTGGGATCTACAGGAGCTCAGCCCCAGAGCAAAGCTCTGCAGCAACTCCCCTGCTAGAAATCTGCCCTTTGGGTTTTGCTCAGTGAGGGCTTCCCAAACCTCAGCACCCAGCAGGGCTGGGGAGCAAAGCAGGTCAGCAGCCCAGGGGCCTGGGGCTGAGATCCCTGCAGCTGGATGCCTGAGCAGCAGCAGCTGAGCCAGCAGGGAGATGAGAAACTCGAGTGGCCACAGCAAGCTGCTGCTCACTGTTGGTTTGGGTAGCAGGAACACAGCTCTGCTGCTCAGGGAGGCTGTAAGCTGCCAAACAGCAAAGGAGTCTGAGGGAGGGGCAGGGACTCTCCTGTTAACTTTCTCTTCACTCAGAGGTTTTGCTGAGCTGGGGATTCTGCATGGGACACAGCAGGTTCAGTCATCTGATGGGGCAGGAATGTTCTGCTCCAGCTTAGCACAACCAGCAGCTGCTGACTGCAGAGGGGAAAACCACTCAACAGCTCTGAAACAGGGGCTGGGTTTGCTGGGATGAGGGGCAAGGGAGGGAAGCTTGAGGAGGGCAAATTCAGACTGGAGCTGGGGAAGAGATTCTTGAGAGTGAGGCTGGGGAGCCACTGGCACAGGCTGCCCAGGGAGGTCCTGGATGCCAGGCTGGATGAGGCCTTGAGCAACCTGGGCTGGTGGGAGGGGTCCCTGCCCAGGGCAGGGGGTTGGAGCTGGCTGAGCTTTAAGGTCCTTTCCAACCCATTCCATGGATCCCTGAAGCTGTGCTGCCTTGCACAGAGGAGGCTGAAGAGAGCCAGGCCCTGAGTAATGCCCCCAGAAAGGTTTCTGTGGTCGACTCTCTGCACCCCAACTTCCAAGGAGGGCAAAACCTCCTCCCTTTGTGCACACCTCTGAGGACAGGTGGCCAGGAATATTTCTCTGCCAGTAGGAAGGACTCAGGCTTGGTGCAGCTCCAAACCTTTGCAGGGCTTCTTATTGCCCTCTCCAGAGCTGCTTAAAACCCCAGAGGTGAGAGCCTGTAAGGCATTCAGACCAGATGTGCAGCCAGCAGGAAGGTGGCACCTGCCTGGCACCTGCCTGGCACCTGCCTGGCACAGACAGCTCCAGCACAGCTGCAGAAGCTCTCTTTCAATCCTGAACTGCAGCAGGCAGGAGCTGTTCTGCAGGCAGGAGCTGGAGGGTCCTCCCCCCTCTCACCCCAAAGGTGGCTTCCTGGGTGCCCCACTTCAAACCCAGCCTCTCTGCTCCACAGGCACCACAGCAGCTGCATTGGATGGGCAACTTCCCCAGCTTCCCACCCCACAGCACTTGCATCCCAGCAACCAACCCGACCAACCCCACAGCAACAGACCCCCAAACACAGACCAAATGCAGGGGAACAGCTCAAGGCAGCAGCACTGCTGTGCACTGCTTGCCCCAACCCAGTCAAGCAGCAGCAGCAGAGAGCACACAACAGACACCATCTCCTCAGGGGCAGCCACTTGCTCCCCAGCAGGTCAAAAACAGACAGACAGACAGACACAGAGCAAAACCAAACTGCAGTTGCCAACAGAAGCAGCAGCGAGGAGCACCTCAGAGCCTCAAAAAACTGAGCCTGGGGTATCCAGATCTGTAGGTTCTGCTCTGCCTTCTCAGGCCCTGGCTGCCCTGAGTGTCCCCCAGCCCCTGTGCTAGATGTCTGCCCTGCTGGAGCCCCTCCTGCCCAGGGCTGCGCTCCTCTGCTCACATCCACAGCTGCCTTTGGGCCTTTGCCTTTGGTTTCCTTCTTCCCACCCAACACAGCCATCCCCAGGGCTCCCAGCACCACCACAGTGCTCAACCACAGCACTGCCCCCACCCCACAGGCAAACCCAACCCCCCTCAGCTGTCCCTGGGGACACAGCTGCCAAAGGCCGCTTGCAGGTAGTGGCTTTGCACTCCCAGCAGCTCCAGATGCTGCAGACACAGAGCCCCACAGAGAGCAGCAGTTTGTGAGCCTGCTTGGCCTGCACCCATGGCCTGCAGGCTTCCCAACCTGGGTCACCTCCTGCTCCCCACTTCCCCTTCTGCAGCCAACTCAACATTCTGCAATTCTTCAGGGGAAAAGCCAGAACAGAATAGAACAGAACAGAACAAACCCCCAGACCCCACTGTGCTGATGCCAACTGCACCAAGGTCCAGCAAGTTCCACCAAACCTGACCAAGCCCTGGGGCTGAGGTTGCCCTGCAGAATATTCACAGAACACAGAATCAACCAGGTTGGAAAAGACCTCAGAGATCATCAGGTCCAACCTCTCACCCAGCACCATCTGATCAACTCAACCATGGCTCCAAGGGCCTCATCCAGGCTCTTCCTTAACACTTCCAGGGATGGGGACTCTACCACCTCCCTGGGCAGCACATCCCCAGGGCCAATCTCTCTTGCTGGGAAGAACTTCCTCCTCACCTCCAGCCTAAACCTCCCCTGGCACAGCTTGAGACTGTGTCCTCTTGTTCTGGTGCTGGGTGCCTGGGAGAAGAACCCAACCCCCACCTGGCTGCAACCTCCCTTCAGGGAGTTGGAGAGAGCAAGAAGGTCTCCCCTGAGACTCCTCTTCTGCAGGCTGAGCAACCCCAGCTCCCTCAGCCTCTCCTCACAGGGCTGTGCCCCAGACCCCTCCCCAGCCTCGTTGCCCTTCTCTGGACACCTTCCAGCACCTCAACATCTTTCCTAACCTGAGGGGCCCAGGGCTGGACACAAAGCCTCTGGCTGATGGGAGTGAGGTTGGGAAGTGCCCCAGCAGGGCTGCGCGGCAGGAGGGGCTGGCCCTGGAGGCACTCCGGCTCGTCCAACACCATCCTGCTCTTCCTAACCTCCAGCCTAAACCTCCCCTGGGGCAGCTTGAGACTGCGTCCTCTTGTTCTGGGTGCCTGGGAGGAGAGCCCGACCCCCACCTGGCCGCAGCCTGCCCCCAGGGCGCTGCAGCGGCGGCCGAGCCCTGGCCGTAGCGGCGCGCCCTGGGCTCCGGCGCCGGCGCCGGCCCTTCCCCCAGCTCCTACCTATTCGAGCACTGGCAAATACATCAGCTAGAGACCCACTGGTCCCTTTGCCTTCTCCATGGGAAAGCGTAGAGGATGCTGATGAGGATGTGGATGACCCCTGCACAGATCGGTTGATCCAGGACTCAGCGTTCTGCAAGCTCTGGTGCAATGCAGCAGAGAGCGCAGCCTGGCGCCGCAGCGAGCCCTCGTCCTCGGAGGCAGAAGATGTGTCTGTGTGGAAGCAGAAGAGAGAGATCCAGCTGCTGGGGGCAGGGCAGCGCTGCCCCCTGGGGCGCGCTCCCCGCCGGGGCGGCGCGGGCGGGAGGCTGCGGCAGAGAAGGTTACGTCCGGAAGGTCCGACCCGAGGAGGTACTGAGGGGCTGCGGGAGGGGAAGGGCTTGCAACTGGAGCGGTGAAGAGGCAGAAATCCTGGGGAGCGAGGGTGGGGAGGCGCTGGCACAGCGTGCCCGGGGAGGCTGTGGCTGCCTCCTCCCTGGAGGCGTTCAAGAGCAGCAGCCCGGGCTGCTGGGAGGGGTCCCTGCCCGGGGCGGGGGCTTGGCACTGGGGAACCTTTAAGGTCCATCCCAACCCAAACCGTTCCATGACTCCATGGCTTGGAAGGGACCTTCAAGACCATCCAGTTCCAACCACCTGCCACGGGCAGGGACCCCTCCCGCCAGCCCAGGCTGCTCGAGGCCTCATCCAGCCTGGCCCTGAACACCTCCCAGGGAGGAGGCATCACCTCCTCAGGCTCCTTTCCCTGGCTCCTCTCCCTGGCTCCTCCAAGTTTCTTGGCTCATCACTCCTCTACCAGCAGATGCTGTGGTGCCTGGTTGGTGCTTCTGAGATGGGGAGTGAGGGGTCAGTGTCCCTGCCAAACCTGAGCCTCCACAGCACCACAGCAGTGCTGGCACTGAGGAACAAAGGTGCTGAGGCCACAGACAGAAAATGCCTTTGTCTGGGCTTCTAAATGGGTCCCTTTCAACTGCAGAAAACAACAAACCCCCAAACAAACCCAGAGCAAACAACAGGGAACTGCACCCTGGGGCTGGGAGGAGCAGCTGCCTGCTCCGTCCTGAAGCTGGGCACCGACTGTGTGCCTCTCACTCCCTGCCTGCTCTCTGCAGTTGTGCAGAGCCACAGGGCAGCCCTCAGCTAGGCCTGGATCTATGGCAGCCTCCAAGTGCTTGCTGTCTGTATTCCAGCTGCAAATCAAGCTCCTAAATCCCCCTCTGCCCTCTTGCCAGAGAAGGATGCAGCCAGGAGCTGAGCAAAAAGACTGACTGCAGAGCCAGGTCAGCGCCAGCCTTCGATTGTGTGCCCACAGCTGCAGCCCTGGACAGGTTGGTACAAAGCTGAGGCCCAAGCAGACAGCAGAACATGCACTGGCCCCAGGAGGAAGGGGAAGAAACAAGCAGGGATGGAGGAAAACAGGAGGGACACAAAGAGGTGTGAGGGAAGTGGCCTAGCAGAGCAGGTTCAGAGAGATGAAGTCAGAGTGAGAGATGAATCCATAACCTCCAGGTGACTTCAGCAAGCCCAATGGCTGTGATGCTTCTGGACAATGGGAGACAGGACAGAAGTCACTGCTGAGAACCAGAGACATTCATCTTTGGGGCAGTGCACAAAGCTGCTTGGAAGCAGAGAGGTCCACAGGCACTTCCCCAGCTGCCCCGCAGGGATGGCTCAGGAAGGAGAAGTCCTGCAGGTGATGGAAGCCCTCAGGAGCCTCCCTGCAGGAGCACTGCTGCAAATCCCTTCCCTGGATGCTGATCACTGAACCTTACCCAAACCAAACCATGAATTATGCAGCCAAAAGAGGTGTGAGGGAAGCAAGGGAAGAAGCCTCAGTCCAGAAAGCCTGCTCAGCCCTTGCCAAGTGCCTGAAAGCCCCCAGGAGGAGTCACTTCCACAGCCCTAACAGCAGCCCCAGGAAAACGAGCAGCTGCTCCAATGCAGCAAGAGGGCTGCAGGAGAGGCAGAGCACCCCCAGCTCCGCCGCAGAACTGCAGCGCTGGGACAGCTGCTGCCCCTGGAGAGGAAGCTGCCCCCAGTTCCTACCTTGAGATGCCCACAGACAGCAAGAGCCTAACCTGGGGGAGTGCAGGCATCAGCTGGAGACTGGACAAAGGTGGATCTCCGTTTGGTGGGCATGGGCAGGGCCATCTTCTGCTCCTTGTGCTTTGCCAGGGCTGCCTGAACTGCTTCCGTGTGGATGTCTGCAAAGAGTGCAACACACACAAGGCTCACCCCTGAGCAACTGCTGCTGCCAGCTGGACCCATGCAGCCCCCTCTCCCAGCCCCTCCCCCAAGAGCTGCATTTTGCCATCTCAGGAGGATCACTTCCCTTTTGCTTTGTTGAGGGAGGGAAATGAGCCGAGGCCTGGGAAGGGGCCAGGCTCTGGTTGGCGCTGCCCAGAGACAGCACAAGGAACAAGGGGCGCAAGCTGGAACCCGGGAGGCTCCAACTCAACAGGAGGAGGAAGTGGTTTGGTGTGAGGCTGCTGGAGGCCTGGAGCAGGCTGCCCAGAGAGGTTGTGGAGTCTCCTCTGGGGAGCTTCCACCCCCTGGCCGTGGCTGCCCTGCCTTACCCGAGCGGTAGCGCTCATCCCTGGCTCCTCCGGAGCGAGCTCGGTGGAACTTGGATGAGGATGAAGCTGAGGATGCTGAGGATGGAGCTGCAGATGGAGCAGGCATCTGAGATCTGGATTCCTTCTGTGATGCTGGATCAGCCCCTGGAAAACAGCCCACAACAGTCTGAGAGCTGGGAACAAAAGCAGCAGAGATGAAAAACACCAACATGGAGCTCGGCGTGAGGAGAAACTTCCCTGGCGTGAGGCTGCTGGAGGCCTGGAGCAGGCTGCCCAGGGAGGCTGTGGAGCCTCCTCCTCTGGAGAGCTTCAAGACCCACCTGGCTGTGTCCCTGGGTGCCCTGCCCTGGCTGCCAGGCTCTGGCAGGGAGTTTGGGCCTGGGTGATCTCTGAGCTCCCTTCCAACCTCAACCCTTCTGCCACTCTCTCCTGGCTGGTTTTAACTGCCCTTGGTTTTGAGAGCAGCACTGAGAGCTTTGTGATCCTCAGCTTCTGGAGGATGAGGCTCAAGGATGTAGAGACTGAGAGACTCTTGGTTTTGTTGTTTTTCATGAGAGGATTCTGTAGATGAAAAGACTCTTCAGAAGCAGCAGCAGGGCTGATCACCAAGGGGAGGTTTGCATGAGCAACCAGGGCAGCAAGTGCTGGCTGCAGGAGACAGGCAGCAGGCAAACCTGTTCCTCTGCTGCCTTTGCATACAGAGCTCAACACAAGAGCCAGAGCTGGGCTGGCTGCTCCTGCCAGGATGCCTTCCCCAAGCCAGGTGCCTGTGAAGATCATGGAAATAACCACTCAGGCACCTGGGGCTGGCATGGCAGCCTGGGCAGCACCTCCAGAGCACAGCAGCAGGCAGGGCTGCCCCAGCTCAGGGTGACTGCTGCTGCCTTCCAGCGCTGGGAAGGCTGAGACCTCAACCCCAAGGTCTCTTCCAAGCCCAAGAGCTGCACAATTCCATGGCTCCATGAGGTGAGGCCAGGTCAGCCCCTCCCTTGGCAGCTGGTTAGGCAGCAGAGTGGCAGGGAAGGAGGCTGCCTGTCCTCCCTGCCCTGCCCTCAGCAGCACCTCACAAGCGCAGCCTGGGAAGCTGCTCCAGATGCTCCCTTCCAAGGCTCTGTGAGCAGCAGCCAGCAGCTATCAGTGGGGCAAGCACCCTGGGCTCCCAGCCCCACCAGCTCCAGGCACAGCCAGGGCTGCAGCAGGGAAACTTTGTGTCTGTAGGTAATTAACTGCTGCCCTCGGCCTGGAAGCATGAGGCAGGCTCCCAGAGGCAATGGGAATGCAGCAGAGGTTTAGCAATCAGCATCTCCCCAGCCCCACTGCTGACAGGCCCTGGCCTGCCCCCCACACCCCCTGCCCCTCCTTCCCCAGCCCTGAAACGCAGCCAAGGCAGCAGCCAGCAGCAGGAAGGTGCTCTGAGAACTCTGCTGCCCTGAGCCCTCCTGCTCCTGCTGGGGACTCCAGCAGTGCTCTGCTCCTCAGCCAGGGGACCCGGTTCTGAGTCACTCAGGCACGGCTCCAGCAGGCTTCTGACCCCAGGAGGTGCCCAGGGAGGGGACAGCTGGAGCTAAAAGGTATAAAAGCTGAGGGCTGAGGCAGAGAGCAGCCCAAATGCTGCCTCAAGTGGGGACCTCCCAGCAGCCTGGGCCTCTTCCTGAACTTTGGCTCTTTCTGCAGCTTTCCAAAGCACAACCGCTACAGGAGCAGGGCACAGACAGCCCCTCCTCCCCCCCCCCCCCCCTAATTAAACAACAGTTTGGGAGACAAACCAAACCTGCATGCAGAGGGACAGGGAGGAAGGGCACAAGGTCCTGGGGAGACACTGGAACAGGCTGCCCAGGGAGGCTGTGATCCCACCAGGAAACCCACCCTGCCCAACCCCTGCCCAGCAGAGGCAGTGCCCATGGTCAAGAAACGCACTTTAGCCTTCACTCTCGTAAGAGGATTGCTGGCAGCAGCTCAGAGTCAGTGCATTCCAGTCAGCCCAGTCAGAGCTGGCTGCCCAGGGCACACACAGCAGCTCCTGATGGTTGCCCAGCTGAGGGAGGCAGCAGTGCAGCCATTTGGGAGCATCCCCACAGCAATTAGAGCAGGCAGACTTGCAGCCATGTCCTTCACTTCCCAATTAGCTGCAATTATCCTGCCCTGCTGCCAACCATCCTGCAACCATGGAAATGAAGGGCAGGAATTCAGCTCCTCTGGTAAAAGAAAGGCAGAAGTGATGGGAACTGGGTCTCTGTGGTTCCTGGAGCTGGCAAGCAGAGGCAGGGCACACACCCAGCACTCACCACAGCCCCCAGACAGCTCTGCAGCTGCCACAGGTCCCTGGGCTGCATCCTGAACAACTGGAGGCCAAACCCTGCCTGTGCCTGCACGGCCTCCAAGCAGCCTCCACAGTGTCACTCTCAGACAGCTGAGGCAGCACAGAAAGGGATCACAGATCCCTGAAGCCTCAGACCCCACTCCACAGCTCCCTTTGGCGTCAAGGCTAAGGCAGAGCAGCTCAAAGAGAGAAACCTACCTTGGGTCTGGGGGAGGTAAGGAGCCAGCAGCTTCGCTCTCTTCTTCTCGTACCCCTTCTGTGTGATGTCTCCTAGAACCAAGACAGAGAGCTCAGGCCAGCAGCCTCTCATTCTGCAGCCTGAGCTCTGCCTGCTTGGCTGTTCAGTGGCAGGAAGGCTGCACAGGAGCCCAGGTGAAAGGCAGCAGAGGCTGGAGAAAACCCGGACTCAAAGGTGAGGACTTTGCTTTCACGCAGCCTCCAGCGGTGGGGCAGCTGCCCTTGGGATCCCAGGGCTGCTCTCTTTGAATGCAGGGACTGGAGTCAGAGCAGCTATCTAGATGAGCTATCAGAGCTCTGAAAACCTGAAAAGGCAAATTCTGAGCTCATGCAAATGTTCTGCAACCACACAGCCAGCTCAGGCTAACCAAATGGAGTCATCCCCAAAACCAGGGCAAAGGGAAAGGCAAACTCGGAGCCCTGGCTCCAGTTAATCAAACCGAGAACAGCTTTCAAGAGGTGAAGTGGAGCTGAAGCCACTGCAGGAGCTGCTCAGGGCACCCCTGAGAGCCAAGGCAAGGCTGAATGGAGCTGCCTCTGTCGACTCTTCACCACTCTGAAATGCTCTGAGTCGGTGCCAGGGGAGGGCCAGGCTGGACAGAGGAGGCTGCAGGGGGGTCTGGGGGCTGTGGCTGTCTCCTCCCTGGGGGTGTTCCCTGCCAGGCTGGATGCCATGGCCACAGGCTCCTGTCCTGCCAGGCACTGGCCCAGGCTGCCCAGGGAGGTGCTGGAGTCCCCATCCCTGGAGGGGTTCCAGAGCCCTGCGGCCATGGCCCTTGGGGGTGGTGGTTGATGGTTGGACTGGAGGCCCTTGGAGGGCTTTTGCAACCCAAACAGTTGTGAGGCTCTGTGGGAGCCCAGCAAGCACAGCCTGTGAGCAGACCTTGCTCTGCAGCCACAGCAAGCTGGAGGGCTGAGAGCTGCTTGGGTTCCCACCCTGCTGCTGGCTGCAGCTCCACTGCCTGCCTGCTGGCAGAGGGAACAGGACACAGATGATGCTTGCAGGCCCCAGAAGGAAGAACTGCAGAGCAGAAGCAGTCCTGCTAAACTTCTCTCTCTGGAAAAGAGGCCTAAGCTGTCTGATCCTGCAGAGCACCCATCTGGCTGCTGGCTTTTGTTCTAATTTCTCACATTACAGCAGGGCCACAAGAAAGGCTGAGGCCTTGCAGGGATTAACCCCAAAGCCCTGCAGCACTTCAAGCCTTTCTGCAGCCTAACCTGCACTTGGAGCCTCTTACCTCTGGGTGCTGGAGGGCTGGGGCTGATCAAACACAAGGCAGGAAGCAAAGTGCCCTTTGGTGCTGCTGCTTCCCAGGCTGAGGCTGAGCCCCTCTCTGTGTCCCAGCAGGACCCCAGCCTCACAAACTGCAGCTTCTCTGCTGTGAGCCTGATTATTGCAAGGCAAAGAGCCTTAGGCACTGAGCAGCCCAGGCCTCTGCACTGGCTGCCTGGCAGCATCCTCCTGCCAGACACTTCCAGCCTGATCCGGAGGGCCAGGGCAGGAAAGGTGATTAAAGGTTTAGTCAGGCTCTAAGCCTCCCAGCACCACCAGTGCCTCTGCTCAGCATTCCAGCTCTGGGCAGTTTGGTCAGGGAGGAGATTCTGCAGGGCTGAACTGCCTGGCAAGGGCCTGGACTTGGCTCCTTTGTGCTGGGCACTCCAATCCCAGTGCCACCTGAAATGCCCAGGCTGAGCTTTGGGGCCGGAACGAGAGCTGCACTGCTTAGCAGAGGCTCTGCCTCTGCACACAGCATCTGATCTCCCTCCTCTTGCCCTGGGCCTAAGTCAGGCCCCAACAAGCCCAAACACATCCAGCAGCTGAACACCAGTGTCCATGGAGCACTGCAGTGCCAACCACAGCCTTCATCTCTGCCTGGCTGCAACACACAGCTCAGAGAGGTGACTCCAGCTCACCCCAGGGCTCTGCTGCCAGCTGCAACACCCGAGCTGCAGGCAGGGAGAACAGGAGGCTGAGGGCAGACCTCAGAGCAGTCCCACTGAGGTGGAAGCAGGCAGCAGGGACTGAGGTTTGAAGGACAAGCTGGAGCTCTTGGGCACAAACAGAAGAGATTCCTGTGCTCTGGAGCTGCAGCACGACACAGGGACTGGGGCTGGCAGGTGTGCAGCCAGCTCCAGAACATCAGCATCTGACTGCCACAGGAACTGAGCCCAAAGTGACTCTCAAGTCCTGGAAGCCAGAGTGTCCTCCACAGGCTGTGTGAGTGGAAGGAGTTTGCTGTGTTGGCCACACTCCTCCTCAGGCATCACCCAGCTTTGGTACCAACCCACTGAGAAACCAAAGAGTCACCAGGAGAGAAATCTTCCTTCACCCTGCTCCTTCTCTGCTGATGGAACTGGACACAGCTCCACCTGAACTCCCTCACCAACAGCATCAGTGACTGCAACAGGAAGGCACCAGCAGGGCTGCAGCCTCCAGGACCAGCCCCTCCTGCTGGGGCACTTCCCAACCTCACTCCCATCAGCCAGAGGCTTTGTGTCCAGCTCTGGGCTCCTCAGTTTAAGAAAGACATTGAGAGACTTGAAGGTGTCCAGAAAAGAGCAAGAAAGCTGGGGAGGGGTCTGGAGCACAGCCCTGTGAGGAGAGGCTGAGGCAGCTGGGGTTGCTCAGCCTGGAGGAGGCTCAGGGAGACCTTCTTGCTCTCTCCAACTCCCTGAAGGGAGGCTGTAGCCAGGTGGGGGTTGGTCTCTTCTCCCAGGCAGCCAGCACCAGAACAAGAGGACACAGTCTCAAGCTGTGCCAGGGGAGGTTCAGGCTGGAGGTGAGGAAGAAATTCTTCCCAGGAAGAGAGATTGGCCCTGGGGATGTGCTGCCCAGGGAGGTGGTGGAGTCCCCATCCCTGGAGGTGTTTAGGAAGAGCCTGGATGAGGCCCTTGGAGCCATGGTTGAGTTGATCAGATGGTGCTGGGTGACAGCTTGGACTGGATGAGCTCTGAGGTCTTTTCCAACCTGGAAGCAGCCCCGCTCGGCCCCGAGGTTCCACCTCCATCCAAAGGAGGCAGCAGAGGCGGCTGCAGGCTGAGTCCCAGCCCCCTGTGACGCCAGGGCTGCTCTCCAGCAATTACGAGTTGCTGATCTGCTCTCCCCGGTGGGGCTCAATCAGTGCGAGGTGGTAACACCAGCTCGGCCTGCTGGGCTCAGACAATGCTCCTCTTTCAACACCCTGCTCCCCTGCCCCCCCGGGACGGGAGCACTGAATCATTCACTGTCTAACAAAACCATAATTGCTCCAGTGGAGAAGTGAAGGAAAACGCTCACGTAGTGCACAGCAGCTCCCGACAAAGCCTCCCAGCCCTGGCTGCATGGAGCTGGGCAGCCAGATGGGAAAGCAGTTTGCAAGGGTTTGGAAACAACAACGGTTGGGGGGAGGAAGTTGGGATGCTCTGGAGAGCCACAGAGGGGGCTCAGGGTGGAAGGGACCTCAGAGCTCATCTGCTCCAGGCCACGGGCAGGGATCCCCCTCAGCCAGACTCAGCTGCTTGAGGCCTCCTCCAGCCTGGCCTTCAACATCCCCAGGGAGGAGGCAGCCTGTGCCAGCGTCTCACCAGAGGCTGTGGCTGCCTTCACCACAGGCCACTTGCTCCCTTCAGCCCCTGCAGATGTGCTGCTGCTTCACCTCTGCACCACAAACGCAGCCTCGGAGCTCTGCTGCAGCCCCTGAGCCTCTGCTGCAGCCTCCGGACCCCAGCTGCAGCCCCTGAGCCTCTGTTGCAGCCTCCGGACCCCAGCTGCAGCCCCTGAGCCTCTGCTGCAGCCTCCGGACCCCAGCTGCAGCCCCTGAGCCTCTGCTGCAGCCTCCGGACCCCAGCTGCAGCCCCTGAGCCTCTGCTGCAGCCTCCGGACCCCAGCTGCAGCCCCTGAGCCTCTGCTGCAGCCTCCTCAGCTCCCAGCAGCGCTGCCGCTGCTGCCCTGCCCCCGGCTCCCCCTGCTGGGGCCAGCCCTGCCGGCAGTAATCTCAGCTGCCACAGGCGAGCATCACCACCCCGGGTGAGCCGAGGACAGAGGTCAGCTGCCTGCGGGGGTGGGCAGGGGTGACCACCGCCACGGAGGTGTCACAGCTGGGTGCTGGCCACAGCAAGGCAGAGCCCAGGAGGCTGTCGCTGCCGCAAGGGGCAGCACCCAGGGCAGCACCCAGGGCAGCACCCAGGGCAGCACAAGGCCTGCAGAGGCTCACAGAACCAGCGACCCAGCACCACCAGGGCCACCAAACCACAGCCCCCAGGGGCCATGGCCACAGGGTCCTCGAGCACCTCCGGGGATGGGGACTCCAGCACCTCCCTGGGCAGCCTGGGCCAGTGCCTGGCAGGACAGGAGCCTGTGGCCATGGCATCCAGCCTGGCAGGGAACACCCCCAGGGAGGAGACAGCCACAGCCCCCCTGAGCCTGCTCCAGTGTCGCACTACTGGCACTGTTCCTCGGCTCCACTCTGACCCTGCTCTGCCTCAGCTCCAAACCATTCCCCCTTGGCCTGTCCCCAGACACCCTGATGAGAAGTCCTCTGCAGCCTTCCTGCAGGATCCCTGCAGGCGCTGGAGCAGCTCCACTCTTGGTCTGAGCTGCGCAAAGCATCCCCCAAGCCCCTGGGACACCCCAGACGAGGTGATTCTGCCCTCCACAAGGCTCTCTGCTGACTAATCTCCTGCTCCAGGAGGCATTTGCCTGTGCTCCCTCCTCAGACCCAGCCCTCCACCACCAGACAGAACACCAAAGTCTCCCAGGAAATGACTAAAGTGGATGCAAGAGTCACGGCTCAGTGACTCAGCTCCAGCTCAGCAGGCAGGGACACCGCTGCCCTGCCGCAGGTAGAAGCCGAGTTATCAGCCGAGGGGGTGCCGAGAGCCTTCCCCCGGGAGCTGTCCATCCAGCCCAGCCACGGGCCCTGCAGCCACGGGCACCGCAGCCACGGGCACCGCAGCCACGGGCACCGCAGCCACGGGCCCTGCAGCCACGGGCACGGGCCCTGCAGCCACGGGCACCGCAGCCACGGGCCCTGCAGCCACGGGCCCCGCAGCCACGGGCACCGCAGCCACGGGCCCCGCAGCCACGGGCACCGCAGCCACGGGCACCGCAGCCACGGGCACCGCAGCCACGGGCCCTGCAGCCACGGGGCAGCCACGGGCACCGCAGCAGCCACGGCCCTGCAGGGCACCGCAGCCACGGGCACCGCAGCCACGGGCCCCGCAGCCACGGGCCCTGCAGCCACGGGCACCGCAGCCACGGGCCCCGCAGCCACGGGCACCGCAGCCACGGGCCCGGGCACCGCAGCCACGGGCCCTGCAGCCACGGGCACCGCAGCCACGGGGGCCCCGCAGCCACGGGCACCGCAGCCACGGGCCCTGCAGCCACGGGCACCGCAGCCACGGGCCCCGCAGCCACGGGCCCCAGCCAGCCACGGGCACCGCAGCCACGGGCACCGCAGCCACGGGCACGGGCCCTGCAGCCACGGGCACCGCAGCCACGGGGCACGGGCCCTGCAGCCACGGGCACCGCAGCCACGGGCACCG
This sequence comes from Picus viridis, assembly GCA_033816785.1. Classification (NCBI taxonomy): domain Eukaryota; kingdom Metazoa; phylum Chordata; class Aves; order Piciformes; family Picidae; genus Picus; species Picus viridis. The sequence goes on along the minus strand of CM066605.1, from coordinate 1,050,302 downwards.
CAGCCACAGGCAGCCTCTCTGCATTCCACACAGCAGGCACTCTCCCCAGGACACAGCCCTGCTGCCTTTCCAGCCCAGCCCTGCTCCCAGCCCAGCCAGAACCACGCAGCCCCCCCAGGAGATTCTCCCCCACGAGGAGAGCGAGGGACTGGAATCACCTCCCAGGGCAAGCAGTGGATTCCCCTCCACTGGGCAGGTCTGACAGAACCAGGGAATGCTTTGCTGAACCCCTCCAGGGATGGGAACTCCATCACCTCCCCTCGTCCTGGCACTCCCAGACCTTGCCCCAAGTCCCTCCCCTGCCCTCCTGGAGCCCCTTCAGGTACTGGAAGGTTGCTCTGAGGTCTCCCTGCAGCCTTCTCCAGGCTGCACAGCCCCAGCTCTGCCAGCCTGTCCCCACAGGGGAGGTTCTCCAGCCTCTGACCATCTTCCTGTGCCTCCCAATTCCCCTCACGCCTTTCCTGCCCTCGCAGGAGCAGCTCTGGCTGCAGCCACACTCAGCAGGAACCAGCCCTGCTGTGGGCTGAGTTAGTCACTGGAGCAGGATTCCACTGCTCAACCCAAAGCACTGCAATGATTAATCTCCCCTTCAGCCTCCCAGCCAGGCCCAACAGCTGGGATCTGACTGGCAGCAGCTCCCAGCAGGCACCCAGTGAGCAGCCAGCACTCCGAGTGGGGCTCCTGGACTGAGGAGTACAGCCCAGGCAGGCTGGCTGCAGGCTGGGGAAGCCAGCTTGGGACAGAGCAGCTGAGAACTGCTCTGTGCAGCGTGGAGCAGGCCCCCAGCCCAGGACAGGCTGTGTGTAAGCCCTCAGCTTTGTTTAGCTCAGCAAGCCTGGCTCTGGGGGAGCTGCACTGCGAAGGAAAGCCTCTGGCAGGGCACCAGCCAGGCCGGGGAAACCCTCTGCTGTCAGCTGCAAACCAAACACCAGGCAAGGAACAACTTCAGGGCTCTTTCAGCAGGCAGAGTCAATGTCTGCTTCAGAAGCACTTTGTCAGGGGCTGGGCAGCAGGATGTGGCCTGAAGAGCCTCCAAGCTGCACAGCAGAGCATCAAAACACTGGAGAAAGCAGCAGAAGTGAGAGCCCTGGGAGCAGAGCTGAGCAACCCAGCTGCAAGCTGCCAGCCCCCAGAGCCCTGCTCTGCACAGCAGCAGCTCTGCAGGGCAGGCAGCACTCAGCTCTGCCTGCTCTGGGAGCCTTCAAGGGGCAGAGTGCCCACCCCTGGTGGGCACAGCTCGCCCTACCAGCCCCAGCCCTTGTAAGCAGCCCCCAGCTTGGTAAAATCCCTGCAGAACTCTGCTGTCCACCCACCCAGGAGCATCCCAGCTGCACTCTTACTCCCCTGACCTCCCGCCCAGCCCAGTCCCTGTGCTCTCCCCTGCCCTGCCCCAGCACCATTCCCGGTCCCTCTCCAGCCTGCTGGCTCCTTGGCAGCACAGCCAGAGCCTGCCAGCAGATGCAAAGCACCCTGCTGGCTTCCCCAGGCCTCCTGCTGAAGGGCTGGGAGCTGAGCACTGCCTCTCCTCTCCTCCCTGCTGCAGCTGACAGCACCACAGCTACCTGTGCCTGGCTGAGCTGCTCCTACACCCAACCCAGCCACCAGCAGCAGACAGAAACCACTTCAAAGCTGACTAAAAGGGGGATCAAACCAGGGTGTCAGTGCAGGGAGATGAACAGGCAGAGACTTTTATCTCCTTGGTGAAACAGCATCTTCACAGCAGGCTTTGCTTCCAGCTACAAGCACAACACAATGGCCTCTGACAGCCACCTGAAGCACCACAGACACTGCACAAGCTGCGGGGGGAGGCAGGAAGGGCTAAGGAGGAGTTGACAGCAGTGACTTAAGGCAAAGTATTCTGCCAGGAAAGAGAAACAGAAGAGATGGAGAAGGTTGGAACCTGATGATCTCAGAGGGCTTTTCCAGCCTTAATGATTTACCCTGCCCTGCTCACACCCCACCTCCAGCCCTGCCTCCAGTTCTGGGGTCCCCAGCACAAGAAGGGCACAGAGCTGTGGCAGGGAGGCCAGAGGAGGCCACAGAGATGATCCAAGGGCTGGAGCAAAGCCCTTCCACGCTGCCTTTAGCCTCCTCACAGATGAAGGCAAGCAAGCCCCTGGGGCTCTGCTAGTGCCAGAACAAGGCACAGGTTTCCTTCAGCCTCTACCAAAGGCCTGAAGCAGCTGGCAAGCTGCCCTGGCCTGGCTGCCTTCTTCCTTTCCAGCTGTGCCCTGCCTAGACAAGGCAGGGGAGGCTCTCAGTTTGCACCCTGCTGCAGTCAGGGGCAGAGGGTATCACAGGAAACCTGAGGCAGCTTTTCCCCCTCCGTGAGGTCACTCCCTGGAGCCAGCAGCAGGGAGCTGAAGCAGCAGCCAAGGTGTGCAGGGCCCAACTCTGACTGGTTCAGTGAGTTCAGGCAGGGATGTCTGCAACTGCTTGGGGCAGAATGTGCTGAAGGAGCAGAAATCCACCTTGCAGCTGGGGACCTGTGAAGCAGCTTCAAACAATCTCTGTAACACGTGGACACAGCCCAAGAGCTGCTGGCTTGCTCCAGCGTCACAGCAGCTCCTGGGGACCTGCTGAGGCCATTCCAGCCTCCAGAACAGGAGAGAAAAAAAAGAGAAAGGTCCAGCCCTGCTCCAGGCAGAGCAGAGGAGCCTCCACCAACAGGCAGCATGCCCTGGAAGGCCCTGGCACAGGCTGCCCGGGGAGGTGGTGGCATCACCATCCCCAGAGCTGCACAACAAAGCTGTGGCCATGGCACCTGGGGACAGGGTCTGGTGGCCATGGGGGGTTGGGCTGGAGCAGAGGGTCCCTAAGGTGCTCTCCAACCTCAGCCACCCCATGGCTCAAACAGCAGGACACAGTAACCATGACCACCAAGCATGGTTTGCCAGCTCTGGATGCTTCTCTTCCTGGCCTCCCTGCTCCCAGCACACCCTGCTGAGAGTGCCTGAGCCAAGCCCTGTACGAGGAGGAGCACACAGGAGGGTGATGGCAGCTTCCCCTTTGCTGCTCCAGCCAGACCTGGGGGGTTTAAGGCCTACTGCAAAATAAAGAGCTGCCCTGAAACCCTTCCAAGGCAACACCAGCCCCAAGGCAGCCCCAGCCCCAAGGCTGGTGGTGGTCTGGGGGAGGCAGGAGAGCAGATCAGCTGTGCTGGTCCCCGTGTCCCTGCCCAGAGGCACTGCCAGGCTGGCGACTGCTGCAACTCTGCAGCAGGACTAAACAAGCAGAGTGTCTCAAAGCCAGCAAGCAGCAGCCAGAGCAGATGTTTGCTCAGGGTTTCTAGGTGTGTCTGCAGCCAGGACTAATGGCATTATTTGCACCTGACTCACTGCCTTTGTCTCCATCCATGGTTCTCCCTCCCTGGCACTCAACCATTTGAGCTCTTTGCTGACTTTCTGCGTTCAGGACATCTCCAAGGGCTGGAGAGTTCAAAGCAGAGAGGAGTTCCACAGACACAGCTGGTCTGTATGGGTCTGAGCTCCACTGAAAAGCAGCTCTGAGGCCTCCCTGGAGCCTTCTCCTCTCCAGGCTGAAGAGCCCCAAGCCCTGCAGCCTGCCCCCGTGGCGGAGCTGCTCCCAGAGCCTGGCTCTGCCTCGCTCCTGTGCTGCTCAGCTCCCTGCCTGTGCACTGACAGTGACACCACTTCTGCCCTGCTAGCAGCTCCCAGTCCCCAGCTGCCTGAGCTCAGAGGTTTCCATTCCAATGACAATAAGAATTGTTCCTTTTTGCCTTCACCCACAAGGGATCACTCAAAAGTTTCTGCCCTAAGAACAAACAGAGGCCTCAGCCTGACACAGCACTGACCCCAGCCCGCCAGCCCCACCAGCCCCACTCCCTGCTAACCCCAGGCAGGCTGCAGGCCTGGGGGGCTGTTTTTCCAAGGAACAAAGCCTGCATTCCTGAAGGCTTCAACCTCTGCACTCTGCCAAAGCTCACAGCCTGCAGAGCCAAGCTGCCTGTGCTCTCCAGGAGGGAAGGGAGAGAGGTGCTGGGAGGTGAAAGCACCTTGAGCCACGGCTGCTGCCAAAGGCTCTGGAAGCAGAGCTGCAGCTCCTGGGGACAGCCCCCAGCCCCAGAGCTGCCCTCCCCAGCCCCAGAGCTGCCCTCCCCAGCCCTGGGACACAGCACTGAGCCATCTGGAGCAAACCCTCCAGCAACAGCTTCTCCTTCACAGACAGTGCTGCAAGGAGCCCTGCACTCAGCCAACCAAGCACCACAGGATCAGAGAAGGGTTTGGGTTGGAAGGACCTCCAAAGGTCATCTAGACCAGCCCCCACCCCTGGATGTGGCTGCCCCCTCCTGGAGGTGCTCAAGGCCAGGCTGGATGAGGCCTTGAGCAAGCTGGGCTGGTGGGAGGGGTCCCTGCCCATGGCAGGGGGCTGGGACTGGATGATCTTTCAGGTCCCTTCCAACCCAGCCCAGTCCATGGATCTTGCTGCAAACACCCCCTGGGACATGCAACCATCTTTGGTTTCCCTGATGTCAGAGCTGGAGCGCTGCAGAAGGCATTTCCCACTCCTGTTCAACTCAGGAAGAACATCAACCCCCCCAGCACAGGCCAGGGAGCTGCAGATGTGTTTGCTCCTCTCCAGCAGCACTGAGGATCGAGGACCTCTTATCTCCTGCTCTCATCACCTGACTCCAGCCCTGGTGAATAATCCCAGGCTGGAATTTGCTCTGTCACTTCCCAGCTCCTCAGAGGAACTCTCCTTCTCCTCAGCACAGTGACAGAGCACACTGTGAGCAGCACTGGCAGCTGCTGCTCTGCAGCACAGAGCCCTGCTGGCTGCACACCTTGGCAGCAAGGCAGAGAGTGACCTTGGCCAGCTGGCTGGCAGCTCTGCTCCTGCTTCCCTCTGGAAAGCAGGCAGGGAGCCTCCAAGCTCCTCTGCCCTCCTCAGGGCTGCCCTTGGCTGGGCACCATACCTGTGTGATCCTCTCTGCAGAGCAAACAGCCTCAGCAGGACATCCACCCTGCCTGCTGTGCCCAGGGAGCAGCTCGCAGGGCTCCCTAGATCCATGGAATGGGTTTGGGTTGGCAGAGAGCTGAAAGCTCATCCAGTTCCAAGCCCCTGCCACGGGCAGGGACACCTCCACCAGCCCAGGCTGCTCAAGGCCTCATCCAGCCTGATCCTGAACACTTCCAGGGAGGGAACACCTGTGACCTCCTGGGCAACCTGTGCCAGGCCCTCCCCACCCTCACTGCCAAGGATTTCTTCCTCCTCTCCAGTCTCAGTCTGCCCTCTCCCAGCTCACAGCCACTGCCCCTCGCCCTGGCACTGTGAGCAACGTTCCCTGGAAGGAGCAAAGGCAGGAGGAGCATCCAGGCCCTCTCCCCTCCATGCTGCCCTTCAGACCTGCTGCTTGACATCAGCCCTGCCCCCAGGGGCACCACAGGAGTGCTTCAGCCACTCAGCCACCCAGCCCCGGCCCCCTGCCTGCAGTGCATCCCCGCTGCATCCCGGCAGATGCCTTTGGAGGCACCAAGCCATCCAGCTGTGCAGAGCCAGATTACAGGAGACCTAATTTTGTCAGGCAGGGACACAATTCTCCTGCCTGCTTTTGCTCCCTAGGGCCATGGAGCTGCTGAAAGCAGGTTGCCCGCCTGCTGGGGAACAATGGTGTGAGGCTCAGTGGCTGATCACTGAGGCAGGAACTCCCATCCTGGGCTCACTAAGCGTATTCATGCATGCCCCGGGGGCTCTGGGGGCTGCCAGCCCCATGGAATTCCAGGGCCGAAGACCTAGTTTGTGTCAGCAGCTCTCAGGTCAAGGAGGACTGGAAGAAGGTTCTGCTGGCAGAGTGCTGCCAGCTCTGAGCCACACAAAAGAGCAGAAGGTGCCTGCTGAGAGGAGCAGCAAGGGAAGTGCAGACGCTGCTCCACTGCCTGCGGTGTGAACATCCTCTGCTGCTTCTGCTTACTCTAAGCTGTGTTTGAGAGACTCTCAGCTTTCCAAAGCTGACAAACAAGGCCATGAGAGCAACAGGCATGTTACTGAGCACACAGTCCAGGGGAGAGGAAGGCCCCAGCCCTGGCAAAGGCCTTTCCAAATGGGAAACCCACCTGGGAGGCTCTTCCCACAGCTCTCCATCTCAGCAGCGTGGGCACAGTGGTGCAGCAGATGGACTGCTGCTGCCTGCAGAGCATCCTCAGCCACACAGCAGCTTCCTCACACTCAGGGCAAAGTCAGGAGCCTTCCACTCCCACTCCTGGAAGGAGACATCCAGGCCTGGGGACCCTTCCCTGCTTTCATGAGCTCTCAGGGAAGTTTGGGCTTGACTCAGCCTCAGCAGAGGAAGGTTTCAGTTCCTCTCTCTGCCAGCCCAGGGCCAAACTGCTGCTGAGCAGCTCACCAAGAGGCTCAGGAAATGCTTTTTATAACTGGGAGCCATGGAGTGCAGAGAAAACAATTTAAAGGAGTTATCTGCACACTGCATTTGAAACAAAAGCAGACAGGAAGCTGCTCAGCTTCTGCTGCCACCTCTGGGACTTCTCACCATGAGTTCACTCCCTGGCTCCTGAAACTTGCCCCTGAACAAACACTGATAAAGCAGTGAGCAGACAGCTCCGTGGCCAAAGCCAGCCCCAGGGAGGGCAGGACCCATCACAAGCAGCCAGAGGCACCAGGGCTCCTCTGCAGGCAGCCCTTCCCAGGGACCCCCGGCACTGTCCACTCTGAGGCACGCTGGGAAGAGCAGGAGCCCAGCTCCAGGCAGCTCCCAGCACATTTCACTGCTTAATATTTCATGCTCCAGGATTTAAAATAGCAAACTGAGTTTTCTAGGGCACCACCAAAGGCAGCTCCAGTGCAGATGTCTCAGGTCAGATGAACCTTCCCAACCTCAGCATCCATCTGCAGCACCAATCCTCAGCCCCAGCAGAAGTGGCAGGGATCACAAAGCACAGCCCAGGAGCCCTGGCTACCAGATGTCCTCTCCATCTCACTGAGGAGAACTGGGGTGAAGTCCAGCAAAGCTCCAGAGGAACAATCAGGGAGGAGGTGGAGAACTCTTGCTAAAGCCTCTCATTTCCTGCCCTCCCCAAGGCAAAGGGTCAGAGCTGCAGCTTTTAAAAATAGCCTCAGCTTTGCTCACTTCCTAAGCAGGGACACCCCCACGAGGTGCAAACCTTCAGCCTCTGCTGCCCTGGCCTTGGCCCAGAGCAGCCTGGGTGCTCCCAGCCCCTGCACCAGAGGGACAGGCCTCAAAACACCTCCCAGCAGGAGAACTGAGTCCCTCACAGCAGCCAGAACAACTCTTTCCATATCTGCATTTCACTCTCTCTCCAAGCCATGAATCACTTAAATCACTCTGCTCTGACCATCTGCATGGTGGCAACCTGGGACCATCTCAGGGCCCTTCTGGGGACAGATGTGTTACTCTGCTCCTCTTGCTCATGCCTTCAGCTGGGAGGCACAGACACTGCAAGGGACCCACCTGCTGCTGCTGGGCTAAGGACAGAGCCTGGCACAGGGAGGCTGTGGCTGCCCCTTCCCTGGAGGTGCTCAGGGCCAGGCTGGGTGAGGCCTTCAGCAACCTGGGCTGGCGGGAGATGTCCCTGCCCATGGCAGGGGGTTGGAACTGGATGCTCCTTAAGGTCCCTTCCTGGACCCGCATGCTCCTTGAGGTCCCTTCCAACCCAACCCATTCCGTGGATCCATGAAGGCTCTGATCAGGACCTCTGTGCAGCCAAACAAGGCAGGAATGCTCTCCTCAGACTTTGCATGAGCAGTTCCCAAAGGCTTTTGTGTGCATTTCAAAGCTCTGCCTCAGAACTGCACCTCTGTGGGCTGCACACAGAAGGCTGTGCCACAGCCACGGGCAGGGCCCTGGTGCCCAGCACCTGCCAGTCCTGCCGGGAAATCAGAAGGAAGCAACATCAAAACTTTCCCAGGAGTAGTTTTTGCCTAATGCAAGCCCTGGGGGTGAGGTGCTGCACCAATGCACAGAACCCACCTGCAGGTCCTGCTGGCTGCAAGGCAGCCAGAGCTCCTCTGTGCTCCAGCCACAGCTCCCTGCTGCACAGCAGGAAAGGAACTGAAACCTTTCTGCTCACTCAGCACAATCCCCCTGGCCAGTCCTCACTTGGACAACTAATTCCTTTGACTCTAATCTCTTTAAACTCTGTGCCTCGGCGACTTAGACCTATAAAAAACCCCCTCCAAACCCCAGAGCCCAAGTTCCTCACCCCCTCTGCTAGGTGCCTGCCAATCGAGGAATGAGCAATGAACCTCACAATTTGTGGAAGAAGAGAGAAATTTCCTCCTGCTTCTGTTAAGGAAATTCCCAGCCAAACACAACAGAGACTCTCCCCACTTGCTGGGATCAACATGTTTTGATCCCAGCTCTATCCTACTTGGCTGCCCTTCAGTCCCAGGTCTCAGCTCTTTTGCTGATGCTAGGCTTTCCTCCCATGCCACCATCCCTGCTATTGCCTCAGCTGCTGAGAGCCCTCCTTGCAAAGATGCCTCCTGCCTGGGGGTGTTCCAGGCCAGGCAGGATGAGGCCTTGAGCGGCCGAGGCTAGCTGAGGGATGTCCCTGGGTACGGTGGGGAGGTTGGAGGAGATGAGCTCTGAGCTCCCTCCCAGGCTGAGGCGTTCTGAGGGTCTGTGCATGCCTGAAGCACTTCCTTGTCTTTTGCTGACCCTTGTTTCTGGGCCTCCTGGAGGCTCACTGCAGTCTGCCCCTGGACTCTGCAGCGCTACAAACCTCAACAGAAACAATGAACTCCTTTGCTGGGTGGCTGCTGTGACATCAGACTAATCTAGAACAAGCTTCTCAAACAGATTAAACTTCAGTGCTGCTGAGGGAAGTTTTTTCTCTGTTATGTAAGCAACTCCCTGAACGTTAAACTGCCTGCCCCACGCTGGCTGCAGCACCCTGATGTCTCCACATCCCTCCTGGGGGGTTGGTTGTGCCTGCTGGGGACACCAGGACTGGAGGCAGGGCTGAGGTGGGGGTCTGAGCAGAGCAGAGCCAAGGGGCAGACTCCCTCTCCTGCCCTGCTGCCCACACTCAGAGCCCTGGCTGCAGCCCAGCACACAGCTGCCTGCTGGGCTCCATGAGGGCACTGCCAGCTCCCGAGGAAGCTGCTCAGCAACCACCACCCCCAGATCCCTTTCTTCATTCAGAGCTGCTCTGCACCCAGACATTCAGCAAGGTCTTAAAAGCCACAGTAAAAAGCACTTCCCAGGACGCTCTGAGCCACACAGGAGGATGCCCTTCAATCCTTTGTGCTCGCGGAGTGCCCAAACCCAAACAGTTAAAAGTTTACCGAAAGTGCAGCTGAAACAAAAGTCTTTGACCGAAGCAGAACCCAAACAAAGCACAGAGCAGCCCAACGACAAGGAGGGGGGGAAAAAAACCACCCCAAATAATTAACATCAGAAGTTTAACTGCGGGCCGCGTCCAGAAAGCATTACTGAGGCCTTTTCATTTGCACTGCCGCGGCCTCTTCAGCTGGCAAAACACCAAGGGCAGGCAGCGGGGGCAGGCAGCCCCCGGCTCGGGCAGCGAATTCCTGATCCTCAAAAGCCCAAAGAGGTTCCCTTCGCGCACTCCCTGCTGGGAGGCGAAAGTGACAGAACAAAGAAAGATGTCACCGAAACTTCCTTTCCCCCTAAGTTTTCTGACTGCAGCCGCGCAGAAGCTGCTGCCTGGCGTCGGGATCCACAGCCCGCTGGAGGGAGAAGAGGCAGCGAGAGAGATGCACAGCAGAGGCGGCTGCTCCCTGCAGCCCTCAGCCCCTGCCTGGGATTCCCCTCTCGCCCCCCAGCCTCACCACTCAGCTTCGCTTCAGGGAAGCGCTGCCGAGAGAGAACATTTTAAGCGCTGGAAACAAAAGCCAGGGGCAGGCAGGGGACAAAAAAAGCCAAGGAAAGGAAACAAACGCGAGCGCATGCTCGGCCCCCGACGATGGAGAAGCGAAAAAAAAACTTACCGAGAGAGCCGGCAGCGCTCCGGGGCTGCCTTTGTTACACACCCAAAGTCTCCCCCACCCCAGGACCGCTGCCCGTCCCTGCTCGCCCCCTCCCACTCCACCTCCTCAACTCGGAAACTGCACGGAAGAGGCCCGGAGGAGGAAACCCCTCCCGGGAGCGCTCACCATCGGCAAGCGGAGGGTCCCCGCGGGGTCAGCCCGGGGATGCCACCCGCGCACAGAAGCCTCCAGCGCGCAGGGTGTCCCCCCCCCAGCCACGACCCCACCCGCGGGCAGGGCCCTTCCGTCCCCACAGTCCGGTCCCGGCCCGCAGCGCGCGGGGCCCTCCCCGCGTTCCCCTCCGCACGGAGCCTGGGCACAGCCCGGCCCTCGCCCCGGGCCGCGGCTCCCGCAGAGCCAGGCCAAGGCTCCCTGCTGCCTCCCCGCCCCGCACCCCTCGCTCGGCAGCTCCCCCGCTGGAGCCCGGGGCCGCAGGCGGCGGCGGCGGCCGGGCCGGCGCGCCGGGAGCGGGGCAGGGCAGGGCGGTGCGGTGCGGGCAGACCCGGCGCGGGCAGCCCCGGCCCGGCCCGGCGGCTTCTCACCTTCCGAGAGCTCCAGCTCCAGCTCGGCCAGCTGCTCGCGGACCTCGCGGGGCAGCGAGGAGACGCCCGCGGCTGCCGGCTCGGCCATGGCGGACGCGGCAGAGGAGAGGAAAGGGGAAGGCAGGTCCGGCCGGCGGCTCGGCGCGGCTCCGGCTCAGGGCCGGCGGCTCCGGGCCGGCGGCTCCGGCTCAGCGCCGGCGGCTGCGGAGCGCAGCGGGAGCGGCCTCCAGCTCCGCCATGCTGAGCGCCAGCGCCGCCCGCGCGTCACGGGGCGGGACTCGCGCCGCGCGCCCCCAGCGGCGCCGCCAGGCACAGCTCGGCCGCTCCGCTCCGCCCGCCGGTCCCGGCCCGCTCCGCTGGCGGCGCAGCAGCCTCCGGGAGCGCACCTGGGCAGCCCGGGGGCGGCGGGCAGGGGACCACCATCCCCCCCCCCCAGCAGCGGGACCCCCAGGCTCCCCTCAGGACTGGCCGCTCCTCTCCTTCGGGGTGAGGGCTTCGGAGCAGGGGAGAGAGCAGCTGCAGCCCCCCGCAGCCAGCCCCGGCTGGGACAGAACTACAACCCTTCCAGAGCGCACGAAGGACTCTGCCGCCTGCCCTGCCCGGCACAGCTCGCCTCGAACGCAGCTCCCGAGCGCCGGTGCCAGCGCCAGGAGGGCGGCAGGGTGGGCTTGGCACCCAGTTTGTGCCTGGCATCGAGGTTATGGCTAGCCCCGAGGCTGTGCCTCTCCGCACCACCACCACCCCCCCCCAAGCTCCACTGACCTCCATCCGTGAGGGTGGGCAGCGGCAGGGGGCAAAAGCCCCCAGGGCAGAGCCCTGCAGGGCAAGGACTGTTTGAGTGTTTGCTGAAGGGCTTGACCCTGGCGCAGGGCTTGAGAGAGAGGCAGAGGAGCAGGGCTGGGGACAGAGCTGGGCTTGGGGGGGGGGGGGCGGTGGATTTTGGGTTGTTTTCCTTCTTTTAAATCAACTTTATTTTTCTAACTGTTACTTCGATTTCCCATAGCACCTTGGCAATGTCAAAAAAAAAAAAACCCCAAACAAATACAAAGACACGGATTAGCAGTTGAACAGTTAAAGCATGAACCTACTTTACACAGATTTTGTTTTCCTTCTTTTTTTTCTTTTTTTTTTTTTTTTTTTTTTTTTTTTTTTTTTTTTTTTTTTTTTGGTGGTTTTCTTTTTTCTCCTTTCTTTCTTTCTTTCTTTCTTTCTTTCTCTCTCTTTCTTTCAGACAGTTTTGACAACAGGAAGATACCAGAACAGACACACACACACACGAAGTTTAGAAGCCAGCAAGGTTGCTTTGTTACTGTTGTGTTCCATCCTCGCACTGAAGCCCTAACTCAACCCCTCCTCGGAGGGAAGAGATCAGCGGTGCCAAGAGGAGGGGGGGGGGGGGGCGGCGAGGGGGAGAGCTGGATCCAGGCAGGAGGAAGAAGAAGATGGCTACAAGGAAGCTGAGCTCAAGAGAGTAGCTGAAGAGTTTGTATTCTATAAAAACCAGAACCAAAAAGAGAGAGAATCCATTTATGCACAGTCTGTTTACAGCGGGAGTTGCATCACCGTTATTTCCCCCTCCCCGACCCCCCCTCCCCGACCCCCTCCCCTCTCTTTTTTTTTTTTTTTTTTTTGTCCTTTTTGTTTTTTGGAAACTTGTTACCCCCAACAGCTGAAGGCTCCACAAAAATAAACCTCTGCTTCTTAAATATACAAAAATCTTAAAGTTGTTCCAGGAGGAAGGGTTGCAGATGGGGTTTTTATTTATTTACTTATTTATTTTTATCTCCCCCCCCCCCCCTTCCCCTCTCCCCTTCCCCACCCCCTCCCCAAGAAATAAAGTTGCTTCTTTGCTTTGTCATATTTTTTTTTCCTGTTTGTGTTTTGGGGGGGTTTTTGTTGTTTGTTTGTTGGTGGTTTTTTTTTTTATTAACTCCAAGTCTCCTCCATCCCCCCCCCCTCCCCCAAACTGTACATTGAAAACAGGCTCTCCCCCCCCCCCCCCCCCCCCCCCCCAGCCTCCTGGAAGTGCCAATGCCTAAAAGGAGCACTTCAGAGAAGAGCCAAAAACTCGAACGCTACAGCAAACCAAAGAACAAGATGCTGCTGCTGAGGAGGAGGAGGAGGAGGAGGAGGAGGAGGAGGAGGATGCTGCCACCCTAAAGGAAGCTCAGACTCTAGGGGACTACACACACACACACACACACACAGAGCGTGAGGAACTCGTTCAGATTCGTGGCCACCACCCCCTGCCGCTCCAGAAGGAAATCTCAGCGTGAGGACCAAAAGCAGAACAGCCAAACCCTTCCCCCGTGCACACCTGTCGGAACCGAGGGCTTACAAACCGGAGAACGACTGAGCAGGAGCAAGTTTCCACCCCCCAGCCCCACCCCTCCCCTCCCCACCCCCCTCCAAGTGCATTTCTGTTGCATGGTCGGGAATCCAAGGGTGCAGCGTACAGACCCCAACGGCCTCTGTCCACAGCGGGCAGGGGCTTGGGCTCCCCAGGGGAATTCAAGTGGGGGAAGAGTTAAGGATCCCGGATGGGGTCAAGACAAGGAAGCTGACCCTGACAGAGTCCTAAGGCCAGAGCTGCTGGACTGCAGGACAGCATCCAGGAGCTGCTGCTGCTCTGCCACAGCAGCACTTTGCTCTTCTGCTTCATACACTGGGGACTCTTTTTGCCTCTTTTTGGGGGTTTTCTCCTCCCTCCCGCCCCCCCCCCCCCTTTTTTTCCCTTCCTTTTTCCCTTTCCTTTGTGTTTTCCTTCCCAGATTTTTCCCCTTCCTCTCTCCCTGGACTTTTCCTTCCTCCCTTGATTTTTGCCTTCCTCCCTCCCTTGGGTGTTTTCTTCCTTCCTTTTTCCCTCCCTTCCTCCATCTTTTCCTTCCTTCCTTCCTTGATGTTTTCCTTCCTTCATTTTCCTTTATTTCTTTTCCTTTCCTTCTTTTTCCTTTTTTTCTTCTTTTCTCTTTTTTCCTTTTTTTTATTCTCCTCTCCTTTTCTCCCCTCTCCTTTTTCTCCTTTTCCCCCCCTTTCCTTTTTTCCTCTTTTCCCCCCCCCTCTCTCCTTTTTTCTTTTTTTTTATCCTTTTCACTTGATTTTTTTCTTGTACCTTGTTCCAAGCCTACTGCTAAAAGCTGCACTGCCACACTGTGCCAGGCTAACTTCTTCTGTTTAAAATAAACAGCCAAACCCCCCCAAAGGCAAGAGGAATGTCAGATACCTATAAAACTAATTTCAATCTTAGAAATCAAAATAAGATTAGGGAAAAAAAAAAAAACAAAACACCTTTTTGCACTTTAATTTCACTACCACATGCAAAAAGAAACCCCAATAAATCATCACTCCTCTCCCCAGCAGCAGGACAAGGGAGTTGCCCCCCCCCCCCCAGCCTGTCCCATCCTGGAGCAGGGTTTTCAAGCTGGGGAAGTTTAATTTCCATAGCTAACAAAATAACCCAGAATGAAAAAAAACAAAATAAAAAATCAACAGTTCTGAAAACAAGCCACAGGTCACAAAACTGAGAGCTGTGAGCTGCACTTCCTGGGGCTTGGGATCAGCAGAGCAGGAGGATTCCTCTTCCCCTCGTGGGAAGAGCCAGAGGGGAACCCTGGAGAACTGGGAGCTGCCACCCCCCAAGAGCACACTGAGGGAGGGACACCTCTGCTGCTCACCTGGCACAGCTCAGATGCCACCAGGGAGCTGGGCCAGCAGCTGCTCTGCCTCCCAAACCAGCTCTGTCCCAGTTTCCCCCCAGCCTGCTGGACCAGGCAAACCCAGTGGGCAGACAGCAGCCTGCCTGTGCCTGTCACGGGGGGAGAGAGCAGCAGCCTGCCCGAGGTCTGTGCCATGCACCCCAAGTGCTGCAGGAGAAGCTGCACAGAGCTTGACCTTCCCCTGGGTACTCCCCCCCCCCCCAGGGCAGAACAAAGCCAGCACAGCAAACCCCACAGCAGTGAGTGGCAGTGGGGAGGGGGAGAAGGGAAATGCTGATGGGAAGCCCTTGCAGGCAGGTACTGAATCGATACGGAGTGCCCTGGCCTGGCACCGGTTTGGGTGCGCCGAGCTTGCCGCCTGCCCTGCGCGCCCAGGAGCCAGGGCAGCCCTGCCAAGGTCTTCCAACCACCTTCCAGGAAGGACTGAACTGCAGGTTGGGTTTTGCCTTAGCTAATAAATGAAGTTTCATCTCCCAATCACCAAAACTTCATCTACTGCAGCCCTATGCACTGCACTGCTGAGCAGGATGAGACCAGCTCCTCACCTCCACCAGAGGCCACAGCAGCATCCGCCCCAAGCCCCTTTCCCAGCCGCCTCTTCCTCCAACAGCCAGCAGCAGCCCAGCACTCCCCAACTCTACCTGACAGTGCACATCCAGCAGCACCTGGGACTACCACACAGGTTTGGGGTTGGTTGGTGGCTTTTTTCCCCCCAACAGTTTGACTGCTTCCAGCTTCCAAAATACTTCAAAATCAACTTTGACTTCATTACGGAACTTTCACCACTTGAAATCTTTCCCCTCCTCCAGCATGAAATGGGGAGAAAAGGAGAAGGGCTCTGTGAGCATCTCCTACACTGCAGGTGGGGGGAGGTGGGGGTTACTAAATTAAAGCATTTGACTAAATTCAGCATCCCCTAGAGCCTGGATGTGAACTTTTCTACTGGATTAAAGCCATTTGGCCTAAATTCAGCATCCCTAAACTGTTGTTTGTTTGTTTTCCACTGAATTAACAACAAAAAAAAACAACCAAAAAAAAACCCCAAACCTCCCAAACCCAAGTCCAGGTAGTTTCAAGTGAAGAATGGTCCTGGGGTTTATATATAGCTGTTAGGTACATCCAGCACACACAAAACCAGAGGGGTTTTGATACACCAACCTGTATCTAACAGCTATATACAGCCCCTCTTTAAGCACAGGCCTAGGAATGAAGAGTTCACTGCATCCCTGCACCACCACTGTGTCAGGAACCCAACCCAAGGCAACTGCCAAGCTGCAGGGTAAGTCAGGGAAGTGCCAGCTCTGCCTTAGAGATGGCTTGAGGGGGGGGGGTGGGGTGGAAATAATAGAGCTGAGTGCTCTCCAGGGCCAAAGCTGCTCAGAGAATGGCTGCTGAGGAAAGGAAACTGCCAGGGGTTCCTCTGGCTAAAGAAATCAGGAGCTGAAAAATGTTCACAGTTGGTTTTTTCCACTGCCACTTACATTCCCTCTATGGCAACAGCAGGCTCTGGGACTCAGCTGTTTGATGGAGAGTTCACTGAGTTGGCTTTTGGTTGGTTGGTTTTGTTTTCCAGTGTTCACAACTTTACAACCTTAAATGTGTACATTTGCTATCCACTCAAGAGAAAAACCACCCAAAGGTGTGATGCTGGAAGCTGCTTTGGCCTAAGGCTTTAGAGAGAACTTTGCCCTCTCTGCATGCTGCTCTGGGCAGATTAATGCCCTGAATTTTCAGCCATTATCCTGATGACCTTTGAATTAAGCACTCACTACACAAAAGTGTTGCAAATTCATTCAGCACACAGGCACCTCCCATGGAGGCTCCTCTGAAGAGAAGTTTTGTTTACCTTTAGCTTCACTTTGAGCAGGTACAAGGAAAGAATTCATCAGCTGTAAACCACGAGAGCCCTGCACACACAGCCCCTGCCTGGCAGCATGCAGCACCCACCCCAGGGCAGCACTCATGGCTCTGACCTGCTGGGCACTCAGAGAGCCATCAGTGTGGCCCTGCTGGTGGCACACACAGCTCTGTGCTCAGGGTTCCTACCAGCCAGGCAGAAATCCACACCTGCAGCTGCACTTCCAGGCTCTGCTCCGGATGCTAACATCAGGCACCGGGTGGCCACCCACCAGCCCCAGAGCTGGGTCTGCCTCAGGAAAACATCATCAAGATAAATGCACAGAAGTCTGTAGTCAGGAGATTAGAGAAAGCAACAAGCAAGAAAAAAGACCTCACCAGGCCTCAGGAGTTGCCCTCCAAAGGAGGTGAGGGAAAGGGCAAAGGAAAAAACTCTGATGTGCTCCCTCCAACTGCATCTAGAGGATCACTTTTGCTGTCCAGGTGCTCTGATCTACAACCCAGCAGCCTGTAAAAGCTAACAGCTCCCAAAGCTGGCAAATTAGTTATTAGTAAGGTCAAGAGCCTGTACCTGAAGCTGGGACACAGCTCCCTCCAGCAGTACATTCAGCCACTAAGTCCTGCCAGCAGCGTCTGGCTGCGCTCACCGCACTCACACTGCCCAAGCACCTCAGCTGCAGGTGTGCTCTGCCAAGCAAAGCCATCAGTGGCAGACACCTCAGCCACCAAAGCCAGCTGTTAAATAGGTTAAAGAAAAACCAAAAAAAAGAGAGTTCTAATTGTACAGAAATCCTCATTCTTTGAAAAATAAAACTCTTCTCTGGGCCTTTTCTCCTCCCACACCGAGGGACAGCTCCGGTGCTCAGTTCGTGTCCTTTGCACTCTGTCACAAACACTTCCACAGCCCCCAAAGCTGATTCCAAGCAGGAAACCCTCTGCAAATTAAAAACAAGGTGGGGGAGGGGGAAAAAAAAAATGAAAAGAAAAAAGACAAACTGCTAAATCTGGTTTCAGGTTGATTGGAATCCTCCAGCATCTCTCAAATCACTTCTCCAGGTGACGTTTGGGACCCTCCGGCGCTTCTCCGGCACACGGCCCAGGCCGCGCTCCCCTTCGCGGGTCAGTCCTTCCCAGCGTCTCTCTCCTTGGCTGCTTTCATTTAACAGTTCACAGCTCCAAAATTAAATAAGAGAGCAATTGGCTGCTCCCCCCCCTCGCCCCCCCCCTCCCCCCAAGTGTTACTTTGGTGACCGTGGGGGCACGAACTGCTCCTTGCCCAGGCGTCGCGGCGCTCCCTGAGGCGATGCCCTGCGGCCGAACTGCCGCAGCCTCTGTTCCCTGATTTTCCCGGCGGCTCCCCGGGGAGGCCCTCTGAAGCCAGAGTAATCCTTCCCCCGGCCCTCCACCTTCTCAGCAGCCTTCTCTGGAGCCTTCTCGGGGCTGCCATTTTCCTCAGCTTTGGCAGGGGGGACGATGTTGGCTCGGTGCTCCCTCAGAGGCTGGACAGGAGCTGGAGGAGGCTCCTTGGGGGGCTTCTGGCAGACTTCGGCGTAGCTCAGCTTGCGAGGCTCCTGCGGCAGCAAGGGAGAGCAGCAGGGGTTACACGGCACAGGGCGGGAGGCAGCTCACAGCTCATCTGCTCCAACCTCCCTGCCACGGGCAGGGCCACCTCTCAGCGTGACTTGGCTGCTCCAGGCCTCACCCAACCTGGCCCTGCATGGCCACGCTGTGCTCCTCCAGACCACCCAAGGCACCCTGGCAAGAACACAGCCAGAGGCGGCAGCACAGCTCTGGCAAACCGCACAAGAGGAGCCCCTGGGTAGGGCCAGGGTTTGAAACTGGAGCAGGGGAGATTCAGGCTGGACAGCAGCAGGAAGTTCGTAATGAGGGTGGGGGAATACTGGGACAGGCTGCACAAGGATGTGGTTGAGGCATTCAAGGTCAGCCTGGATGTGTCCCTGAGCAGCCTGCTCTGGTTGGAGCTGTCCCTGCTGCCTGCAGGGGGCTGGACAGGATGCCCTTGGAGAGTCCCTTCCCACCCAACGCAATCTGTGACTCTGTAGCCAGCAGCACACCCAAGAGCAAGCTCCCCGCGCTCCCCGCTGCCCCTGGGCCCTACCTGCACCACCACAGCAGGAGCTGTGCTTGCACTGCCTGAAGGTGAAGGGAGATTTGTCCTTGGTGGCTTTGCAGTGCTGACAGGAGAGACAGACACTGGAGGGGAAGCATGGCTGGGGACATCCTTCAGAGCAGCCACTTCCTCTGGCTTGCTGTCTGGCTGAACCGTGCTGTCAAACCAAGAACAAGTCCCCAGTGAGCCCAGCCCAGCCCAGCCCTCCACCTCTGAGCAAGCTTTGGCTGCCTCTGAAGTCACAGCAGAGCAGTGGCTCAGCCACCACCACCACAATTTGTCACTTCCATCTAGTGGCCTCTAGGGAAATAGCCTCCCACAGACAGAGGAAGCAGCAAAGTGGCCACCAGCTGGGGGCTGTGCTGGGACACTGCTAGAGCCTCCACTCAGGCCCTCTCCATACCTTAACACCACAGCCTCAGGCTGACTTGGTGAGCTGGCACTGGGCACAGGCTGTGGGGCAGGGCTGTGCATCTGTTCTTCCTGAGCAGGAGCTGGGCAGCTGGGCACCAAATCTTTGCTTTCCTGTACAGAAAGGGGAAGCTGCAAAACACAGAAAGATCACAACAGGGCTTAGATTGCTCCTCAGTACATCACAGATCCATGGAATGGGCTGGAAGGGACCTCCAGGGATCATCCAGTCCGACCCCCTGCCAGAGCAGGAGCACCTAGAGCAAGAAGGGGCCACATGCAGTGTGCTGATACCTTCTCTTTGCAGACTCCTTTCACAATGTCAGACATCCTGCTCTCCAGCACAGGCTCTCCTGGTATCTTTGCTGTGCTGCCAGGCAAAGGTGGGAAATTTGATGCTAGCAAGTCAAACTTTGGTGTCTGAGTCTTTGTTTCTGCTGAAGGCTGAGGTCTCTAGAGAAGGGAAACAGCTGTTAATGAAGCCAGGACCCCCAGCCTGGCAGCACAGAGCAAGGGTCAGGGAATGAATCAGGGCATGGCTCAGGCTGGAAGGGACCTCAGAGCTCCTCTCCTCCAACCTCTTCACCATGGGCAGGGACACCTCTCAGCTAGACTCAGCTGCTCAAGGCCTCACCCCGCCTGGCCTCGAACACCTCCAGGCAGGAGGCAGCCACAGCCTCCCTGGGCAGCCTGTGCCAGGCTCTCACCACCCTCCTGCTGAAGAACAACTTCCTCAGCTCCAGTCTAACCCTGCTCTGCTTCAGCTCCAAACCATTCCCTTGGCCTGTCTCAGACACCCTCTTGAGAAGTGCCTCTGCAGCCTTCCTGCAGGACCCCTTCAGGCACTGGCAGGCAGCTCTAAGGTCCCCCCAGATTCTTCTCTGATAGAGACACTGAAACCCCAGGGTGCAATCCAGGAGTCTAAGGCCTGTGCCCTTCCCTCAGTAAAAGCCAAGGCAGCAGCCAGGCCTGGGGCAGCTCCCCAGGCAGGGCACTCACTGGGACTCGCTCCTCCTCCCGTCTCCGCCGCCCTCGGAACACATTCCTCCTGGAAAGGCAAAGGCAGGCAGTGAGGAGCTGCCTCCTCCTCCTCCTCCTCCGCACAGAGGGGAAGCTCCTCAAGCTGGAACCCACTCCCCTTCATCCTGTCACCACAGCCCCTCCCCAGCCCTCCTGCAGATGCCCTGCAGCTCCCAGGTCTCCCCAGAGCCCTCCCTCGCTCCCAGCGGCGCGTTCAGCACATGCGGTTCGTTTCAGTGCCCGTTTCCCCTGGGCAGCCTCTGCAGCAGCGTGGATTGTGCTGGTGCTTGAGGACCCTTGGAGCCTCCAGCAGCCTGTCCCAGCTGCAGTGCTGTGTGGCAGCAAGAAGCAGCAGACTCAGCTCTTTACCTGCCCCTGCCAAGGCCATAATCTCCATTCTGTTCCATCTGGGTGGCAGGAGAATCCTTCTGGGAATAGCCTTGGTCTTGGTGCCCAGGTAACGTGCTGCTGTGTCTCTCCATCACAAAACTCCTTGAGCTGGTTCTGCTGGGTGGTCCTTCCCCCACTGGCACGGTGCTGGCAGCAGCTGGGCCCTCCCCAGCGTGTTCCGAGCTGCTGGAGGATCGGAAGTGAGGCTTCACCCTGCAGGGCACAGAGCAGCAGCTGAGCGAATCCAGAGGGCACAGCACAAAGCAAACACCTCCCCCTGGCACCTCTGAGCGCCCAAATCAAACTGCTGGACCAGAGCCACTGCAAGTTACTGCGAGTCTAACCCACAGTGGCAGTGAGGAGTCCCTGTGCTAAACCAGCTCGACCTCCCTTTCCCACATGGATGTTGCAACAAATGCAGGCAGAATAAATAAGAGAGGCTTAAACAAATGTTTAGCTACAGTGAGAGAGAAATAAATCCAGTGCTTGGCTATTAACTGCCAAAACAAATCAAGGTTAATGAGCCAGGACAGAAACCCAAAGGCAGAGAAGGATGAAGCTCTCCAAATGAGCTCTTCTGCACTTCAAGAGAAGATAACACTGAACAAAGACTCATTCAGGCTCTGCAGCTTCTCAAGCAGCTGTAAGGATCAGTCTTAGGACCCCAGTAAGGTGAAGCTTCCATCAGCAAAGAGCAGAGGGAGGAGGAGGAGGAGGAGGAGGGAAGTTAACTGAATTCCTTCATGCTGCTCAGGTGGTTCTTGAAGCCAGAGCTCAGCCCTCAGATCTCATAATCTTAGCCATCACTGAGAAGGCCACAGTCTGGTCTGGGCAGAAGAGCAAAGCAGAAAAGACAAGGAAGGATAATGAAGGAGGGGAAAAAGAGTGGAGAGGAGAGCAGAGGAGAAGAGAGAGAGCAGAGGGAAGCAGCGTGAAGTGCAGGCTGCCCAGCCCAGGGGCTGCTGGACCTGGTCTCTCTTAGCGCGATACTTGATCATCACTGGGCCGAGGCTCCGGGGCACAGCTGCAGCCTGCTGCCAGCATGGCAACCCTCATGGCTTCAACAGCACAGCTTTGTACTAGCACAGAGGCTGAGGAGGCAGAAAGCAACCGAGGGAGAGCAGCAGCCCCTGCGCAGGCTGCACCCCAAAGCTGTCACTGCACCAGGGCTGCGGCCCCACAAACTGAAGTCTTGGCACAAGCAGAAGGGTTCTGAAAGCAGAAGGATGCCACAGATGGGATTCCCAGGGCAGTGCAGCTGGGAACACACAGCTCTGGTGCAGCGTGAGCATTCCTACTGCTGAGAGCACCCAAACACCTGAGAGTTTCCCAGGCTTTAGGTTTGGGCACAAAACCAGCACAAGAACCTTTAAAGAAAGCTCTTAACTGGGAGCCCAGCACCTGGACCTGGATCCCCACACCACCAACCTCACTCCCAGCCTGCACCAAGCCCCCCCCAGACCAAATCCTGCCTAAGCCACAGCCCTGCAGTGCCTCCCAGCCCCACTTCTGGCGCTGGCAGCTGAGTTCTCAAACCATATCCAAAGCAACTCTCCTGCTCCCAGCCCCCAGGCCGAAGGCACTGAAGGAGCCTGCAAATAAACCAACTGTCACCCACACAAACAGGTTACTACTCCATTGTGTTTACACAGAGTAACTGCCCCAGCAAACACAAAGCTGTTTCCTCCTCCTCAGTGTCTTCAAGGGTGAGGAGTGAGCTAAGATGTCAGGGAAGGTGAGGATAAAGCAAACAGATCCCAGGAACAGCCTCAGCATCAGGCAGTTTTAGCATCCAGCAGTCAGCTGCACCCTGAGTGGCTCTCTGCAAGGCTAATCACACCACGGGAGTGGCTTACACTTGTGCTGCACCAGTTTGTAAGCTGTGTGTGACAAACAGCAGGAGCAGCATTACCTCAAGAGGAAGCTCTTTGTCTGCAGAAGCTCCTCTGGGGCTCAGGAGCCACCTCTGCCCCCCCCAGCACACACAGCCGGCAGCCTAAGCTCTTCAGCTGCCACAACCAGGCTGAAAACCTTCAGGCGCCTGAGCATCAGAAGCAGCAGCCCAGGGGCAGCAGAAGGGCTGCAGCAGCGCAGGGAGCACCTGAGATGCCAGCAGCACGCAGGGGCAGCTTACCGAGTCCGGTGGAAGGGGCGCCCGATGCTGAGGGCTGCGGCGCTGGCTTTGTAGGAGCCTGGGGTGCTGAAGCCGTTCACAAAGCCACCGTTGGGGAAGGGAGCCTGAAACAGACACAGCACTGAGTGCCTCAGCTGAGAGCAACGAGGCCTTGCAGCTTCAGGAGGCTGGAGGAGGCCCTGAGCAGCCAAGCACAGCTGAGAGCTGTCCCTGCCCACGGCAGGAGCTTGGGGCAGATGAGCTCTGAGGTCCCAGGGCTTGCAGCTTCAGGAGGCTGGATGAGGCCCTGAGCAGCCAAGTCCAGCTGAGAGGGGTCCCTGCCCACGGCTCTGGGGTCCCTTCCACCCTAAGCCATTCCATGATCCCACAGCTGGAAGCCCACTGCCCCTCCTGCTCTCCTAACCAACTCCTGATGCTCTGGGCTGACCTCCCCTCACCTGCATCAGCTGTGACTCACCAGTGGTGTTTCAAAGTAAGGTGCAGGATTTGGAGACCAGGTCTGAGGCACAATGCTGTAAATGGAGTACTGCTGAGGGCTATATACAGGCTGCATGAAGAGTGGGGAGGCAAACTGTGCTTGTGTCTGGACTGGCTGGGGGTACACACTGGAGTCCACCACCCTGTACCCATTCTTAGCAAAAAATGTGTTGATGGCTTTTATCCTGGCCTGCAAGAGAAGAGAGCACATCACAGCCATCAGCTGGGGGGGGGGAAAGGGGAAGCAGAACATGAAAACCTTCCTGAAAGAACAGAGAGGATGCAAGGAGGAAGTGAATTGATCCCTGCTGGCAAAGAAAAACTGCCCTGAAGGGATCCTGCAGGAAGGCTGCAGAGGGACTTCTCATGAGGGTGTCTGGAGACAGGACAAGGGGGAATGGTTTGAAGCTGGGCAGAGCAGGGTCAGACTGGAGCTGAGGAAGAAGTTCTTCGCTATGGGGGTGGTGAGACTCTGGCACAGGCTGCCCAGGGAGGTGGAGTCCCCAGCCCTGCAGGCGTGGCCATGGCACTTGGGGACAGGGTTTGGTGGCCACGGTGGTGTGGGGCTGCTGGTTGGACTGGATGCTCTTGGAGGCCTTATCCCACCAAACCAAGTCTCTGATTCTGTGACCTTGCTCAAGTCAAAAGCCTCCAGAGCCAAGTGCTAGGAACCAACCCACTGCTAACTCCTCCCTGCAGCCTGCCCTGAAAGCACAAACAGAGAATCCCCACCAGACAGAAACCTCACACAAAGCAGCCTCACCATTACTGGCTTGCCCTGAAAAGTTTTCACTTCCTCCCTTAAGTACTTAAATGCCTGCAGAGACAAAAAAAAAAAAAAGAGAGAAGAGATGAGATGAACATCAGAACATCCTGGAACAGTTGTGCTTGTTTGAGTCCTGAAGGGTCTGACAGCAGCTACCCTGACTGGGCAGCAATCTGCTTCCCTTCAGGAAGATCATCAATAACAACAGCAGCAGGAATGGTTCTGGGCTCCTCACTCCAAGGAGGATACTGAGAGGCTGGAGCAGGCCCAGAGAAGGGCAACAAAGCTGGGGAAGGGTCCTGAGAAGAAGTCCTATGAAGAGCTGGGGCTGCTCAGTCTGAAGGAAAGGAGGCTGAGGGGAGAGCTGGCTCTCTACAGTGCCTTGAAAGGAGGCTGGAATGAGGGGGGATTGGTCTCTTCCCAAGTTACAACTGATAGGCCCAAAGGAAATGGCATCAGGTTATGCCAGGGAAGGTTTAGGCTGGACACTGAGCAAAGCTTCTGCACCCAAAGGGTTCTCTCAGGCCAGAGGAGGCTGAGCTGCCATCCCTGGCTGCATTTCAAAGCCATCTGGATAGGGTGCTTCAAGGTATGGTGCAAAGTGGCCCTGGCAGAGTTAGACAGTGGTTGGGCTTGGAGGATCTTGGAAGATGCTTCCCAACCAGAGTGATTGTGTGAGTCAAGCTCAGGACACTGGATGCCAGTTATGGCTGGAGAGCACTGAGCCAAGAGGCAGAGAAGGGAATTCTGAGCCTGCATCTCGCCTCTCCTGTCTCTGTGAACCAGAACATGCAAATCATCTCCTAAAACAGCAGGGAGGGAGGTCAGCAAAGCAGCTCTGTTCAGCTCCAGGGAGGGGGTTCCTGGTGAGCAGCGGAGGGGCTGGGGGGAAGAGAAGAGCTGGCGGCAGCCTTACCTGCTGTGCATCCGTGTCTGACTGGAATGTAACGTACCAGTTGTTGTTGTGAGCAAACTCACAGCTGATCACCTTGGGGCAGTTCTCATTCTTAAACAGAGCCTTCACCTCCTGCAGCAGACCACAAACCAGGCAGCTGAGGAGACCAAGTGTAGACCAAGCCCACAAGCCTACACTGCAGCTCCTCGGCTGCACTCCCCCTTTGACCAGGGAATGTGTCTGACCTCCTCTGCCAGGCACCAAATGACCCTCTCTGTGTTCAGGGAGGAATTCTGCACACCGAGGGTGGGGAGACACTGGCACAGGTTGCCCAAGGGAGGCTGTGGATGCCCCCTCCATGTGTTCAAGGCCAGGATGGATGAGGCCTTGAGCAACCTGGGCTAGGGGGAGGTGCCCATGGCAGGGGGTTGGAGCTGGCTGATCTTTAAGGTCCCTCCCAACCCAAACCACTCCACGAACCCAACAGCTTTGCCATCATCAGATTCTAAAGGGAGAGCAAAGCAGCTATGCAGCATCCACACAGGAAGAACCACTTCCTGATGCCAGCAGACACAGCAGGCTGGGCTGCAGCTGAACCATTCTGCCAGCCAGCACCACCCCCTGCTGAGCCCCTGGCTGCTCACCTCTATGGGGGTCGTTTCGGGGATCTCACGGAGGATGATGATGCATCTCTTGTGGTTTGGTCTCACTTTCTCCCCTCTCTCATCCACCTGTACCATAGGAGAAGCTGAAATCAAAGCACAAAAGCTGGTTTAACAGTGGACACTGCAGGGCAGAGCAGCTCAGCAGCAGCCTCCCTCACCCAGCCTGTGAAGGGCTCAGCCTGCATCAGCTCTGCTTCCAGAACCAAACCTTCCCTGCTGTGAAGTTCTCCTTTCCCCTCACTACTTGAAGGGGCTGGTGGGAGAGCTGGGGATGGACTCTCTGGCAAGGCCTGCTGTGACAGGACAGGAGGGGTGGCTTTAAACTAAAGGAGGAGAGATTCAGACTGGAGCTGAGGAAGAACATTTTGACAGTGAGGATGGTGAGAGCCTGCCCCAGGCTGCCCAGAGAGGTGGGAGCTGCCCCATCCCTGGAACCACTGCAGGTCGGGTCTGGGGCTCAGAGAAACCTGCTCTGGTTGGGGATGTCCCTGCTGGCTGCAGGGGGTAGAGTGGATGAGCTTGAAAGGTCCCTCCCCACCCAAAGCTGTGCAGAACAAGGTTCCTGTCTCCAGTTACCAGAGCATGGCTCAAGCAGCCAAGAGACTGAAGGGAAGATTTATTAACCCAGGCACCAAAGCAGCCCAGACTTACATCTCAGCACTTCCAGAATCAGATCCATGTCAGTTGTCAGCTTCTTGATGCCTTCCATGTTGGCAATTGTCCATATTGGGACAAACTGATCACTGTCCATCTGAGACATCAGGTAGAGATCCTTTGAGAGATTCTCACTGCAAAGACAGAAGTCCATCAAAGCCTGACCCTTGCTCACAGGAGCCCCAGAACAGGAGCATCTGAGGCTGAAATATTCACAGCTGGCAGCCACAATGGCCTCAGGTTTTCCCTCCTGACAAAGCCCAGCAGAGATCAACACAAGCCAGAAGAGAATTCAAACCCTTAAATCAAAGCCAGAGTGCTCTGCAGGTCAGTGTGCAGAGGGGACCTGGCCAGAGAGACCTCTCCTGGCAGCACACAACTCAGTGACCTCCACTCTCACAGCTGTGAAGCACAGAAGTCAAACTCAGGGCTCACAGAGGGCCAGAAGTGAAGGCACTGAAGGGCACTGCAGGGCACTCAGCAGCCTGGCTCCATACCCCCCCCAGCCCCCCTCCCCCAGCTGCTGCTGCTGAAGAGGAGAGCACAAACAAAGCCCCAGAGAGGGAGAAGCTGACAGCAGCTCTCTGAAGGGCTCCCAGGGGGTTGAGGTAACTTTACTGTACCGGGAGAAGCAGAATTCAAGTTGCTTTTTCAAGCATTCCCTGATGTCTTCTGTGGACACTGTGGAGCTGCCTTCACCTGCAAGGGACCACACTCAGCCTCAGCCCCCAGCCTCCCCAGGCAAGAGGGTGTTTCACTGCACAGGGAAAGAATGAACCCTGCTGGGAAAGGCTC
This sequence comes from Picus viridis, assembly GCA_033816785.1. Classification (NCBI taxonomy): domain Eukaryota; kingdom Metazoa; phylum Chordata; class Aves; order Piciformes; family Picidae; genus Picus; species Picus viridis. Next base: position 1,023,859 of record CM066605.1, on the reverse strand, counting down.
AGAGGGAGAGGCTGAGACAGCCTAAAGGCCACGTCACACATCCCCACAGTGGCTTGGATCCCACAGCTGCCACCTCCTTGCCCAACAGCTGTGGCTGCCTTGGAGCTCCTGGGACATGCACTGAATGGAACCTCTCAGACCTCCTCCTCAGGAGGATCACTGCAGAGGATCACAGACACTCAACCCCTGCCTTCAACACTCACCAGACACTTCATAGATTTGGTATCCAAGCTCCTCAGTGGCCAGGACAATTCCATTGGCAGAAGCTTCATCAACTCCTGTGCCATTTCTGGTGGCCTCACAAGCTGGGGGATACATCACTTCATACTGCTTGCAGCTCTCCTCTGAAGCCTCTGTGCTACCTGCCAGAGGGACACAGCAGCAACACAAAGCCCAGCACAAGCTTCAGGATATTTGCCACTTGAGAATGCTGGCTGCCAACAGCAAGCACTCCAGAAGGCTGCAGCTGAAGTGCCTGCACTTAGTCTGCTCCTCAGTCTCTCAGCAGCTACTTACAGCTACAAGGACAGGCTGAGGGAGCTGGGGGAGTGCAGCCTGAAGAAGAGAAGGCTCCAGGGGGACCTTAGAGCTGCCTTCAGGTACCTGAAGGGATCCTGCAGGAAGGCTGCAGAGGGACTTTTCATAAGGGTGTCTGAGACAGAAGGGGGAATGGTTTGAAGCTGAGGGAGAGCAGGGATAGACTGGAGCTGAGGAAGAAGAGGGTGGTGAGACTCTAGCACAGGCTGCCCAGGGAGGCTGTGGATGCCTCTTGCCTGGGGGTGTTCAAGGCCAGGCTGGATGAGGCCTTGAGCAGCTGAGCCGAGCTGAGAGGGGTCCCTGGGCATGGTGGGGAGGTTGGAGCAGGTGAGCTCAGAGGTCCCTTCCAAGCTAAGCCATGCTCTGATGATGATGATCTCACCGATCTGCCAGGACTGGAGGTGGCCCTCAGACCTTATCTTCCCGTTCACAGGGTCAGGAGTGTGCCAAAGAGCAGCAGTGGAGACCATCTCCACGGGCTCAGCACCTCCCTCCCCTCTCAGCGCGTTACTCGGTCATCACTGAGCCCCTTGGGTCCCCTGGGCTGCTGAGCTCTGTCCTGGCACAGCTCTGGCCACCTTCCTGACCTCCTCTACCAAAGCTGCCCTCTGCAAACTGCTTTTCCAGGCTCATGTACCGCTTGTTGCTGCATCAGCACCAACAACCCCCAGCACAGGAGGCTGCTCCTTCCCACTGAACTCCTGCAGGGAAGCCTCAGCCCTGCCCAGCCAGGGCTGCACCACAGCCCGCCCCCAAACAGAGACCCTCCCCAGCAGCTCACCCTCAGCGGGAGTCCCTTGTGCAGCTGCTGTGTCTTGCCACGAGTGCTCTGCTCCATTTGTGGGTGCCTCACTGCTCCCCTGGGGGACTTCTTGCCAGACCTTTGCGTTGGGGTTCAAGCCAGCACTCTTGGATGTCACCTGCTGGGGAGAGAGCAGAGGCTGCAGTCAGCCGCAGGCAGGGCCCTGCAGGCCTCAAGCCAGACAGCAGAGGTGAATTTAGTGATTGGCTATCAAGTTCCACACCTCCAGTCTCTACCCAAGCTATTAAGCACCTAAGTGATTGTTTTGTTCATGAATTAAAAGAGGAAAGCCCTTGGTGTTCTCCAAGCATTTCATTTCTACCTCCATGAGAAGGATGTTGCCTTCACCCCCTCTGTATTGACATCCAACAGCATCAGCAGCGGACGTGGCTTAGCCGTCAGGGACTCGGGGACCTCCTAAGCTTTTAAAGGCTTGGCTGCCATAATGCTCCAGGCCCTTTTCACCAGAAAGGGAAAATTTCCCTTCTCCAGACCCCTTCCTAGAAAGGAAGGTAAAAAACACAAAACAAAACAGATTTCAAGGACAAGAAGCTGAAGGCTTTCTGAGTCAGTGGCAGCTGCGCTGAGCTCGCACACGACCTGGGCTCCCCCTCGGGGACTTACCTGAGATCCACCCCAGCCTCCCCAGGACTGCCCCTGCAGCTCACACCAAAGACTTCTCCTTCAGCTCGGAACCAGGAGGCTCAAGTGTGTCAGGTGCCAAGACAAGCACACAACCCTCACAGCCTGCTGGGAGCTGGGGATCAGCCCCCTTAGAGAGTGGGCAGCAAAGGGCCATAATCAGAGCAAGAAAGTAAACAGTGAGAGAGAGGAGAAACTGCTGGATCCCAGCCTGGACCCTGGCAGCAACAAACAATCCTGCAGCAGATGTTGGCCTCCAAGGTCCCTTGCTCAGAAGCTCATCTGGGTAAGGAGTCCAACAACAGCACAGAAGATAAGCACTGGAATGGCTTCTGCTCCATCGTGATTCAGAGATCCAAGGATTGCTTTGGAAGGGACCTCCAAGAGCAGCCAGCTCCAGCCCCCTGCTGTGGGCAGGGACACCTCCACCAGCCCAGGCTGCTCAAGGCCTCATCCAGCCTGGCCTTGAACACCTCCAGGGAGGGGGCAGCCACAGCCTCCCTGGGCAGCCTGTGCCAGGCTCTCCTCACCCTAAAGAATTTCCTCCTCCTCTCCACTCTCAGTCTCCCTTCTCCCAGCTCAAAGCCATCCCTCCTCACCCTGGCACTCACAGCTGTTGTCCAACATCCCTCCCCAGCTCTCCTGGAGCCCCTTCAGGCACTGGAAGGCTGCTCTAAGGTCTCCCTGGAGCTTTCTCTGCTCCAGGCTGAAGAGCTCCAAATAAGCCCTTGCAGGCAGGCAACAAAACTTTGCTTTTGCCAGAGCTCTCCTGCCCAGAGCTCCTAAGCAGCCCCAAGCAGCTACCAGAGCCTCCTCCAGCACTGCCCAGTGCCCACTTCACTCACAGTGTGCTTCAATTTAAAAGGCAAAGGCCACCAATTCCAGCTCCTCCCTCACAGATACACAAATAAGGAAGTTTGATATTTCAGAGGCCAGCCTCCTGCAGTCTGAGGTGAAGGAGTGGCTAACTCCCAGGCCTCAAACAAAGCAAAAAGGATAAGGAAGCAGTTGCCAGAGCTTTAGAGATAATTCCTCTGCCAAGGTCACAGCTAGCTCCAAAGCTATCTGCAGCAAGGACAAGCCCAAACTCAGCAACAGGGAGGCTCTGGATGCCCCCTCCCTGGGGGTGCTCAAGGCCAGGCTGGATGAGGCCTTGAGCAACCTGGGCTGGGGGAGGTGTCCCTGCCCACGGCAGGGGGCTGGAGCTGGGGGAGCTGGAAGGTCCCTTCCGACCCCACGCAGCGAGCCGCCCTGCAGGAGCAGCCCTGCTCTGCCAAGCAGCTCTGCTGGGGAGGCCAAACACCGACTCCTGCTCATTTCACTGAGGCTGCCAAGCCCTGAGCCTGCTGGGCTGGCTGCAGGGCAAACCCCCAGCTGCTATCGGGAACTTTCATGACGAGGTTAAAGCTTTACAGAGTGACAAAGGTTAGGAACACGCTCTGGCAGCCACCAGCTGACGAAGCTCTCCTCCCCTCAGCACAGCCTCCCTCCGCTTTGGGCCTCTCTGCCAACGTGGATCAAAGGTTTTTTCCTTCAGCCATCCCTCAGCACTGCCTATGGAAGCATCTCTCCCAGTCTGGGGGATGGCAAAGAGCAATTCTTCAGCCTCAAGTTCCATTTTACAGCTTCAATTAAGGCAACAAAGCTGAAAGTGCTCAGCTCCTTTCCAAGCAGTCTATTTTAGTGGTAATTCAAATCAGCCTGCAATCAGAACCTCAGCTCTGAGCTCGTGACAGGTTTCCCAGAGCCCCTGGAAAGGAACAATCTAGAAGAGAAGTCACTAAAACTTGTGAGGTGAGAATCTGAACGTTTTGCAGAAGGGGAAATGTGAGCAGGGAGAGAAAAACCCAACCGAAGCAAAGCAAGGCTGGAGGTCAGCAGGCCTAGGAAAGGAACCTCGAGCTGGCCTGGAGACAGGAGGTGAAGGGAAACCTCCATCTGCAGCAGGCTCAGACACAGGCCAGCAGAGCTGCCTGCCACCTCCTCAAAGCTCACCCAGACTGTGAAAGGGAAACAAAAAACCAGAGCAAGCTGGGGTCAGCCCAAAAGCAACAGGCAGAGCTGCTCTGGAACTGACCACAGGGTACCAGCCAGCAACAGCTCCCAGCTCTGGAGGCCCCAGGTCGTTCTCAAGACACATCAATGGCCACAGGAGTTCCACCACTGCAGGCAGGGCTTCATTCCACCAGCCAGTGAGCAGCCCAGGGCCAGGGCCGTCTGCTTCACCCCTCAGCAAAGCAAAGGCACAGGGGCGACGGCACCACCCTGACCTGTGCCAGTGTCCCCCTCACGCCTGGGTGAGCAGGGACAGCCGGGGGGTCTCACCCAGAGGGAAGCAGGAAGCCTCCCCTGCCAGGGAAGAGGGCCAGCAACAATCAGTGCATCCCACAGGCCTGGTTTTCCAGCTAGGAAAGGTTGCTGGCAATACCTAGGGCAGCATTTCCCTCCCCTGGAATGCCCAGGCTGCAATCTTCCCAACCCATTAGCAATGCATTGCCTCAGGAAGAGGTGGCCTGCTGAGCAGCCCCCAGAGAGGGCACAGCAAGGCAGCAGCATTGAGCAGCAGGCTGCCCCAAGAGCTGCAGCAAGCAGGAGTGCAAGCAAAATGCTCCCTCGCTGCAGCAAGGGCTCTGGGCTGACAGACACTGAAGGGAAGCAGAATTCCAGCACAGGTTCTGTGCTGGCACCGCTGCACCACCACAGGCACCCCTCAGTACCGTCCAAACCACCCAGCAAGTCAGCTCAGCCCTCTGAGCACTGCAGCACTTCCACCACAGCCCAGCTCTGCACCTTCTCTGTCAGGCAGCCCTAAAGACCCCAGGATAAAAGCTGCACTGTGCTTCCACACACCCTGACTGCAGTGTGCCACAGCACCTGGGCAAGAGCTCCAGCTCCCTGCCCTGGCAGTGCCAAGGCAGCTTCAGAAAGCCCACACTGTCCCCAGGAGCTCAAATGCAAACACTATTGATGCATCCCCAACGAGGAGGACAGAAACCAACTCACAGGGCTGTGAGTGGGAGAGGAAAACCAAACAAAGTTCCCCAGGTCAGCTCAGTTTGTCCTTGAACAGCATTCCCTACACTCCCAGATGTCTGCTGCCTGGCTGCACAGGGTCCTCATTGGCTTCAGGTCCCAGCCTGAGCTCCATCCTCCACACAACTGTGGGTTCCAGAATCTGCCTCGCTGCCTGGAGAGGCCACCACGGATGAGGCTGGCTGCTGGCAGCTCCTGGCTGCAGCTCCAAGCAACCTGAACAGCTCCTCTGCCCGTTGCAGGCTGGGAAACCAACCTCCTAAGAGCCATCCACTCCGTGCTTATCAAACCTTTCCTGCCTCCCCACTGCAAGCCAACTAACACCCAGCTGACAACAGGGGCAATTGTTTGAAGAGAAGGTGTCGCCCAAACCTTTTCGTTTTGAGGTTCTTAACCACAGGGATGCTGAGATCCATGCCAAAGAGCAGCAGCACCACCACACTGGACCCGAGCACAGCGCTAGCAGGACAAGGGGCTTCTCCCAGATACTCAGAGAGCTTCTCTAAAGCCTTTCAAGATCCAGCTGGATGCGTTCCGGGGTGGCCCTGCTCTGGCAGGGGCGCTACTCTCCGCGATCTTCGGAGGTCCCTTTCAACCCCCTACCACTCCGTGGTTCTGTGCTTCCTTCCCTAACCCCGCAGCTGTTTGCTTTCCGAACAAAACGTACTGCAAAGTTTAAAAGAGCTGCCCAGCTGCCTGGGTTTGTCCAGCAAACGCTGGAACTGCTCCACCGGATCCCGTGCAACGCCGCAAGCAAGCCAAGCACGGGCACGGGCTGCGGACCCAGACCCGGGCCAAGGCGCTGCCCCCGGCCCTCCTGCCGCGGGAAGCGGCCGTGTGGTACAGGAGTGACACAGCAACACCCGGCTCGCCCCGCGCCCTCCCGCGGTGCCCCCCGTGCCTGCGGACGGGCCCCACGCGGTGCCCCAGCCCCCGCACGCAGCGACGGCTGGGCCGCTCCAGCCGAGCCTTCTCCCTCCGCTGCCGCGAAATCACCTCCGCTCCGGCCAGCCCCGGGGATTCCATTCCTGCGTTCAAGGCAGCACCGCTGCCCCCAGCGCGCCCAGGCCCCGGCGCAGGCGCCGGCGTGCAGAGCCGCGGGGCGCCCGTGCGCTACCGAGGGCCGCCGGGCCGGGCCTGCCCCGCCGGCGCCGCTCCGCTCCCCGCCGCCTCCCCGGGCGCCAGGGGCCCCATGAGTCTCAGCCGCCGCCACCCGAGGCTGAGGCGGGGCTCCCGCAGCCCCGGGGCCCCGGCCGCGCGTAACCTTCAGGCCAGGCCGCGGTGCGGCGGCTCCGCCGGAAGGTCACCGCAGTGCCTTTCACGCGCCCCGCGCCGCCCCCACGCGGAGCTCGCGCCGCCGGCGGAGCCTTCCCGCGCGCCGAGCTCCCCCCTCCCCCGCCGGGCCCGCGGCCGCCGCCCCCGGATTTGCTGTGTCAGCCCCGTCCCCTCCCCCCGGCGCGGCCGGCGGAGCGGAGCGGCGTGCGCGGCCTCCCCGCCACATGGCCCGGCAGGGCAGGGCCCGACCCGGCCCGGCCCGGCCCCGCTCCGCCTCACCTCCACGAACAGCAGCATCCTGCCGCCCGCTCCCAGGCCAGCGGGCCCGCGATCCGCGCCGCGCTCCCCGCTGCCCGGCGGCGGTCGCGCCAGCGATAAGGACACTCGGGCTCCGCCTCCGGCTCCTGCCGCCAGGGCCCGGCCCCTCCTTCCTGCCGCCACCGACCGCCTCCTCCGGGGCACGCCGAGGCCTTCCGGGGCAGGGGCGGGGCCGGGCCGGCCCATTCCCCGCGCGGGAAGGGGTGGGAACCGCTGCGTCAGGGCCCGCGGCGGCTGCACCACTGCGCGGGGAGGGGCCGCGGCGTCCCCCACGGCTGGAGTGCGCTGCCCCGGGCGCTTGCGGCCGAGGCTCGCAGCGCGGTGAGAGAAGCTTCCAGGCCTTGGGGCTGCTGGTTGGCCCTCGGCCGCTCTTCACGACGGTGCTGCTCAAGCCCCTTCGCTGGCTTCATTCTTCTTCTCTGGGTCCGCTCCAGCGCCTCAGTGCCCTGGGAGTGAGGGGCCCAAACTGAACCCACGATTCAAGGTGTGGAGGGGAGGGGACACCCCCCGGCTCCACTGGCCATGCCGTTGCCGAGCCAGGCCAGGCTGCTGGTGGCCGCCTTGGGCACCTAGGGCCACGCTGGTTGCTGTACAGCTGCTGTCAGCCACCCCCAGGTCCCTCTGTGCTGCACAGGTTCCAGCCACCAGCTTGGAGCATTCGCGGGGTGGTTGTGACCTGAGTGAACTTGGCCTTGGTGACCCTCAGCCCATTGTCCCCCCCTCCTGAGGTGCACCACTGGTGATTAGTCTCCAGCTGGAGTTAATTCCCCACCCCTCCCCGAGGTGTCAAGCCAGTTTTTGGCCCAGTGAAGTCTCGATCCATCTGAGCCACGAGCAGCCCGTGTCTCCAGGAGGATGGTATGGGACACAGTGTCTAAGGCCTTACCAAAGTCCAGGTGGACACAGCCACAGCCTTCCCCTCACCCACCGGGCAGGGCGCCTGGCCCCGGATCAGGTTGGCTCAGCAGGACCCACGCTGACTGTGCCAAATCATCCTGTCCCCTGTGTGACTGAATGACCCTCGGAGGTCCCTTCTAACTCAGACCCTTCTATGATGTCACTCAGCAGGGCTTGCTCTGTGCCTTCCCCTGGCACCAAGGTCAGGCTGACGGGCCTGGAGTTCCCTGGATCCTGCCCCGGCTGTTTTGTAGGTGGGATCACATCAGCCTGGGGGCGTTGCAGCAGCACCCTCCCCCAGCCCCTCACAGCTCCCCCAAATCCACTCAGCCTGCAGGGTGAGAGGGTCCCCGTAGCCATCCAGAGCCCACAGTGCCCTGCAACCCCTCCCCATAACCCAACCCCCCCATAGCCCAGCACCTTAGAAAACTACCCCAAGACCCCCACCCCAGACGCCCCAGGACCCCCCGCCCCAAAAGAGAGCCTGGAGCAGTTTGTGTCTATCAAACGTGAGTTGTTTATTTCTGGGGGGACGCGACACCGGGGGGGGGGGGGGTTCCTACAGCTCGTGGGGACATCAACAGGCAACTGGAGGGGAGAAAGGAAGGGGGGGGGTGTGACACAATGAAGCTGCCCCTCCCCCCTCCCCCCCCCCCCGCCTCCTTCCCCTTCCCTCTAAACCCTGATTAAAAACGAGATTGGTCCTAAAAATATAGAAAGAAAGGAGTTGAAGGTCACCAAACCTGGACATTATCAAAAGGTCACTAACCCAGCGGCTGCTCTAGAAAAAGCGGCAGGCTGCGGGGGCTGCGGTGCTGGGGGGCGGGATGGGGGCGCACACACACACACAGAGTGCTCCCCGCAACACCAGGGGCGAGGGAGGGCAAAGAGAAACCACCCCCAGGCCCCCCTCCAACCGCCCACCACCACCCCCCCCCAGCTCAGCAGGGCTTGGGGAGCAGGGAGGTGTTAAAGTCGGGGCGGGGGGGAAGGTCGGGGAGTTCAACTGGGGGTGATGGGGGACTCAAAGTGGGGGAAGGGGGAGGGGGGGTGGGGAGTCAAACTGGTGGTGATAAAGATGAGGAGGGAGGGAGGGGGAGGGAGGCAACAGTAAAGAAACAAACACACGAGACCGAGACGGAGACTCCCGGAAGGATTTCCCACAACAACAACAACAACAACAACAACAAAAAGGAAACCAAAACAGAAACACAAAGAAAAGGGAGGGGGGGAGGGGGGGGGAAAAGCCCAAATCAACCCCAAAAAGAACAAACCCCAAAAACCTCCAAAACGGAAAGTCTGGGGGGGGGAGGGGGGGGGGTGGAAAAAGGAAAAAATAAAGAAGCATCAACTGTAAAAAAAAAAACAAAAGACCAAAACAGAACAGCCAAAAAAAAAAAACCAAACCAAGAAAAACACCAAAAAAAAAAAACCCCCCCCCCCCCCAAATTCGAACCCACCCCAAAGCAAAGGAAACCCCACGAGGAGGGGTTGGGCACAGCGCGGATCGGTAGAGAAAAATATAAATATTTCTGGTTCGGTACAAAGGTCCCAAAGAGGCTCCGGATCGCCGCTCCCAGCGCAAAGCAACAACAACAAAACCAACCCAGAGGGGCTCCTGGCTGAGGTTCTCTGAGAGAAAAAGGCTACTTGAGAGAGCTGGGGGGAGAGAGAGAGCGGGAGGGGGAGGGGCGACAAACGGGGGAGGGGAGGGGGCTCAGGGTGCTGCCCCTACCCCAGGTAGGTGAGTTGTTTTCAGTGCTCTGTAGGGTTTGCCCCACCTCCTCCTCCTCCTCCTCCTCCTCCTCCTCCACCGCCGCAGTCCCCCTCCGGCCACCCAACCCCCAGAGCGAGTACCCGTAATAGCCTGGCCGGGGGAGGGGGCTGGGGAGGGGGCTCAGGGGGCAGCTGGGCCCCTTCCCTGGCTGCCCACTGCGTGAGGAGGGGGAGCTGGGGGTACTGGAGGGGGGGGGGGGTAGAGCCCCCACCTCAGCTGAGCCCCCCCCCCCCGCCCCCCAGTCAGCCAGGGAGGGTGTCCCCCGACCCTGCACACCGGTGCGACCCCCCCCAGGACCTGGCAGGGGTCTGGGGGAGGGGGGACACCGCCTGAGGCTTCAAGTCCATATTAGAGGGGTGCCCCCCCCCCCCCGGCCCCGGGGCCTGCAGCAGCATCCCTGAGGGATCCCAATTAGAAGCGAGGGGCGGCCAGGACCCCGGCCCAGCCCCCCCAGGGCTGATGGGGGTAGGAGGGGTCCCCGTGCTGGGGAGGAGGTGGGGGGGAGGGGAGGGGGGGGGCGGCAGGCTCTTCCTGAGACATGGAGGCAGGGAGAGGGGCTGTAGGGGCCCCCCCTACCCTTCCCCAGTTCGATCCCTGGAGCCAGGTGGGGAGGGGGCCAGCACCCACCCTTGATTCCAGGGGGTTGCAGGAGGCGGGGAGGGGGTGGGGAAGGGAGGGAGGCTACACCGGGGGGTCTCCCCTCCCTGTAAAGTGTCTGCATGGGTGTGGGGGGGTCCCGGCTCAGGATGGGGGGGGGGGGGGGGGCTAAGTCCACTTTACTGGCCGTTAATGCCTGTAGACAGCGCACAGGAGTGCTCCACACATTCACTACAACTATTGCTATTATTAAATACTCCCAGCGGGGGGGGGGGGGGAAGAAGGGGAGGGGGGGAGGGGGGGAAGGGGGGGGAAGGGGGGGGAAGGGGGGGAAGGGGAAGGGGGGGAAGGGGGAAGGAAAGGTACTTCCCTCTTTTTTTTTTCTTTTTGTCTTTTTTTGTTTTGTTTTTTTAAGGGGGATAGGAAGGGAAGGGGAGGGGAAGGGAGGGAAGGGAGAGGAAGGGGAGAGGGGGGGGGGGGGCAAGGATCTGTTTCTGCTCTTAATTGGAAAATAAAATTTAAAAGAAAGAAATTAAAAAAGAAAAAAAAACACCTCTCTTTTTTTTTTTTTTTTTTTTTTCTCTTCCTTTCTTCTTCTTTTTTGGCTTACAGAATCTGTGAGCTTGGTGGTGGTGGTGGTGGTGGTGGTGGTGGTGCTGGGGGGAGGGGCTGTGGTGCTGAGGGGTGGGGGTGGTGTCCAAGAAGAGGCTGGGATTTAGGGGAGGGGGAGGGGGTTCCCGGTCAGCAGGAAAAGGGAGGGGTGGAGTTTGGCCCCCACCGTGGGATCAGCAGGCAGCGAGATCAGCTCCAGAGGAGTCAGTTCTTGTTGGGGGGTGCACAGGGGAGACCCCAGCCCCAGTCGGGAAGGTGGTGGGAAAGGGGAGTGGGTGAGGGGGGGGGTGTCGGGGCCGTGTGCCCCCCCTCGCTCACGGGTGGGCCGCTTGTTTTCCCTGATAGAACTCCTCCCACCGGCTCTGGAAGAACTGCCGCATGGCCAGCCCCGCCTGCCCCACCGCTGAGTCGTCCTCGTTGAACGTCCTGCAGTTGTCGAACACCAGCAGCGCGTCGGCAGCGAACTCCTCCGAGCTCGAGTACCTGCGGCCGGGGGCGAGGACAGCTCAGGGACCCGCGCCCCAAGGAGGGAAGGACAGCTCGCCCCCTCGCCCCCAGCCCCAGGAGGTGAAGAACAGCTCAGGGACAGCCCCAGGGGGGAAAAAAAAGGACTGCTCAGAGACACCCCCAGCCCCAGGGAGGACCACACAGCCCACGCAGGGACCTCCACCACCAGGAGGCAACACCCAGCACGCTTCGGACTCCAGCCCCAACAGGGACTGCAAAGCCACCGAGGGACCTCCAACCCCAGGAGCGACCCCAGCATGCCCAGACGGGACTCTCTCACCCAGAGAAAGAATGCCTCAAGTCTACCCAGGGACCCTCATGCCCAGGAAGGGACCCCCCTGGAGCCCACTCAGCAGCCCATCTCCAGGAGGGACTCCCCAAAGCCTACTTAAAACCTCCAGCCTTGGGAGGAACACAACCAGCCCCCTAGGAGGAACCTTCCACCCCACCTGGGATCCCCTAACCCGCCCAGGAGGGAGCCCAGGCCCCCTGCTCACCCTCCCCGCAGCAGCCGCGCGCGCATGGTGCCGAAGTCCATCGGGTTCTTGATGATCTTGCGGTAGCCAGGGACCAGCCGGGGGTTGACAGGCTCCAGGAAGGGCCACGCGTCCTCGTGCGACTCCATCTCCATCAGGATGATCCTGAGGGGGCCACGGCAGGGTTTAGAGAGGAGCTGGGGGTGCCCCACACGGCCTTGTTGCCCCCCCAGCCGTGCCCCCCGGGCCCCACTCACTCGCAGAAGGTGAGGTCGCTGGGCTGGCCCCGCGCCGTGGTGCTCCTCCGCTTGCTGGGGGCAGCCCCTGGCCCATGCAGCGCGGCGCAGGCAGCCCCTGGCGGCGGCGTGAGGCCGGCCGGCGCCGAGGGCTCTCCTCCTCCCTCCTCCTCCTCCGGGAAGCTCCCCGCAAACGGACGTCCTCGTTTCCGTTTCTTGCCTCGCCGGGGGGAGATGGGGTCCCGGTATGCCCCTGACTGCGGGGAGGCGATGGGGTGGGGGTCACCACGGCAGCCTGGGGCCACCACCAGCCCCGGGGGTGTTCCCCGCCAGCCAGCCCTGGGGGTAGGTCCCCGTGACCTACCCGGGAGACGCAGACGGAGCAGAACCAGTCGCCCTCGGGCACCTCAGTCATCCTGGGCCGGTGGCAGTAGAGGTGGCAGCCGCGGTCGCAGCCATCGCACAGCAGCAGCTGTTCGTCGTCGTCCCCTCGCCGGCACACCAGGCAGGTCTGCAGGGGGCAGGGCTCAGCCGCAGGGTCCCCACCAGCACCCCCTCGAGGTGCCCCCACCCACCAGCCCGGGCTCTTACCACCCTGTTGACTGACTTCTCCCAGGCGATCGACTTCTCCAGCTGGTAGATGCACAGGGACACCTGAGCCGCGCTCCGGCAGCGCTCCAGGGTCTGCCGCCAGGTCCGCACCCGGGGGTGATCTCGTAGGCACTGCGGGGGGAGGGCGCCGTCAGCCACGGCCACCCGCGGTGCCGGCGGCCGAGGCGAGGGGGGATTCGGGGCTCACATCTCGGTGGGGCCCAGGCTCAGCTCCTCGGGGCCGCTCAGCACCACCTTCTCCACCACCACCTCGTGCAGGGGCCAGAGCGGCTCCTTCAGGTAGCGCCGCTCCACGTTCTGCTCCAGCGCCGCCAGCCGCAGCACTGCCAGGTCCAAGGGGTTGGTTGGCTCCCGGCACAGGGGCAGCCCCTCCCGGCGGCTCCGGATCGTGATGTCCTCCAGCGGCTCCACCTTGTGCTCGCAGTACTGCAGGTCCGCCCGCGTGGAGTCAGGGGTTGGGCACGTCCAGCCCTGCAGGGGGAGAAGGGGAAGAAGAGATGACGAGGAGGGGAAGGGAGGGAGAAGGACGAGGAGGGGAAGGGAGGGAGAAGGACGAGGAGGGGAAGGGAGGGAGAAGGACGAGGAGGGGAAGGGAGGGAGAAGGACGAGGAGGGGAAGGGAGGGAGAAGGACGAGGAGGGGAAGGGAGGGAGAAGGACGAGGAGGGGAAGGGAGGGAGAAGGACGAGGAGGGGAAGGGAGGGAGAAGGACGAGGAGGGGAAGGGAGGGAGAAGGACGAGGAGGGGAAGGGAGGGAGAAGGACGAGGAGGGGAAGGGAGGGAGAAGGACGAGGAGGGGAAGGGAGGGAGAAGGACGAGGAGGGGAAGGGAGGGAGAAGGACGAGGAGGGGAAGGGAGGGAGAAGGACGAGGAGGGGAAGGGAGGGAGAAGGACGAGGAGGGGAAGGGAGGGAGAAGGACGAGGAGGGGAAGGGAGGGAGAAGGACGAGGGGGAGGGAGGGGAAGGACGAGGAGGGAAGGGAGGGAGAAGGACGAGGAGGGGAAGGGAGGGGAAGGGAGGAGAAGGGAGGGAGAAGGACGAGGAGGAGAAGGGAGGGAGAAGGACGAGGAGGAGAAGGGAGGGAGAAACGAGGAGGAGAAGGGAGGGAGAAGGACGAGGAGGAGAAGGGAGGGAGAAGGACGAGGAGGAGAAGGGAGGGAGAAGGACAGAAGAGAAAGGGAAGATGAAGAGAAAGGAGAAGGAAAAGGGGAGAGGAAAGGAAGAAAATAGGAGAGACAAGAGGAGGGCTGCAGGGTGAGTGCCCGGCCCAGGCCCCCACACCGCCCAGCCAGGGCCACGCCAGCGGCAGGCTGGCACCCACCCGGATCTGCAGGTCGGCCATCAGCACTCGCTGCTCCAGCTCCTCCACCCACTGCAGCACGGCCAGGTCGGTCTCGTAGGCTCTCTCCATCACCGACCACCGGGCCAGGGCTTCCTGAGACACGGCGGCTGCGGCCGCCTCGGGGCGCGGGTGGAAGATGGGGTCTGGGGGGGACAGAAGGTGAGAAGCTCAGTGGGGCTGGGGACAGGCAGCAAGCCCCCCAGCCTGGCCTGCTCTTACCGGTGGTGGCCCTCAGGCAGACCTCCCGCAGGAACTCCTTGTGCTTGGTGAGGTGCTTGTGCAGGGCCTTCTCCCGGATCCCCCGCGGGTGCAGCGCCCGAGCCACCGCCTCCAGCTCCTCGGGGTCCTGCAGCCACCACCAGCCGCTCTGCATCTCTGCAAGGCAGCACCACAGCGCTCGGCACCGTGCCAGGGCTCAGCACCGTGCCAGGGCCCCACCAGCACCCCCGAGCCGGGGGGCCCAGGGCTGGGTCAGGCTCTCACCAGGGGGTACAGGCTGCTCCGTCTGCTGGGTCAGGTACTTCTGTTCGATCTGCTTGAAGAACTTGGTGGGAGGTCGCCCTCGGCGCTTGGGTTGCCCCGGTGGGTCCTGGAGCTTCTCCAGGCTGCCCCGGCTCCGGGGACAGGCACCTTGGGCCCTGGCACCAGCAGGCACCGGCGTGGAAGCGAGCAGGGGTGTGGTAGGGTCATCCACAGGGAGGCCGTTGAGCTGGTGGAGATGTCACAGGACCAGGCTCACTCCACAGCCAAGGCCCCACAGCTCCACAGCCAATGCCCCACGGCCCCACAGCCCCCAACCCCCACATCTTCCAATCCTGCAGCCCCCCCCAGCTCTAGGGCTGTTTCACCCTGCAGGCCAGGGGCAGCAAGAGCAAGCTCCACCCACCTCACCACAAGCAGAGCATCCCCAGCCCTAAGATGTCCAGCGCCCAGGCAGAGGGTCCCACCCACTTCCCCCAGGAAGGACCCCTAGGCTGGTACCTGCCGGGCTGGGCCCTTGGGCAGCTCACTGCGGGGCTGGGCGCGGGGCTGGGCGCTGGCTCGCGGCGAGGGCTCCGTGGAGGAGGTAGCAAGGGGGACCCGGCCGTCACACGGCGTCCGGGGCAGCAGGTTGAACCAGGGGCCCTGCTTGTCAGCAGCCTGAGAGACACTTTGCTTCTTCTCCTTCTCCTCCTCTTCCTCCACCTCAGGGTGGTTGGGAGGGGTCTCAAGCAGGGAGGAGGCCCCTGTGTCCCCTTTGCCGGGGCTGCTGTCTGGGGTGAGGACGGAGTCCCTGAGCAGGGAGGACTGGGTCTGGCTCAGCCAGGACAGGAAGGCAGACTGGCTGAGGTCGTGCTGGCTCTGCCCGAGGGGCACTGGCTCCTCCAGGACCCCATTGACGGGGGGGGGCCTGGGCCCGCAGTGCTGGGGCAGTTCCTCTTTGCTCTTGCGGGGACGGCCGCGGGAGCGTGAGGCTGTGCAGCTGGTCCGGCTGGGGATGGGCAGGGCCAGGGGCTCCTGCTTCAGGGGCTCCTGCTTCAGGGGCTCCTGCTTCAGGGGCTCCTGCTTCAGGGGTGGCAGGCGAGGGGAAGGCTTCTCCTCCTCAGGCTCCTGTGGCACTGGCTCGGCCGCTGCTGGGGCAGGAGGGATCAGATGATGGGGGACAGGGGATGGGAGGCAGGAAGGGGTCTTCCCCACCCAAGACATCCCACCCACAGGAGCCCCTTCCCCACTCACCCTCTGCACCCTCCACGAAGATGCCACCCAGGTGGGGCAGGACCCAGTAGCGCCTCCGGTACCGGTCCTGGCCCAGGGAAGCCGCTCGCAGGGTCTGCGAGGAGTGCAGCAGCTTCTTGCGGAAGAACATCTGCCTCTGCGGGGGAGCACAGGGTGGGGAGGGGTCCCACAGCCCCACGGCAGGGGAAGGACGACCCCCCCCCCCAGGAGCCCTCCATTGCCCCCTCACCTTCACCAGCTTCTCAATCTGCCTCTCGAGCTCTGGGATGCTGGACGCAGCTGTGTCAGCCTGGGGAAGGAAAGGGACTGTCATGGAAGCCCGAGGGCGGCATCCCCACCTCTGCCCCCAGCAGCGCAGGACCCGTGGCCACCTCACCTCCTCCTCCCTGCGGGATTTCCGTCCTCGGCTCTCCTCCTCCTCCTCCATCTCCACCTCCTCGGTCAGTCGGGAGCTGCGCCGCCGCCGGCCCTCCTCCCAGCCGCCAAGTTCCGCCTCGGGCCGCCCAGTCCTCTTGGCCAGGGCCACCTTCAGCCTGCCCAGACACAGCCAAGGGCTCCACTGCTCACCCTGCTGCTCGTCCCAGTGCCTGCCCCGCTGCCCAGACTGCTGCCCACCCTGCCGCCCGTCCTCCTGGCCACACCACCCCAGTGCCCACCCCGCTGCCCCTCGCCCCCTGCATGCCCACCTGCGCAGCCGGCCCTCGATGATCCATTTGCTCTTCCTGTAGTTGGACATGCTCTCCAGGGTCTTGTCGATCTCACTGCAAGGTGACAGGCCTGGCTGTGGGGGCTGGCTGTGGGGGCTTGCCCTCTCAGCGTGGAGTGCCCCACACCGCTGCCAACACGCCCATGTGGCCCACCAAAGTGCCCTCCTGCCCCCACACCATGGCTCACTTGATGATGAGGGCACTGCTGTTGAGCTCGTTGACCAGGAAGGCCAAGATAGAAGCCTTCTGCTCGGGGGGCAGTGCCTGGAAGGGTTTGGTGCGCAGCGCCTGGCACAGCTCTCGCCCGCGCCGTAGGCGGTCAGGAAGCAGCGCAGGACCTCGGAGACTGTGTCACGGTTCAGGCTGATCTCAGACACCTTCTCCCCCAGGATCTTCAGGGACTGGGCACAGGAGAGGAAAGGAGCAGGTCAGGGGCTTCACCCGAGGACCCAAGGTGCCTGTCCCCCGGACCCGAGGAGGCAAAAAAACCAACCCCAAGCTAGGGAGGATGGCAGCAGCAGGACAGGAAAACCAGACCAGGAACACAGATCCAAGTGGGAACAAGCCCAGGGGTGGCCTGGGCGCAGCTGGGCCCCTGCAGCAAGGTGGAGGCAGGAGCCTTCCGAGGGCTGCCAGGGGCCAGTTGGGCACAGGAAGAGGGAGCAGAAGGAGCAGCACCTCCCAAATCCGGGCTCCCCATCCAGAGCCTGCAGCAGCTGCAGCCTCGTGAGCACTGAGAGCCCAAACTTGGCAGGGGAAGGTGCCAGGGCAGAGTCTGGGGTGGGGCAGGGAAAGGTGCCAGGGTAGGCACTACAATCATGGCACGGAAAGGTGCCAGGGCAAGGGCCAAAGAAGGTGCCAGGGCAGGGGTGGGGCAGGGGAAGCTGCCAGGGCAGGGGTAGGGCAGGGGAAGCTGCCAGGGCTCACCTGGCAGTAAGGTGGCATCCCAGGGTCATAGAGCGCAGCCTGCAGCAGCCTCACCAGCAGATCCTGCACCTCGCCCACGCTGTCGCCCACCCCCAGCAGCCCCTCCTGCAGCGCACACAGGCTGGGCACATCCTTGGCAGGGTCGAAGCCCAGGACCTTGCCATAGCTCTGCAGGAATTCCACCACCGTCAGGCAGTTGGAGAAGGCTCTGCTGGGCAGGACGAGGCCTGGGATGCGGGAGAAGGCTGGCAGGGGCTGCAGAGGAGCAGGAGAACACTTGGTCAGGGCTGGTGGCAGGCTGATGGCTCAGCCAGCTGGGCACAGCCAAGCACCCCCAGGGCCCCTGCCCACCTGGTGGTCCCCCAGGCACATGTCCTCCGTGGGCTTCTTCATCTCCTCGAGGATGAGCTGCTGCCGCCGGCGCTCCTCCAGCCGCCGCTGGGCCAGGAGGCCTTTGTCTGCCTTGCGAGGCCCTTTGCCCTTCTTCTCCCTGGGCCTTGCCTTCTCCTTGCCCTTCTCTGCCTTGCCCTTCTTCTCCTTGGCCTGAGGACAGACCCCAGGGTGTGTGGCGAGAGCAGCTCCGTCTCCTGTCCCCTTTCCTGGCCTCCTTGTCCCTCGCAGACTGACCTTGGACTTCTTCTTGACCTCTTTCACCCTGGGGGCTTTGGCTTCCTGTTTCTGTTTGTTCTTGGCCTGGAAAGCACAAGGCTGGCTCAGGGACCCAATGCTCTGCCTGCACTGGCAGTCATGGAACCACGAAGAAACTTTTAAGACCAAGTCCAACCCCTGAGCCTACACCACCCTAGTTACCAAACCACATCCCCAAATGCCATGGCCACTCCGGGGATGGGGACTCCACCTCCCTGGGGAGCCTGCTCCAGTCCCTGACCACTCTTTGCAGGACAGGAATTGTTCCTCAGGTCCAACCTAAACCTTCCCTGGAGCAACCTGAGGCCACTGCCTCTTGTTCTGTCACTTGTTCCTTGGGTGAAGAGACCAACCCTGCCTTCAGCCTCCTTTCTGAGAGTAGCAAAGAGCCAGAAGGCCAAACCGCATCTCCACGGCTCTAAAACCCCTCCAGGGATGAGGTCTCCAACCACTGCCCTGGGCAGACAGGGCCAGGCCTGGACAACCCTTCAGAGAAGCCCTTACCCCAGCAGGGTCCCAGAAGCACCCCAGAAGGTCTCCTCCTACCTTCCGCCTCATTTTCTTCTTGATTTTGCTCATTTTCAGCTTGTCCTCGTCGCTGAGCACCTCTGCAGGAGCACAGAGGGAGGCAGGTGAGGACCAGCCCAGGAGCTCCCACCAGAGCCAGCTGCGAGAGGCTGCACCAAGCGCCCCGAGCCGGTGGGGCTGGGGGTGGGGGGAAGTACCTTGGGCTTCCAACTTCTTCAGCAGCCGTGCATCTGTCTTGCTGAGCAGATCCATCCTGGCCTTGGGGGGGCGCCCCCGGCCGCGCTTGGCAGCTGGCGGCTCCCTGGCCTTGGTCTTCTCGGCGTTGCGAGGCCTCCCGCGCTTGCCCGTGATGGCCTGGATGCGTGCGGGGATCTCCTCGGGGCTCAGCTTCACCCACTGCAGGCCCTGCGGCACACACCGGGGTCACCTCCCGCGGCCCGGCACACAGGGGAGGGGGCCAGGGCGGCCCAGACCCCCCAGCCTCACCTCCGCTGTGTCTCGCTCCTCGTAGAAGTCTCCCACCGGCATGCGAGGGCTGAAGCTGAAGTGCTCCCGGCGGACGTCCTGCACCACGTTCCTGTTCAGGTACTGGGGGAGGAGGAGGAAGGCTGTGAGGGGTGCTCAGTGCTCTGCACCCCACAGCAGCACCTGGCAGAGCTGGGGGCTGGGTTTGATGAGCCAGGGCTGGGGTCTGTACCTTGATCACCTCTGGGAACTGCTTCATCCTCTTCCCGCAGGGGCCATAGTACCAGGTCTCACCCTGCCAGCGATGGTTCCCCCTCTTGATCCGCACCTCCCGACGCCACCTGGGCACACAGAGCGTCAGCCCCGGGCCGGGGGCAGGACAGGAGGGAAGGGACAAGGAGGGGACACGGCACCACCTACCCATGCTGCAGGGGAAAGCGAACCTCGTCCGGGGTGGCGATGCGCCGGCGCGGGACATCACCTGCCGGGAGGCACAGGGGACACTGGGCTTGGGTGCACTGCCCTGGGGGGACACCCCTGGGGGTGTTGGCTGGCTAAGGAAGGACACCCAGTGGGGAGACACCCGTGGGCTTTACTTGCAGCTGAGGTGCTCAGCGTGGCAGCCTCCTCAATCTCTCCTGGTGCAGCTGCTGCCTCCGGACAGCTGTCAGCGGCCTCCTCCTCCTCCTCTTCCTCCTCCTCCTCCTCTGCAGATGGGGCTGAGGACTCTGGCTCCAGAGGGGGGTCAAGCTCCAGGGACTCCTCCAGCCCCATGTGGCTGCTGCTGTTCAGCTCAACGCCATCATCTGTGGAGCCAAGGTCAGGGACATCACAACCATGCTGCTCCACCTAGGACGCCAGAGAGCCCCCTCCCGGGGGGGCCGTGGCTGTGCATCCCCTCTCTGAGCCCACACCAAGGAGACACCCCCCCACACACGCTGCGGGGGTTCCTGCATGGCCAGGGAAGGCCTCACACCAGGCACCATTTGTGTCCCGTAGGGGCCACACCAGCACCAGCTGGAGCTCCCCAGTCCCCACTTCGGGGTCCCCACTGTGCCAGGACACAAAGCTGCTGCAGCAGCCTCCGAACAAGCCTGAGGGGAGTGACCGACCCCCACCCCCGGGGGCTAGCTGGGGAGGGCGGCAAGCAGCTGGCTGAGGGGCACCAGGCTGGCACCTACCGGGCAGGGCGGGCGGCGAGCCGGGGCCCTCCAGGAGCGGCGTGGGCGAGGGGCCGGCGGGCAGCAGCCCGAAGGGGCCGGCGGCATGGAGGGGGGCAGGTCCGGGGGCTCCTCCAGGGGGACTTGTCGCTCACCAGCTGCGAGTCGTCCATGGCATAGAGGTCCCCGGTGCCAGGGTCTGGAGGAGCAGGGAGCAGCAAGACCCGGGCTGGGGGCACGCAGAGCCACATCTCGGCTCCCGGGGGAGAGGGTAGGGCAGGGTGGGCGCAAGGGTGCCGCAGGGCTCCCCGCAGACGAAAAGGCACCGGCAGGAGAGGGGTTAAGGGGTTCGGAGCCCCCAGCTCCGCCTCCCGCTCTGGGAAGCGGAGGAGCCCAAAATGGCCGTGGCGGAGCTGCGCCGCGGCGCGGAAGTTCCGCGCTGAGTAACCGCCGCGTCACGGAGCCGGGCCGGGAGCGGCGGAGGCTGGCGCGGGAGGGGCGCGGCGGGGCCGCCCCCCGCCCCCGCCCGCCCGGAGGAGGCCTCCGCCAGCGACACCGCCGCTGCCACCACCCCCATCGCAACCACCATCCCCACCGCTGCCACCGGCCCCACCGCTGCCACCAGCACCCAGCCAGAGGGGAGAGAGCTGGGCTGGAAGCCAGGGCTGGAAGCCAGGTCCCTGGGCACACGGAGCAGCCGGGGGTGCCTGTGCCAGCCAGGTGCAGGCAGCTGCCCATCCTGCCACCCTACCTCTGGCCAGGGACTCGAAGGGCTCCAGAGGGTCCTCGCTGAGGATGGGGGTGTCCTCCAGGCGAGGGGCGATGGGCGACGTGCCCCCCAGGCAGCCACTGCCCGTGCTGGGCGGCAGGACAGGCCCCTCCTGCCCGAGTGGCACCGTGCCAGGGCCGGAGCCATTGTAGCCACAGATCTTCAAGTCTAAAGGGAACAAGCAGCTGGAAGCAGAGCTGTGGCAGTGGGGACAGGCAGGTGACAGTGCCCAGGCCACAGCCACTCCCCCCGTGGGGTATCACCCGGTGCAGGAGGCCACCGATCCCTGCACCAGGGCGGTTGGCTGCTGGGTCCTCCCCTGGCACCCAGCCCTCCCCTGGCACCCAGCCACCCTGGGGGAACGCCAGCTGTGCCAACAGCGATGCCGCAGGCTGTGCCCAGCCCAGTTTAATGTGACCCCAATGCCAGCTCCGAGCTGTGCCAGGCTGAAGCCCAGCAGAGACACGGGACAGGAGGGTCAGAGGGGTCAGCTCTCCCCAGAGACCACCATGCCCACCACCACTGACCTAGGTCAGGCTCTAGCACCTGCTGGTGCCACAGCCCAGAGCTCTACCAGCCTGCCCCAGGCACCTACCTGGCTGTGCCTCCTCCAGCTCCATGCTGCCCACCAGCCCCTCGCCGTTCTCCACGATGCCAGGGGGCATCTCTTTGGCGGTGCCGGCATCTCCCTCGCCCGGCTCCTCGGGCGGGCCCGGGGGCAGCGGGAAGGGCTCGGTGGCAGAGCCCAGCATGGGGAGGGCTGGGAGGCTGCGTAGAAGCTGTCAGGGCCGTTCTGCATCAGCTCGAAGCTCTGGTCGGGGAAGGAGTCGTAGAGCTCCTGCGAGTCGAAGTTCAGGCCCATGGGGCCGGAGGTGCCATTGCCCCAGAACTCCTGCCCGGCGCCCCGCAGGTTGGCACCGTGCCCGGGGGACGCCGGCCGGGAGCTTCCTGCCACGCCGTTGAGGGGGAACTGTGCGAGGCCGGGGAGCGGCGCGGTGCTGGCACTGCCATCCTTGAGGCCCCCGGCCGGGTAGGCTGCATAGTCCCAGAGGCAGTCGTAGGCGCGCAGCGGCGGCGTGCCCGCGGGCAGCGAGCCGGGCACCAGGGTCCCTGAAGTACTGGGGTGAGATACAGTAGAGAAGCCATTGACATTCATGCCCCCGTTCAGACCTGTGAGGAGCCAGAGGAGAGACACAAGGGTCAGTGGTGTGGCACAGCGTGGCACAGGCATTTCTCACCACCCTCCCTCACTGAGCTGACCAGAAGGGTTGAGGACAGACAGACAGACAAACTGCCCTAGCAGCCACCATGGAATGATAGGGGTTGGAAGGGACCTCTGGACCTCACCCAAACCAACCTCCCCCCAGCTCCAGCAGGGCACCCACAGCAGCTTGCCCAGGGGCACAATGGTCAGGAGGGGTTGGAAGCTATCCACAGGAGACTCCACCACCTCTCTGGGCAGCCTGCTCCAGGCCTCCAGCAGCCTCACACCAGAGAATTTTCTCTTCCTGTTCAGGTGGCACCTCCTGGGGTCCAGTTTGTGCCCCTTTCCCATCATCCTGTCCCTGGGCACCACTGAGCAGAGTCTGGCCCCATCAGACCCTTCTGGGGCTGCTCTGCTCCAGGCCCTCAGCCTTTGCTCCTCACAGAGCTGCTCCAGGGCCCTCAGCAGCTTCCCAGCCTCCACTCCCTGAGGTTCCTCTCCCCCTGCCCTGGCCAGGTCAAAGCCCCCTGCTCCCCCTGCACCCCAGTGTGCCCGGATGCTCACAGCCCAAAGACCCCCAGCTCAGCTCAGAGACTCCAACCCCACCAGGGAGCTGCAGCAGCGCCAGGGGGAGCCGCAGGATGCCAGGGATTAGCCAGGAGCTTGGCCTGGCCGCGCCGGATCAGCTGAGCAGCCAAATCCAGGCACCCCCAGCTCCGGCACCGCTGTGTTTCTAGGCCACGGACACAGACCCCCAGACATGGCCCCTCTGTCCCTGTGGTGCCAGTTCAGGCTCTGCCAGCCCGGGGGGGTGGGGGAGGGTGTCACTTACTTTTCCCCTGCGGGGGAAGCTGAGCGGGGAGCCGTGGGCAAAGGAGCTGTCCCCTGAGGCAGGCGTGGGCTTGGGTCCTGAGGCAGCAGAGAAGCTGAAATGGTTGTTTGTTTCCATGGCTGCAGGGGGGACAAGAAGCACCAAGGTCAACCACCGGCAGGCACCAGAGGTGCCCAGCCCTGCCACCCAGTGCCAGCACCCATGGTGGACACCCTCAGCTCCAGCCCCCAGCTTCCCAACCCAGGGCAGTGTGAACTCCCAACCCAAAGGAAATGTGATGGGGCTGGGGGTGGGCATCAGTGAAAGTTCCCCCAGGACTGTGGTACTCTGTGCCAGGCCTCACAGCACTGCCAGCCCCGGTGGGAGAAGGTGCCACTCGCATGAGCACAGCTTGGCAGAGCTTCAGCATCCCTGGGGATGCCATCACCATGACCCCCCGGCTGGCTGCCTGCCTGTGCTTCTCCCAGCATCAAATTCAAGTGCTTGGCTCCCTGGTGCCACCAGCCCAGGGCCGTGGCATGGGGATGACCCCACAGGAGCTCCAGAAGGCTTCTGGCCACTGGGCCCATGGGGACTGATTCCCAGGGAAGCATTGCCCCCGCTGAGCTGCTCTGAGACCCCACAGGACCCCAGCACACAGTGCCCTTGCCACAGCCAGAGGGTACCCTGTGCCCCATGGCATCACCAGGGATGTCACCACGGCAAGCTGCAGGCTGGCCTCATGTCACAGCCAAGAGCAAACCAAAGCTGGAGCCACGGAGCTGGCTCAGCACAGCCAGGGACAGGCAGGAGCTGCTGGTGACCTTCACCACCCAGGAGCAGCAATGGTCCCTGCAAACCAGAGCCCCAGGACGGGGCCCTCAGTGCCGCTGGCGCAGCTGGCAGCCACCCAAGGGGGTCCCAGCACAAGGGGCAGAGGAGCAGACGGTGCTGGGGAGCCTGCAAGGATGCCCCAGGGCCCTGCCCACACCAAGCCTGCCCTCAGCCGAGGCAGTGCCAGGCTCTCCAGCAGGGCCAAGGCTGCCCCACACTCAGAGGGCACAGAGCTCCCGTGACAGCTCATGGCACAGCCTGTGGCAAAACCCAGGTGAGGCTTTCACCACCCCTGTGCCCGCTGGTGCCCCGGTGGGGGCCGGAGGGGCCGCGGGCACCGAGCTGCCTGCCGGTGACTCACCCACCCGAGAAACGCGCGGGGCAGCGCCGCGGCTGGCACAGCGCTGCCAGCCAGCCCGGGACGGCCCCGCGGCCACCACCCCCCCGAAACCCCGACCCCGGCCCGCAGCCTCCGGTCACCGTGAGGGACCCGGGAAGCCGTTTGGCCTCAGGCTGGCCGGGAAGAGCCTGGGGCCCTGCCGGTACCAGCAGCGCGCAGGTGGAGGCCGCAGCCTGGGCTGGCCGGGGCCGGGCTGGGCACAGGCCAGGAGCAGGGAGGGGAAGCAGACGCTGGGAACCGGCTCCGGCACCGGCGAGCTGCGCGGCGCTGGGGAGGGGGCTCCCGGGAACGGCGGCCGGGCGGGCAGCGGCCAGGGGCTGCGGCTGCGAGCTGCCCTCGGCGGCGCCGGGAGCGCGGCCAAGCGCTGGGCGCGGTGCGGGCGGAGGCCGCCGCCGCCTCCCCGGGACCGGGGCTCCCCCCGCCGGGCAGCACGTGACCACAAACTGGGCCACGGCGGTAACCGGAGCCGGTGGCGAGCGGGCGGCAGCTGGGGATGCACCGGCGGCGGGACAGGAGCCCTGGGTCCGGCGGCACCGCCGAGGGCTCAGCGGTGGTGAGGTGGAGGCTGCCCCCCCACCAGGGGGTGACCCCCACCCCCCTTCCCGGTGCCCACCGGAGCGGGCAGAGCCGAGGCGGCTCAGCCGGTGTCACGGCCCAAAGCCGGTGCCACCGGCACCCAACCAGGGCTCCCTGCCAGCTGCTGGTGCCAGGCAGGGACACGGCGCTCCCGGAGCCGGGGCTCTGGGGGCGGGGGGAGGCTCGGGACTGTTGTTAGTGGTTTAGCCCCGGCTCGGAGTTTGATGCCCCCGCCCCGGTCCCGGTAGCACCGGGAGGCCCCGGGAGTGAGATGCGACCTGATTAAAAAGGACGTTTCAAAAACAACGAAACGCAACGACCG
Organism: Picus viridis; assembly: GCA_033816785.1. NCBI lineage: Eukaryota > Metazoa > Chordata > Aves > Piciformes > Picidae > Picus > Picus viridis. Next base: position 999,131 of record CM066605.1, on the reverse strand, counting down.
GCTGCCATTTCCCGGCCACTTCCTGCGGGGGGGACGGACACGGAGACGGAGGGACACGGCCCCGGGACCGCCCCCCCAGCCCCACCACCCCCGTGCCGCACTCAGCGGGAACATCCCCCCCCAGCACCTCCCGTTCCCTGCGGCAAGGGCAACCTCCTCCCCGCCCCGTCCCCGGGAGTCCCCCCACAGCCGCCGCCGGGGGTCCCGGGCAGAGGGCAGCGAGTAGGGGCAGGGGGGTGGGGGGGTTGGACACGGACACGCGGTGCAGCAGGGGGGGGGGGGGGGGTCTCCTTCCAACGTCCGGGATGGGAAAGCACGGGGCGGGGGGCAGGAGGGGGAATGAACCACACCGGCCCCCGAAGAACTGGGAGGGGAGCAAGTGGCTCACAGGCCACCGGTAACGGAGGGTTGAGGGGACCGGAGTCTCCCCGGTCACCGGAGTACACCGAGCTAGGGCGGCGGGGACGTCTCACCGGGCTGGGAAACGGAGAGTTAGTTCCAGAAGGGCCACTCCTGCCTCCCACCCTGGTCCCCAACCGTTCCACCCCCTCAGCCGTTAACGGCCACCACTGTCCCCCCCCCTCTCCGCCACGCTCCCCACCCCGCACCTGGCAGGCGGCAGCACGGGCCCGGTGGGTTCCCTCCCCCCGGGCCCCCGGTTCAGGCAGCGCAGGGCGGGAGGTGACTCCGCATGGCGGGGAGCGGGGCCGGGACCGCACCGGAGCGCACCGGGCCCGCCGCACCGAGCCAAGCCCGAGCCAGCGGCGGAGGGCAGGAAGCGCCGCGCGCCGCCGGGCGGGCCCAGCCCCGCGCCCCCCTCCCGGTGTCTACGTCACCACCGCCGCGGTGGCGTCACCGGGAACGGCGCCGCGCGTCACCGGGGGGGCGGTCCGCGTGCCCACGTGGGAGGGGATCCCCGCCCCCGGCGGGGTCAGGGCGGGGAATCCCCACGCGGGGCCGTGCCCCCCTCCCCGCAGCACCGGGACACCCCTCGCTGTACCGCCCCCCCCCCCCTCCCCGGGGCTCCCCCCGTGGCCGCTGCACCCCCTGCCCCGGTACCGCCCTCTCCCCCTCTCGGTTCCCCTTTCGTTTTCCCCTCGCCCCCCGCCGCAGCCACCGTTCAGTCTCAGAGAACAGGAGGAGGGGGCGGCCGCGAACCGGGACCCCCACCGGGACCTGGGCTCTCCCCGGCTCGGCATAGCCATGGGGACACCGGCAGCCCCCCGGCAGCCCCCCAGCCTCCCGGGATTCCCGGTGACGTCACGCAGCACCGGCCGGCCCGAGCTGCGCAGGGACCGAGGGAGCCTCCCGGTACCGGTGTGGCAGTGGGGAGAAGAAGGTCCCGGTGCCGGGGGTGGGTGGAGGGGGTTGTCCCGGTGTGGCCCCGGGGCTGTTCTCGCGGGGAGAGGAGGGAATCCCTGCCCCGTGCGGTGGTTCCCTTGCCCGGGCCGGCGTAGGGGTCCCAGCCTGACCCTGTGTGGGTCCCGGTGCGGCGGCGGGAGGAAAGGAAGGGGGTGGGGGCTCTATCCCCGTCTCCGGTGCTCGTCCTGAGCGCTGCATACCTTGGGTGCGGCGATGCCGGCTCGGCGCCAGCCCCGGTACCCGCCCGGTGCGGTGCCGGTGGTGGTGCCGGTACCGGGCGGCGGCGCAGGTGCTCCCGGCCCCGCGTGATGTCAGCGCCACCGCCCCCTCCGGCAGCGGGACGCGGCGCGGCGCCATTTAAAGGGACCGCGGCGCTCGGCGTCCGGGCGGCGGCGGCGGGGGGGGCGCGCGCTGCTGGGGTTGCCGCCGTTCCCCTCCGCAACGGGGTCGTGCCGGGCTCCCCAACCCCTCCTTTCCGCTCCGGTTCCGGTACAGGGCCCAGCCCCACGAGGGTGGGAGGTTGGGGGAGGGGGCGTCCCCGCTGCCCTCGCCGGCGTGGCCCACCCCCCCAGGACCCTGCGGACAAAGCCGCAGCTGCCGGGGCGGGGGCGGCCCCAGGGTGGTTCTTTGTGCTGCGAAATGGTGGAGCCGGAGCGCGGGGACGATGACAACGACAACGGCGACAGACAGCGGCAGCTGCAGCCGGACACCCCCTCCCCACATCCCTCCAACCCACGCCCGAAGGTCTCGGCGCCCAGCTCAGCCCCACTCTTATTCCCCAGGGGAGAGGACCCCAAAGGGGCCTGGGGGTGAACCCTCCCCTACAGGGCAATGCCTCCTCCGTGTCCCCCAGGGCTGTGGGGGCTCCCAGGACCCCCCAGCCCCAAGTGCTTCTCACAGCGCAGTGTTTCCAACGGTGTTTTTATTGGAAATGTTAAATATTGGGGGGTGGCCCCGGAGGGAGCCGGGGGGGGGGGGGGACAGCAGGGAGGGGACAGCCAGCAGTGCCCTCCTCACGCGTGCTCCTCTGCCAGCTTCTCGGCCTTGGCCACGGCCTCCTCGATCGGCCCCACCATGTAGAAGGCCTGCTCGGGGAGGTGGTCGTATTCACCTGGTGGGGAGGACAGAGTGTCAGGGCGGGGAGGGGGGTGCTGAGCCCAGCCCAGGACCCCAACCCTCCTCTGGGGCCACCTCACCTGCCAGGATCTGCTTGAAGCCCTTGATGGTCTCCTTGAGGGGCACCAGCTTGCCCATGTGGCCGGTGAAGACCTCGGCCACCTGGAAGGGCTGGGACAGGAACCGTTGGATCTTCCGTGCCCGAGCCACCGTCAGCTTGTCCTCCTCAGACAGCTCATCCATGCCCAGGATGGCAATGATATCCTGCAGGGACTTGTAGTCCTGGGGGGCACAGGCAGGGGGTGATGGGGCACTGCTGGGCTGTGTCCCCCCAGCCCAGCACCCCCGTGGGGATCTTGTCCCAGCCGCCCCTCACCTGCAAGATCTTCTGCACCCCTCGGGCCACGTCGTAGTGCTCGGGGCCCACAATGTTGGGGTCCATGATACGGGAGGTGGAGTCCAGGGGGTCCACAGCTGGGTAGATGCCCAGCTCGGCGATGGCACGGGACAACACCGTGGTGGCATCCAAGTGGGCAAAGGTGGTGGCGGGAGCAGGGTCAGTCAAGTCATCGGCTGGCACATAGATGGCCTGGGGAGGAAGGAAGGGATGGTGGGCACCAAGCAGAAGGTGACAGTGGGCACAAGCTGGGAGGGGAGGGCATGCCCAGGGCAGTGGAGCAGGTGGTGCCCTCACCTGCACCGAGGTGATGGAACCCTTGCGTGTGGTGGTGATCCTCTCCTGCATGGTGCCCATATCAGTGGCCAGCGTGGGCTGGTAGCCCACAGCTGAAGGGATCCTCCCCAGCAAGGCTGACACCTGGGAGGAAACAAAGCCCATGAGGGATGCCCAGGGCAGAGGGGGACACAGCGGGGGTGCCCAGGGCAGAGGGGGACACAGCGGGGGTGCCCTGCCACCCGCACTGTGCTCAGGGCCGGGGCAGACCTCGGAGCCAGCCTGTGTGAAGCGGAAGATGTTGTCGATGAAGAGCAGCACGTCCTGGCCCTCCTGGTCCCTGAAGTACTCTGCCACAGTCAGCCCAGTCAATGCCACCCTGGCACGGGCGCCCGGGGGCTCATTCATCTGCCCGTAGACCAGGGCGACCTGCGGGCGGGACCCAGGTGTTGGCACAGCGCTGCTGCAGCGCGGCCAGCACCCCCCCAGCCCCCTCGGGTGCCCCCCAGCACACCTTGGAAGTGGCATCCTTGAGGTTGATGACTCCAGACTCGATCATTTCGTGGTACAGGTCGTTGCCCTCCCGCGTCCGCTCCCCCACGCCGGCGAACACGGAGTAGCCGCCGTGGGCCTTGGCCACGTTGTTGATCAGCTCCATGATCAGCACAGTCTTGCCCACGCCGGCACCCCCGAACAGGCCTGGCAGGGGACAGGAGCCCTGCTCAGCCCCGAGCCCGCGGCCGCCCGCGGCCTCCCCCCGCAGCCCTTTCCTCCTCAGGGCAGTCAGGTGGCTTCAGCACGCTCAGAAGAACGAAAGTCAAAAGCTTCCCTCATCAGCGAAGGACAGGAGCACAGGCGGCAGGGCTGAGCCTCGGGGGTGGCAGGGTGCCCCCTCCCCGGCCCCCTCCCCGGGGCGCTCCGTACCGATCTTGCCGCCCTTGGCGTAGGGAGCCAGCAGATCCACCACCTTGATGCCTGTC